>JAREIS010000137.1:1330000-1724911 GCA_030060385.1 Muscicapa striata striata | reverse complement strand
GGGAATGAAATCCTGAAATCGCAGGACAAAGTCTGAAAACATGCTGGAAGGAGATATGATGAAATGAAATGCGATGGAAAAACCCGATTCAACTGGGTGACACATGAGCCTCAGGGAAGAAGTGCAGGAAATGACAAAACTGATAAATCTCCAAACATCCTGAAATCATGAAGAAATGAAAATGAGTTTTTCAAGTCATAAAATAAACGTAGAGAATAGAAAATCGAAGATAAAAGAAAAGTGAAGAGATGACAAGTGCAGGATATGGACAAAGCCTGCGAAATGATCTCATTGAAATCAGGATTCATTCCTTCGAAGGAAGGATCTTTCAGGAAGGGAATGAACTGAAATCGAGACAAAGTCTGAAAAATGCTGGAAGGAGTATGATGAATGAAATCGATGAAAACAGCATCACGTGACACAGAGCCTCAGGAGAAGGAGTAGGAAATGGACAAAACCTGATGAAATTCCTCTAAAACATCCTGAAATCATGAAGAAATGAAAATGAGGTTTTTCAAGGTCAGCTAAATGAAACGAGAATAGAAAAAATGAAAGAAGGAGAAACAGAAAAAGTGGGATGACAAAGTGCAGGATATGGACCAAAGCCTGCAAATGATGCTCATTGAAGTAGGATTATTCCCTTCCTGAAGATCTTTCAGGAAAGGAATGAAATCCTAATCCAGACAAAGTCGAAAACATGGAAGAGATATGATGAAATGAATCGATGGAAAATCAGCATTCGCACGGGTGATCACGAGTGCCTCGGAGAGAGGAAGTGCAGGAATGGACAAACTATAGAGAGGAAGTGCAGGGAAATGGACAAAACCTTGATGAAATTCCTCCTAAAACATCCTGAAATCATGGAAGAAATGAAAAAATGAAGGTTTTTTTCAAGGTCAGCATAAAAATGAAACGTCGAGAGAAATGAAGGGAAAATGCCCCTTTCCTGCACTTCTTGTCATCCCCTTCACTTTTCCTGTTTTCACTCTCTTCGGAATTTTCCCTGGATTTCTCTCGACGTTACATTTTGATGCTGACCGCTAAACAAACTCCATTTTCTCATTTCTTCCATGATTTCAGGTTGTTTTAGCAGGAATTTTACCATGTTTTGCTCCATTCCCCTGCACTTCTTCTCACCTGAGGCCACTTCGGCGTGGTCACCCAAGTTGAGAACAACCAGGATTTTTTCCATCGCATTTCAGTTCATCATATCTCCTTTCCAGCGCGTTTCTCAGACTTTGTCCTGCGATGTCAGGGTTTCATTCCCTTTCCTGAAAGGAAATCCTTCCTTTCAGGAAAGGGAATGAAATCCTGCGATTTCAAAGGGCATCATTTGGTCAAACTTTGGTCCATATCCCTGCACTTCTTGTCATCCCCTTCACTTTTCCTGTTTTCACTCTCTTCGGAATTTTCCCTTGATTTCTCTCGACGTTTCATTTTGATGCTGACCTTGAAAAAAACTTCAGTTTTTCATTTCTTCCATGATTTCAGGATGTTTTAGGAGGAATTTCAGCAAGTTGTGGTCCATTTCCCTGCACTTCCTCTCACCTGAGGCCACTTTGGTGTGGTCACCCCAGTTGCGAATTGCTGGGACTTTTTCCATTCCATTTCATTTCATCATATCTCCTCTCCAGCGTGTTTGTCAGACTTTGTCCTGCGATGTCAGGATTTCATTCCCTTTCCTGAAAGGAAATCCTTCCTTTCAGTAAAGGGAATGAAATCCTGCGATTTCAATGAGCATCATTTGGGCAAGCTTTGGTCCATATCCCTGCACTTCTTGTCATCCTATTCACATTTGCTGCTTTCACTCCCTTCGGAATTTTCCCTTGATTTCTCTCGTCGTTTCATTTTAGTGCTGATCTCCAAACAAGCTTCATTTTTTCATTTCTTCCATGATTTCAGGATGTCTTTTGGAGAAATTTTAGCATGATTTCTTCAATTCCCCTGCACTTCTTCTCACCTGAGGCCACTTTGGCGTGGTCACCCCAGTTGCGAATTGCCGGGATTTTGTCCATCGCATTTCATTTTGTCATATCTCCTTTTCAGCGGGTTTGTCAGACTTTATCCTACTATTTCCTTTCTTTCAGGAAAGGGAATGAAATCCTGCAATTTCTATGAGCATCATCTTGGAAAGCTTTGATTTTTGCCCTGCACTTCTTCTCATTTCTTTCTCTTTTACTGGTGCTAAAATTCACTTTCAGGTGGTGATGTATTTTCCCATTTTTTGCTCTTGGTCCTGAGCTCTCCGTTAGGAGAGGGGAATATTTGACTTACTTCAGTGTGATAGCATGTCACACAGCATGGTACATTTGTTTTCTGTGGCTTTTCTTGGAGGTGGTCTTGGGGAAGAATCTAGCTCCTTCCTTCAGATATTGTGAAATCTCTCCTTTCTGAGTAGGCTTAGCCAGAGAGAGAGGATCCTGTCTTTCACCTCTTGCGCGGCTCCAGGTGTGGAGGGATCCTGCAGGTTTCTCTGAAGCAGGACACTTCTGCAACTTCACATCTCTTGTTCATGAAATGCCTCAGCAGATCTCCAGATGGGCTGTGTTTCCAACCCAAAAATATGGCCTTGTCCAATTGCTCCTTGAGCTCTGCCAGGCTGGTGCTGTGACCTCTGCCCTGGGGTGCCTTTTCAGTGCCCAACCACCCTCTGGGGGAAGAACCTTTTTCTAATACCCAACCTTAACCTTCCCTGACACAGCTTCAGGCCATTCCCTCCGGTCCTGTCACTGTCACCCCAGAGCAGAGATCAGTGCCTTCCCCTCCTCTGCCCCTCACTGTGACTGCAGTGAGGTCTCCCCTCAGCCTTCCCTTCTGCAGGCTGAGCAGTGGAAGGGAGTTGGATGAAGTGATTTGTGAAGGTCCCTTCCAACACAAAACATTCAGTGATCCTATAAATGACTTACATGGCTAGGGAAGGAGCACGAGAACTAGATAAAGAGATAATAAGAGAATCTGGATGAAAAGAGTTTTTAATGGAACCAGGCAAAAGATGTAATTAGGATGAGGTGAAAGGCATTTCAAGTATTTGGGTTCATTAAGAGAAGGTGCTCAGTGGAGAGAATGTGGCCAAAACAACTGAAAAAATGCAGGACATATTTCCAGCTATAAGGAAACTCTCAACAGAGTGAAACTGGAAGCACCCAAATGTCTGAGATGGCTTAGATGCCACCCAGATATCTGAGATGTCTGAAATGCACTTATGGCTGAGGAAGACTGAAAAAAATTATTTGGAATTCAATCAAACTACCAGGTTGGTACAAATATGTTTCTTGGCCGGGAAAAAAAACCAAAAAACCTCAATCTTTCATGAAAGTACAAGCACAACCCAATATGAGTTATAATTCTTTTAATGAAACCAAAGGGAGACACTTAAGGAGACAAAAATCATACCAGTTTTTTTGTGCCTGTGTTACAGCAAAGCAGGAAGAGGCCTGAGGCATTTGGCTTGTCATACATGCCACAGATATTACACCAAGTCGAAGGAAGATTATCGCTAAAATAACAGAAGAAAATGAAACAGGGATTTTCTCACATTCTTTTGAGAAAGCTGAGTTTATTCCAGGATATTGCTTTAACTGCACAGGGACAGCCCAACCAACAGCCCCAGCTAAGAAGTCTCTCAGCCTGTTCCTGGCAGTTGTGATGTGCCAGGCAGAGCCATTTCCAGCCCAGCACACCCCTGCAGGCACCTGGGCTGCTGCTGTCTCACTGCCACCTTTACTGTACTCATTCCAGTGAAAGGTGTCCTGGCCCATGCCAGGGGGGTTAGAACTAGCTGATCTTTAAGGTCCTTTCCAACCCAAATAATTTTGTGATTCTTTTCCCAGGTAAATCTGATGTTCTTCACCAGGGACTTCTTGCTCATGGGGTGCTGCTCCCCACCTGCCCCAGATCTGCCACTCCCCATCTCCCTACACGTCCCTTCACATCCCTACAAATGCCTCATTTTTTCTCCATCTCCCCAGGCTGCTACACCCTGGGAAAAGGAGGGAGCATTAAATCAACTGTTCTGCTGGGTCAGGTGCAAAATGTGCTGCTTTTTATCTTGTCCTTTCTGCAAAGATCAGGGAGAAATGCCAGGAACAGCCACCCTTGTCCCAGGGGTGGGGTGCACCCCCTTCCCTATATGTTTCTGGAACTCAGCTGTGCCAGCTGCCCAGCAGGGTCACTCCAGATCCTGGCACTGAGTTTTCTGTTCCTGTTCTTGGTTTCTCAGTACTCAGAGGGGAGTGCAGACAAGGAGCTGGTGGGAAGAGATACAGGTCAGTGTGCATTGTGCTAGCTCAGAGGGACACAGCTCAGCCTGGCAAAATCAGATGCAAAATAACTCATTTGGCCAGAGACAGCCAAACAGATGAGAGAGGATGGGCTGGGTAGGACTGGAGTTCAAGGAGAGAAATCAGATATGAGAGTTGCACTGCATTTTGTATCCCATGTGGAGAGAGTTCTCACCCTTGTACTCACTCACTCTCTCCCTGAATGTTTTCTTCAAGCTCTGATAAGGATGAGAGTGAACCAAAGAGAGACAAAGTTCTGTGAAAAAGGAGCACAGGGGTGGTCACAGGGGGAAGCTGAGCCTACAAACTGCAAATGGAGAACTCAGGAAATGGTTGCCCACAGAGGCAGGTCCTGCTGTTCTCTGTCCATGGCAGTGCAGGTGGCTCCAGCAGGGAAAGGAAAGGAAAAGCATTTAACAGGATTACCCTGCACTGAGGAGGAGTTCCCCAGATAAAACAAACCCTGCTATGAGGCACATTTTGGGGTTTCTGCTGCCTTCTCCCACCTGCTGCTCCAGTTCTCACTTTGTCCAGTTTTCCAAATTTGCCAAACCTCTGGTGCTCTGGGAAAAGGCACAGCAGGCATGGGAACCACAGCAGGCACGAGAGCCACAGCAGGCATGAGACAATGTGAAGAGTGAGTGGAGGTTGAAAGCAGCTACAGCACCACAGCATTCGTGAAATCCAAAGTGATTCCCTTGAGGCCTCCTAGGGGTGGGATTTTTTTATTTTTTTCAAACTGAAGATGCTGTTTGTCAATGGAAAGATGATGCAGGCTGGGGACCATGCTCAGCTGGTACTCTGCATTTCTGCTGGAACACGAGATGGAAACAGAGCTCTGGCTCCTCAGGTGGTGTTGGAGGCACAGCTGGGTTCAGTGTCACCCACCCTGCCCACAGAGGGTGTTAGAGCTCTTAACTGGGCTGAAATTACCCTGTGAGACAGGGAGGTGTACAGATACTGCCCCATACCTCTCTCCTCATTCCCATATACCTTCCCCAGCTCCCCTCCATTTTTGTACCAGCACTTACAGAGAAGAAACTGTGCTGTCTAACCCAGATTTACACTCTGAGTAACAAGTGGAGCATTTCAGCAAAGTCCAGGGCAGGAGGAACAGAGCAGGGAGAACTTCTGAGGTGCTCAAGAACTGGAAAATCAGAGGAACAGAGCAGACAGAGCTCCTGAGATGCTCAGGAATTGGAAAATCAGCAGTGCACAGTTTCTGGGAGCATGAACAGGACTACCTGGAGAGCTCAGCAGCCACACACCGAGAGTTGCCTGTGCTCTGTAAAGGACTCCTGAACTTGAGTCTTTTTAACACTGTAGCTCTTTTCAGGCAGTGCCTGGAGGGGTCATCTCAGCTCAGGTGTTAATCTACAGAAAATCCAAACCCAGCTCTGATTCTGGACTGGGAGAAGGGGTGCTGCCCCTTGCAGCAGTGGTGTGAGGGATTTGGGCTCAGGGAAGGACTCTCAAGGTTCCTTCCTAGGGGATCTGCTCCTTTGGTGTTTCACAGCTCAGCTGAGCCTGTACAAGTGACTCCTGTGCTAGAGGGCATCTCCTGCACCATTAAAGCCCTCCCTGTACCAGGCCATGCAGGCTGCACTGTAGACACTCTTTAATCATTTTGGGGAATTTTCTCACCTCTACATCTCCCTTTTCTCCTGAGGCATTTGAGCTCTCCTATTTAATCCCCAAGCAGAACTAAAGGGGATAGAAGACAGAGAAAACAGGACAAAAGTCTAAACACTCTCTGTGTAAAAATGGATGGGAGATAAAGCATCTTGATATTGGGAGGGAAGAGAATGCAGGAACAGAAAGGGGAAGGAGATTTGCATATGAAGCTGTCAGATGAGCAGAAACCAAAAGGGATGGGAGAAGCAGGGAGTAAAAGTGGCTTTGTTGAGGGGAGCTGGTGATGTCCTGGGAGCAGGGAGGAGCAGGCAGGGGCTACAAAAGGAGCTTGTGGGGTGAAGGCACCCCTGTTGCAGGAAGCCAGACAGGTCTGCAGCCAAGTGTGGCACACACAGACCTGTGCAGGACACACATGGGAAAATACCAGGCCCGAGGGAGGAGCCTCAGTGTATGAAAGTCCCTCTGAGTTTTGCAGTGGAGCTCAATGAGAACCAAATGGATCTTCCTCATATTTTGCAGGAATGTTCAGTTCCTTTAGGCTACAGACCATGGTGCAGAGTGGTGGAAGGGCTGTTCCTTGCTTGTTTTAAACTAGAAGCAGTTCCAGCAGCGCAGAGCCTGGTGTGGACAGCAGAAACTCAAGGATTTACACTGAGGGACGTAATTTGATGGGAGAGATGGAGGCACTTGGAGTCCTGCAGGACAGAAGTGTTGCAGGCTGTTGGACTGAGATGGGGAGATGGAAAAGGCTTTGGTGCTCTGCTGCATCCTGCAGGGAATATACAAGACAATAAGGTGAAGAAGGCTGTAGGAATGGTTTCCTCCAGGATGGTGGCAAATTTATGGAAGGGTCACTCCATAAATCCGCAAGCTGTCCTTGCTTTTCTACACCAATATTGGAAGGAACATTGCACAACCTTGTCCCCAGGCCCTGCTCCCTATCTTGGCCTCTCCCAGCATCTGGAATGGCAGGCTGGTGGGGAGGCAGCTGCCCATCCCCTGTTCCTCAGAGCAGGACACTTTCCAGTCAGACAAGCCCTGACCCGACAGCACACAGCGCTTTCGCTTTGCGAATTACTCGTGGCATTTCCTGTAAACACCATCAGCACCCACGGCTCTGAGCAGGGAAACACAGTGACATTATAAAATGCCTCCTGAAAGGGCAGCCCTGCCTCCTTTTTTTTCCATTATTTGCTGGTTTCCATGTTTGGGAGAGCTAGAAATTGGAGCAGGGAGTGGAGTGTGGGGAAATCCAATGTTGCCTGGGAGGAGGGCAACCTTATCAGAACTTCAGGACAGTATTTGCAAAGCTGTCCAAAAGCTTGGCGTGGAGCATTTCTTTCCCTAGAAAACTTTGGATAAGGAAAGATGAGGAGTGTTGTGATTCCTTACCAGTTTCCCATCCAACTTCTGTACACACTGTGCCTGAGGAAAAAATGTTTGTGGTCTAAATGTCAGGATAGAAAGCAAGCCTGAAGAGGACAAACAGGCAAACAGAGCTGCAATCTAAATAAAATATTACCAATCTCCATGCTTGAAAGCTCCCCAAATTGTGACAGTGGATTGAAAAATGACTTAAGTATTTTGCTTTGAAAAGGAGCAAGAAAAAAGGCAAACAAAGAAACCTCAGCCTCCTGTGAGGTCTATTTGTCTTCTGATCTCTTTGTTTTCAGGTTCACTGGGGAGGGGTTCAACCATTTCCCTAGGACTGTGACACGTAGAAACAGGATAAAAACCTGACATCTCAGATTGTCATGTGACTGCAAACACCCAGGCATGTAGAAAGCAACAAACATCACAAGACCCAGGATTCATCATAAGAGCAAGGAACCATCACGTAATTTGCCACTAGCACCAAGCAGAGCTGACTGACAGTGTCACCTTACACTGGCATAAACTAATGAATTGCTGTAAAAACAGGCTCCAAGGACTTTTGAAAGTCGAGCTCATTTTCCCCTTGTTTGTTTTATGGTGTCCTCAGTCAGGACAAGGGGAGTCACCTTGCCAGGAGGTTTATAAAGACTCATTTTTTTTCCCCTCAAAGGCTCACAGTCCAGTGTGTGACAGGGTAAAGGGACTGACAGGCAATGAGCCAAAAAGAAATGTAAAAACTGGACATAAATTATTGCTCTGGACTGGACAGAGAAAAAAGACAAAACAATTATCTGCATGATGCACTATCACAAAAATGTGAAAGTTAAATGGACACAGACAGCTAATCCAACCTGGCGAATTCTGGGGCTGTTCTGGGGCTGTGCCAGAAGGATTGGTGCCATCTGGTCCATAGCCATGATGGAGGTTTTGATCAGAGGAGGAGCACTGATGGAAGGATCATGCCAGGGCAGATGCAGGGCAGGCAGAATGGACAAGAGCAGGGATACACTGCAAGACACAGTCAGGTGGCAGCACATTTGGAATTATTCTGCCAAGGTTTCATTTTATTGCAAATTTCTGAGCCCATTTCCACTGAGTTCTGTCCCTTTCTAAGAATAGCCCAAACCCTCTTTCTGCTGCCCATCACAAGGGAGTGTGGTGGTCTCTTACAAGGGCTCCAATGCTCTTTTTCAGACCACAGCAACTTGAGACTATCCCAGGGGGAATTTCTGATACTCTGCTCCTGCAGATTAACATAGAAAACGGGAAGAGATTCCTCTAGTAGAGAGGGAAATGGGTTAATCTACATTTCTAAACCTCCAAGAAGCTGAATCTGTTCTGACTCAGCAGGATCAAAATATCTATGTATTTTGGGCAAGCTGGATTCTCAGCCCAAACCTCCTGCTTCCTCTCCAAAACCACTGTGCTCCCACACACCAAGTTTTATGGGGGATGTTTCTCTGCTGTTCTGAGTGTCACCTGAAACCCTCTAGCCAGGTTACCTCTGTGTCATCCCAGTGAGCAGGAGCACTGGCAAACAGGCAGGCACTGTGCATGCAGCTCTCTCAGGCTCTGATGGACAACCTTGAGAAGATTTTCAAATCTCACCAGCAAAGTGTCCAGGGGAATTGGTAAATCAAGGGTCTGGATGATAATCCAGCTAGCAGAATATCATAGGATATTTTGGGTTGAAAGGGACCTTAAAGATCATCTTGCTCCAGCTCGTGCCATGGGCAGGGACACCTCCCACTAACACAGGTTTATCAGAGCCCTGTCCAGCCTGGCTTTGGACACCTCCAGGGAAGGGTTCCTTGGTCTTTTCCTGGTATCCCAGCTATCCCAACCTTCATTAAAATGTTCACTCAGAGGGTACCAGGACAAGCTTGAGGATGAAAAGACCATAAAAAAAACTTGGAGGAGTTTTGTGCCACTTCCCATTTCAGTGGAGGACATCAGGATACAGAGAAGGGACCGGGTGCACAGGTGACCCCAGTACTGTCCATGCCCTTGGTGACAGGATCCTGCAGGATCCATGCATGGCAGACAGACCTGGGAGTTCTGGAGGTCCATGGACAGCCCCCAGCAGAGTGAGGGGACGAGGCAGGGTCAGGATCCACTCAAGGGCTGAAGGAGACAAGGCTGAGGGCAGGGCTGGAGACAGGATGCCTACAGGGCTGGAGAGAGCACACCTAAACCTCAGGCCAGGGGGGGACTAGAAGTGCCAAATGGGGCTGAAATGAGGCTCCAGAACCCATGGCCAGGGTGTGGGGGAAGATCCTGGGGAGACTGGTCAGGGCTGTCAAGGATTATTAAGAGCCCTGTGCTGGCTGGGGCTGGGGCAGAGTTGGTTTTCTCTGCAGTGGCTGGTGTGGGGCTGTTTTGGGTTTGTGCTGGAAGCAGTGGTGATAGCACAGGGCTGTTTCAGCTGTTGCTGAGCATCTCTCACACAGAGCCAGGG
This sequence comes from Muscicapa striata striata, assembly GCA_030060385.1. Taxonomy (NCBI): domain Eukaryota; kingdom Metazoa; phylum Chordata; class Aves; order Passeriformes; family Muscicapidae; genus Muscicapa; species Muscicapa striata. The sequence continues at coordinate 1,715,164 of JAREIS010000137.1, read as the reverse complement.
CCTTTTCTGCCCCTCAGGGAGCTGGGGGTGCACAAGGAGAGGGGAGGGGACACAGCCAGGACCCCAGGGATGCCCCACACCACATGGGGCCATGCTCAGCATAGAGAACTGGGGGGGGAAGGAGGAAAGAGGAGATGTTTGGAGTGGTTCATTTGTCTTCCCAAGTCACTGGTACCTGTGATGAAACCCTGCTGTCCTGGGATGGGTGAACACCTGCATGCCATGGCAAGTGGGGAATGAATTCCACATTTTTCTTTTCTGAAATGCACAGCTTTTGCTTTACCTGTTATAATCCCTTTATCTCAACCCAGTTTTTTCACTTTTACCCTTCCAATTCTTTCCCCCACCCCACTGTGGAAAGTAAGTGAGGCAGCTGTGTGGGGTTGAGCTGCTGTCATAAGCAATGACAGACCCTCAGGATTCTGACAGATGAAAAGACTACAAGAAGAGGGTTCCATCTTCTTTAAAAGCAAGTTCTTTCCTTTGCTCACCTCCCTAATGGGAGGTGTTTTATGGAAGTTATCAGCTCCTGAACCAGCCCTGCCTGCACATCTGCAGTGGTCTTTTGTGCAAAGCCTGCCCTCACACCAGAGAAATCTTGCTCATACAGCTGACCTATGTTCTTCAGAATCAGCTCCTTACAGCACAAAATACACCCCTAAAAACAATGTTTGTGGAGGTGTGGAGTCCAAAGTTAGGAAATGCTGTGATTAAGGCCACCTGTGCAGCCTTTCTTCATCAGCCTCATGTGTCTGTGTTGGGAAACACTCTCTAATTGCCTGCCCCACAGTGTATTACTCACTCAGCTCACAAGGTGGGCAGTGCACTGCAGTTTGGTCTCTGACCTGTTCTGTACCCACTGACACTGGGCTTTGTTTGTCAGAAAATGATTATTTCTCAGCTTTTCCCAAACTCCCCATCATTAATGTATCAAAGCATGTGCAGCGGGGGGTTGTCCAGCTTCACAAAAGTCCATTTAAAGGTGGGAAACCAGCAAGAGAGAAAATGAATGAATATTCCATTTTTGGCACTCAGACTGGGAATGTGAAACTCTCAGAGCCCAAGCCTTCCCAGTGCTCAGTACTTTAAGGACAGAAACCACCAAATTCAGCAGAATAAAATAAACCCCACAGCATGTCTGCTAGGTAAATCCCAGTGCTTCCACTTGTAGCCAAACCAAAGGAGCAGCTGATTACTTCAGCTGGTTTCAGCCACTTTTTAGCATCTTAACAAGAGCTTTGCAGAATAGATTGCAACAGAGTTCTGTTACTAAAACACGATCCTTGACAAAACATGCTTGACATTCAGACTCCTTCCTTCAGGGGAATTAATGCACTTATATGTACTTTGAGATATATTAATAGATACACTGAAAGTATGTACTTATATGAATTTCATATGTCTTGGATACTGAGCTATACACAACCGAAAAATGAAATTAGACAGCATTTTTTAGGAGACTGGGCTGGCTGGGTCCAGGAGTGCTATTTTCTCTGGGCATTACATGCTTTTCTTCATGCTCTCTGCTGGTTTGACATCCTGGAGCTAGGAAGAAGAATAAGAGGTCAGCAAACATCTTTGTTTCAGCTCCATCTTTCTCTCCCTGGCTGTTCTCTCCTGTGATGAGCCAAAGCCCTCACCATCCCAGCCATCCTTTCCTGAGGCAGATCCAGCAGTCTTGGAGCTGCCTGCACGGACTCTCTCTGCCATCTAAGGTCTCACAAGCTCAGTGATCCCCATTCAATCCCCCAGGCACAACACTGTGTGTTCTCAATTGCTCTGCCAGGCACCAGCCTTTGCCCCATGCCTAAATCCTGTCCTAATCCAGCTCCTGGTTTTTGATTAAGGAGGCAAGCCAGCCTTTCTGTAATCACTGCCACCCTTGTGCCACTGAAGGTCCTGCAGCACCAGTATCAATCACTGCTTCCTTGGGTAACAACTGTGTTCTGCAGGCTTGGTCCTCACCCACCCTCAGGTTTTTCTCTCAAAATCTCGGGGAAAATCTCAGCTCTGTCACAGTGATTCATCTCCATTCCCTTCCCAGACATTCCCTCCTCCATCCGTTCTCAGAATCAGACCAGCCTCACTTCCATGAGCCATCCTCCTAATCCCTGTGCTCCTTCTTCTGTTCCTAATCTCCCCTGCAGCCCCCTGCTGCACTCCACTCTCTTTACAGATCTCACTTAACCATCTTCTTGTCCAGTTTCCCCTCTTCAGCCTTCTGGCCTCCACTTTACAAGAGAAGCTTCACAATTTGACTGGGTTTTCCATAAAAAGAGGGGGAACCACACCCCATAACCCAGGTGTGTAGTCATTCATGATGTTACATACCACCCAGGCAGTGATGTGATGAGCTGACAGTGTCTTTGCAATTATTCACATATTTCTGAAAAACTGGTCACACGTACAAGATCAGGCAGCAAAACTTACACAAAGCAAATACTCTTCCCTTTACTCAGACATATTTTCAGCTTAGGGAGGAAATCCTATGTCTGAATGTGCACAGGACAGGCTACAGGTAGGTATTCTGTGGTTTTTGTTGTTCACAGGAACAGATAGATTTGCATTAAGGGCAGACACAAAGGTAGACTGAGTAGACAGATTAGGTACAATCACATCAGGTGATGTAGGAATGTCCCCCTTTTTTCCCCTGGTTCATTATCCATTTAAATGAACATTTGACTAAAAAAACATAAAAACACCAGCAGTTCTCCTTTGCCTCAGCAGTGAAGCCAGAGTACAACCAGCTCCTACCCTCTCTAAAACAGGGGTGACCAGAGGTGAATGACAGAAGAGCTGAAGAAGTTTCTTGGCTGATCTTTATCAATCAGCCCAGCATCATTTGGCATAGCTAATTCCACCCACCACAGGTTTGTTTTGAAAGAAAGATGATGCCATTCCTTGTTGTGGATGCACTGTTTAGGCATGTTAGAGTATTGCCTAAGCTCAGCAGGAAAGGGAATAACATTGCTAAGGGCAGGTGATATCATTCCTGACTGAGAGCAAGGACATGTCTTTCCCAGCACCCATGGGGAGTAGAAACACTGACAGCAATGAGCTTTTCCTCACTAGGAAAAGAGGAATTGCATGGTGGTCTTCATTCAACACTTCCCAAAACATGCCCAGTCTCCAGCTCATGGGTAGCCCCTGATTAAGGTTTAGCTCATGAGAAGCCCCTTTGGATTAGGGTCAGCACTAAAACATGGCCATAATTATGTGCAAACACAAGGTGGAAAACCTGTCCTAAAGCTCACCAGGCTCCCAGTAAGGATCCAGCTGTCTGCCACAGAGATGGGGATGAGAAAGAGCACACTGACTGCCAAACAGTCACAATTTATTTTTGTACAGTGCCCCAATTTGTAACAGAATGCAATTACGTATTCAATGTGTCAAAGAGGTGAAATCCTTCAAGGCAAACAAGATTTTCTTTTTCCCAACTGAAACATAGCTATTGTAGCAAGGCTCAATTACCTGTTTCTTCAAAGAATGCCATGCAACCAAATGGCAACCAGTCACCTGGATTTCCCCTTCCACAACAGGAAGGGGAAAAAGGCAGAGAATTAATTCCAGAAGTTTCATAGGCTGGAATCCAAAGATGACCCAGAGATTTTCCAAGCAACAGTAGATTAGAAGTGATTTTTAAATAAGGGAAAGAAAAGAGAGAGAGAAGAAAATTCCTATTTTCTGTGAAAGCATCTGTGTTTGAGAACAAATAGGAAGCAAACACCTAAAGTGGACATTTACAGCTGAATTGGCTGCTTCTGGAAAGAGAAGTGGGTATTTCTGGGACACAGATTGTCTCATCCTCATGTAGAGGTCTGAAAGAGATCATATGACTCACACCACAGAAAATCCTGCTTCTCCTCCCTGATAACGGGAGCCCAGGGTGACTGGTGCAAACCCCACCTGCTGTGTCCCCAGATGTTTGGGGAAGGCCAGTCCATGTAAGAGGCTGAATCACATTGGTTTGATTAAAAAAGAAATCATACACAATTAGAGAATTGTCTTCAGGGTCTCCTTTTGATGTATCCAGGCTTTCCTTGGAAAAATGTGCAGTTGACAGACCTGTGTCTCCTTTTTTGGGAAGAGGCTGGGCAGAGTCACAGGTTCTGCTGGGAAAGGATGGAGACTCTGACCTTGGTGACAGTAACACAACTCCCCTTCAGAAAGGAACGGAAAAAAACCTCTTCATGCTTCAGAAGTTGCTAATTGAGACTTCTAGCAGTCATTTAAGGAAATCTCTCCCTGCTGCTGGATAACCTTTGAGGAGGAAAGCAGGGGCTGGCTGAGCTTTCTGACGTGCCCTGGTACATCACTGGGAGAGCAGCAGGATTCACAGGAATGGCAGAACCCCAGAGCTTTGGGAACTCCTTTCATTGCATCCTCTCCCAGAAATGGGTGAAGGCAGGACAAAGCCCATGGAAAGGATGTAGAAAATAACTGATGAGAGAGAGGAGAGGGTGCTTTTGATTTCCTAGAGCTTTTGAGCATGATCCCTCCTCCTATCCTCATCCCTAGGGACTTCTTTCCCTGGATTGAAATGCAGGCCAGCAGCAAGAGGGCAGGAAGAAGAGCAGAGCAGCTGAAACCTCTGTGCTGCTCGAAGGGAAATGTGGTGGTGTGCTTTAGACAGCAGCTGTCCTGCCATTTCCCTCCCTTCATGGATCTGGCTCCTTAGGAGGGCAGGCCTGGATGTGGGGCTTTGGGAAGCAGATTTTGGGTCCACTTGGGAGGACACAAAAGCAGGCGGGTCTTGTTGAACTCATCAGGCCAGGTGATGGTTGGTTCAACTGAGAGGATTTCAAGTGTCTGGACTCAACACTGCCCAGAACCTGTTTTAGCCAGGACCTCCCTCCCTATAATCTACTCTATCCTGACCTTCATCGATTTGATAATACTATTTGTACACCTTGGTTGAACACCTTGGTGAACAGAGTTCTCACTGGCCAGGCAAGCATTGTATCATTCAACCTTGGCAATTTTCAGCCTGGGAAGGGGCTGCCCAGAGGGGTCTGGAGTCCCCATCCCTGTTCAAGGAACAGCTGGACGTGGCACTCAGTGCTCTGGGTTGATTGACAAAGTGGTCATCAAGCACAGCTTGGACTCAATCTGAAAGGTCCTTTCCAGCCTTAATGATTCTGTAATCTATGGCAAAGATGGCTTTTAAAAGAAAGATAACCTTTCTGGTTTATCTGGAGCTTGAATTCGTGTGTTGCTGTTGTTCTTGTTGCCATAACAAAAAAGAGCTTTTGGTTTTCTAATGTGCTGTTCTTGGTGAGCCTTTTGCCAGAGTAATCATGCGAGGTGTGAGTCCCACAAACCTCAAACCTTTTTATTTATTTTAATAGCAAGGAGCTTACCACAATGAGCTGTGCATGTTTCTGTTTCCTTTATTTTTTTGCTGTGCCTTCTCTTTCATAGGAGCAACTCATGCAAATTCTTTTCTTGAATAAAAGGATCACTAAAAAGCATTTTGAAAGCAGCAAATTGTATCACCTCTAGGCAGCCTGAAAGCCTCCCACCTGTCAGATTTCTTTTTTTGTTTTATAGGCCTGTGTAACACACAGTGCAACCTTGAGCCCAGTACCTCTATTTAATGACGCCAGTCTCAATCACAGGCCTAAATTATCAGGTGTTTGGCACCAAGTATTAAAAGCATAACCTCGAAAAATAAGTTGTAAGCATGCAGAATTTAACTAATACAAAGAGCTTGCAATCAAAAATGTGGGGGAAAGTGAATAAAAAAACACCAAAAGTTTCATTTATTCTTTTATATTATTTTCTATTCTTTCACTCACTCTTTTTAGAATTTCTACAGGATTATGTATTCAGCACCTAGAGCATAAGACTTTCCATCTACCTTTTAAAAGTGCGAATAAACAGTTTTCCCCTAGTATGATGATCAAGAAAAAAATGTAGAGGAAAGTCTTTAGCCCCCATTGTGTGTTAGAATTGCAGAATGTTGGACATCAATATTGCATCTGTCCCAGGTAAAATATTTTTATTTTATGGCACGAAGGAAATGAAGAACTCATTTCCTGGGATGCTCGAGGAGCAGATGTGCTCCCTTATGTAAAGGCCCAGCAGTCACATCATTCATCTGGGGTGCAGGAGATCTGATATTTTCCTTTTCTGCATGCAAAGGACTTTGACCCTGCACCTTGTGTCCTTTAGATGACTGTCCTGAACATATGAGATGACAGCCAAGAGCAAAGAGAGCAAGTAGGACACAGCTCAGTTTCTCCTGCTGACATTTCACTTTGCATGACAACTTAAAACCTCAACTTAATGGAAGATGAGGGCTTCCATCCCCTCTGTCACAAGGGTGGGATTTCATCCCTGCCCCTCTGAGCGTGGAATTGAGCCTGCTCTCCACCCTGCTCAGCCTCCAGGCTTTTAGCTGCAAAGTTGTTTGGGTTTTTACTCAAACTGCACGAGCTCAGATCAGACCCAAGCATGCAGGCTTCACTTTGAGGGTGTAAATACCTGGTTCAGTGCTGAGGGTTTGCCCTAAGAGCCATATTGTGTTGACACAGCTACACCTCTGACAAAGCTGGAATTCCCCCAGAGGCTTCCCACACAGCACTGTGATACAGAATCATAAAATGATAGAATTGTCTAGGTTGGAAAAGACCTTTAAGATCATTGAATCCAACCTTTAACCCAGCACTGCCAAGGCCACCACTAAACTGAGTTCCACACCTACACATCTTTCAAATACCTTCAGAGATGGTGACTCCACCACTACCTTGGGCAACCCTTTCCAATGCTTGAGAACCCTTTTCATGGAGAAATTTTTTCTAATACCCAATCTAAGTTTGGGATGCTCAGCAGAACAAATGCAGAATCAGAATTTTTTGAGGCTTCCTGTATGCAGCCAGTCAGAACCAGCAATGTAGCTTGTGCTGTTGGATGATGCATCAGTTGTTCTTGACTTTCAGTCCAGTTCCACTGAATGTCTGTATTTTTACAGTAAGTTTTAAATATTCATAGGGTTGGTAACAAAAGGAATTTTGAAATTCAGCAGGTTATTGGGAAAGTTCCAAATGTTCCTGCTCTTCATGGAGTCAGAAGAGGCAGAATCTCTGTATTTTGGAGTCAGATTAGTCTGCTGGTGGCTACACAAGCTCCCAAATTGCCCAGAGCAGGCTTTGTGCATTACTGTACTGTGACTGCTGTCTCACATGCACTGTGATTTACAGCAGGTCCCAAGACACGAGATAAAAGCCCCTGGTGACCCAGAAAGTCTCACTGCACCACCTGCTCTGTGAACTGACATTTTTACCTAGCTTGAGAAAAACCCACCAAAGAGGAGAAGATGGAAAACACCACCAGCACTGCGAGTCGAAATAAAACAAACCCTGCAGACTCTCAGTGAAAATGCAGTGGGAGCTGCTCTGATCCTTTTGCTCCTTCTGTAGGATTGTGTTGAGCTGGAGAGCTTTATCTGAGCATCTGAGCTGTGGCTGAGGTGCTGACTAAAGCTTGGGTTCAGTGAAAAGCAATGACGTGACCATTTCTGTGCCAAAGCTACAACAAACACAGGGTCAGAAGCTGGTGAAGAAGCCAGCAGGACCACACCAGACCATTTAAAGTGGTCTGCTGATACACACCTTAAGCATATTATAGAGCTGAAAATTTTTGCCCACTTAAGAATTTCTAGTGACCACACCCAGGAATGTGTTAATACTGTTGTAATTAGGGGTGGGACAACTGGTTCAGATAAAATAAAAAACAACCTGAAACTACACCCAAAACTTTAATGATCCTCTCTCATCCTGCCCTGTGTTCTTTCACCTTTAATCTCTTTTTTTTTCTTCTCCACACACCTTTCCAGTTTGGAACAAAGAGGAAGCAGAAGTACTGACAATAACAGAGCAGGCTTCTCTCATTTCAGTGACCAAAACCAGCAAGTATTGCAAATCTCATAAAAAGTCAAGACCCTAAATTTCCAGCGTGTTGTACACACACGATCTATGCTTTATAAAGTCTCTCCTGGACACAGTTTTTTTAGGCTCCCTCCAGGTTTCAACCAAAGAAAGGTAATTACCATTCACTGAGTGCATTTGTGAGCAGCTGATGTTTGCAGTTTAAATTATCACATGTTTCTGATGGCTGGCTGCAACAGCCTGGAAAACACCTTTCTTCCCAAGACGCTTCCCTTCCCCCACTTCCTCACATGGGGGAATACAGATCAAGACAGGGTGTGGGGCTGGAAGACCTGCATATTTCCATGGTTTTTTTCTCTTGCTTCTCTACTCAAGGTCAAGCTGGTTATTGGATGTAGAATAAAGGAAGAAAGCCCTCCTGCTACCCTGATGGTGAGACTGGAGGGAAGACACAGCTCCTTTCTTTTCCTATAGCATGGAGCATCATCCTCCTCCTAGGATCCCCACTGGGACTGAAGATTTCTCTTTTTCCTTCCTTTCTGGAAGCTCAGAACATTTTTGGCTCCTGAGCTGAGGTGTTTTCACCTGCCAGAACATGGATTTGTGGAGGAGAAATGTGAAGAGGGAAGGGCTGTCTAGGGACTGTTTAGTGGTCCCCATGGCCAATAATTTCTTATTTATTTGTGTACAAATCATGTCTAATCTTTCCAGGTGACTCTGTGAGGCCTAGCCATGAGAAGAAAAACAAGTGGTGGCAGAAAAATTAAGATAGTGTTGAGACTTGACTAAAGGAATAATTTTTTTATTATTTATGACGTAGCCCTGAAAGGTTATTTTTTTCTTTTTGCTTATTAAACCACTTGTTTGTTTTAGCTTGACATTATCAGGAATGCTCCAGGTTCCTCTTTACATTTTGTTAGTAATCAGCCTCCAAAAATCCTTTAAGGTTTTTGCTTGAAACAGCTCCCAAGGGCTCAACAGTAGCAACAAAGGGACTGAATTCTTCCCACATGGGCCAGGTTAGTTTGTCCTTTTGTCCCAGCTGATTCTGCTGCTTAAGTTACATTTGATTACATTAATTAAAGCATAATAAACTTTAGCCTGACTGAAAACTACTTCCCTTTCATTTAGATGGCATTTCTTTAATGGCAAAGTGTCCCCAGCTTCCAATGTTTCTTTCATGGTCTGTATTCTTTAAACAAATAAATTCAGTACAACAAAACCCATGCAGGAAGCAAGGCATTTGCTAACAAGGAAACTACTGTGAAATCATGAGCACCTTTTGGATTAAAGGAAACTTTCTGGATTTGGTCAGGAGCTGGTGAAAAAGTAGAGTGCCTTTTTTACTCTCTTAGAGCAAAATTTCCCCCCTTTCCCCCCAGCTCAACCACAGACACAAATCTCAGTAAGAATCACCTTCCAGATTCCAATAGAGTACTTATTAAGAAAATATATTTCTATTTGGGAAAAAGAAATGTGGGAAACTCCACACAGTTCACATGTTTCAGACACTAAAGGTATGAAGTCCTGTGTCAGGGGAGTTACACATGAGGGCTGTAACTGGGGTGGGGGCAATATCCCAGTGACTGACCTCAGCTCTGCACACCCACCTGGGTTAGGTCTGATGAGCTTCACATGGCCCATATTGGCCACTCATTGATGATTTGGACTTGTTGATCCTCCCGAGTCCCTTCCAACTCAGAATATTCTGTGATCTGATACCCCAGTTCTGAATGCAAAGAGCAGCCAGGAAACAAAAGGGGAGCCCAGCCCGTGGCCACACCGTGTACCCACATTCCTGGCTCTTCCCCACACCTCCCTGAAAACCTCCATCCTCCAAGGTCTGAGAGCACCTGGCTTTTGGCAGAGAGGGCTCCTGAGTTCCCCAGGCACCAAGTCATCTCCTCCAGCAGACACCGTGCTGCACACATTTTCCAGCACTCCTTAATTCCCACCTCTCAGTGCTCGTTCTTTCCCCCTTTAATTTTTGTCCCTCTCTCACATGCCATGACCTTGGTGGCAGAATGAAAACACTTAATCAAAAAGGGAAGAAAAACAAGCGCAGCCCTGTGCCACCACCTGTAAGCTGCCCTGAATTCATTACCTGCACGGTGCCAGACAGTGACGTTCCCAGCACCATGAGCAAAGTACAAACACTACCTCACATCAAAGGCATGTGCGTAGGAACAAAAAAAACAACAACAGGATTCCTGTACCCATTACTTCAGTCTTTCAGACTTTTTTTTTTTTTTTTTTTTTCTGTTGCTTCAACATAGGCATTAGAGGCACACTCTTGATTTATTTCATTATTTCTTCAGATATGCATGAAGTTTGTTGGCAGGTTCAGCCTCTTTCTAAAGCTTGTCACAGAGTTTAAAACAGCTGGACAGCTCTTCAAAATCACAAGCAAGGCTCCTTGTTGGTTTAAAAGCTAGGAAATATTAGAAGATGACAAACACCAGATCATCGCCTGGCCTTCCAGCTTCTGAACTCTTGAGGTGCATGCTATCAGATTTCTAAACTTCCCAGTCATGGTCACAAGGGCTGGAAACTCGTGTAGCTTTTGTTTTAATCCTGCAGCTCCCCCCTCTTGGATGGCACAGCTGCAGGTGGCTCTTGCTCTGTGGAAGAATTTCATGAAAGTTTTAAACACAGGTAACTTTTAAAACACCAACCAAGGCAGTAGTTGCAACGTGTTTGGCCAGGTTTCAGGGAGATTATTTTCTCAGCTTATCTGAAGGAATGTGTGTCTCACTCACAGAGGCAGCTACTGGTTTTCCAGAGACAGGGGCATTTAGCAGTAAAATGGCATCAAGGAGAAGCCACTTTCCAGCTCCCCTGTCCTCATTCGCCCTTTGCAGAGAGTTTCAGCTTTCTGTTGTTTAAAAAGCCAGAGGTGCAGTGGGTAAGTTTTCTGGACTGCATTTAAGCTGTTCCTACTGGGGTATCTGGTGACATTCCCCATTGCGAAACAGGCCACCACCAGAACAACTCAGAAGCAGAAAAAGTTTTGAGTTGTGCTAAAGTTTGGGCAGTCCTTTGTGCAGCTGGGCCACATCCGAGTGGCCCACGCAGCTCATCTGCTCCATTCTCAGCATCCTCAAGGGCTGCCTGGGAGGTGGCCAATAATATCCCACCTATGAAGAGCCTGGATTTATAGCCTGGACTAAATCAGCCTGGGATGAGGGATTTGGTATCACATTTCCATTCCTGGGGCACCGAGGCACTGTGCTTGCTACTGTTTAGTTTTTGGTAGTTTCAGGTTCAGAGCAGTAATAAATTTAAAGGGAAAAGGTCACGCTTTAATTATAAAAATACTAGGTTTTCTGCTTCACAGTTCTGGCTTTTTTTTCTCTTCCTGACATATCAGTCATTCAGGGATCGTATTTTACCACGTCTCTCTGTTATTTCCCAAGCCAAGGTTTAGTCAATGAAACATTAGATCATAATGAAACAGCAGCAGTTATGTGCTCAGAAATGCAAGAAGCCCTTTTTACTATGGTTTTGCTCTTATCCAATTTCAAAGGTTCACTAGAAGACTTGTGAAACTAACCCACTCAAAGTGTGAATCTAAAGCTTAGTCTGTGCTCATAAGCTGTGCTGGAGAAGGAAATCTGACTGTCCTCAGTGCTGAGTCAAGCCATTAACCCACCCAAAACACATGTATGGGGAATTTACTGGGCACCCACTTCTTACCACGTCTGGCCTCGCTCCTGCCAGTCTGACACAGATCCTGGCTTCCACCCCCTCTCATCTGCACCTCCCATTTGGTTTTTTGTAGCTCTCCTTTGCACTCTTGCTCTGGTGGAGTGGGAAATTCTGCAAGACAGAGGCAGTCCAATGCCCACAAACTTCCAGAGTGTCAGCCCTGGGCTCCTGCAACTTCCCAAGCCTCAGAGGCTTCCCAGCCTCTCTACAAAACCCACAGTTCTAGTCACTGCAATCAATTCACTTCTCCCCAGTGTCTGGCAAAGGAGAGCCCACCACTCAAATGCTCTCTCAGCCTGGGACCCTCTGATCTGCCTGCAACAGAGTCAGCACCTTCCTCTGGGACTTCCACTTTACAGCTGTTTTCCAAAGCCCGAGGTTGGGAGCAATAATGGGATTTGTGGCCTGCAAAGCACTGTGCTGGTTGCTGTTGCCTTGATAGAATATTTTTTTTTTAAAGTAATAATTACAGCTGGTCATCAAACCTCCACACTTTCTACAACCGGATTTAAAAAAAAAAAAAAACAAAAAAAAAAAAAAAAGAAAACAAACAAAACACTTCTTTTGGCCCAAATTTTCAGTTGTGCAAAAGGTCCTTTGTTATTACCAACACTTTCCTGAAAGATCAACATTGAGGGTATGATTTTTTGTGTTTGACTGAAAACCCCCAAAGCATCCAATATATTATTTTCAAGAGTTTTTCATAGGGAATTTTTTTTTAAACCCTAAGTTTATTTTTTCCCCTTCTCTTTCTCTTGCATCAGATGAGGTCCACACACTTTCTAATATGGTCAGGTCCTGGGGTGAAATTATTTGATGTAGGAAAAGTAAGGCCAGACCTCCTGTTTTGTTTCCTACCAAGGGACACTGTTCTGGGAGCAGACTACTACATCTACATACAAGAACTTGAGCAATGAACAGTCAGAGCTGAACAAAATGTTTTTTGTACATGACAAACAATAAAACTGGAGATGGAAGAGATAAGTATCATTTACATAAATACTTACAAACTTGATTCTGGTTGACAAGTTATATTTAAAAAATGATTGAGGGAGCAAAACATTTTGAAAGGAATTGATATTTTAAAAATTAGGCAGTGTGTTAATTTTAGAATAGAGCTGTTGTTTCATGCTGTGTACATGTTAAATAGGAAAGATACAGAGAAAAAATTTGCCTTGAAGATGAAACAGTCTTTGGTCTGAGCTTGCCTTTTGCTGACTCAGAACAAAGTAGTGTGTGTGAAGGGGTCACACTGGAGGAAAATAAAACCAAACCCTGAAACATTTCACACCAGAGTTTTGTTCTTATTATTTTTTCTTTATTGCAGTTCGGCTGCCAGATCAAGGACGTATTACTTACATGTTATTTATACTTTAGTAATTAATGGTTATGAGCATTATTAGTGACCTCTTGCATCATCACCACCACCACATGCTTTCATATTCAAACTGTATCCGAGGGCCTAAGCAGGCAAAAGGAGAACAAGTTGTTTGTTGTAGCAACAGCTCTTTCATTTTTGCCGGGAAAACTCCTCGTGGCCTCCAGACACTTTAGAAACGGGAGGAACCGCTTTGGAGAAGAGAAAGGTGCTGATTCAGTTTCCTCCCCCCAGAGAATGAGAGGGTGAAAATATCCTGTGGTCATATGGGGAAAACACTAAATTAAACATCTTAAATGTCCGTTCAATTAGGCTTGAAGGAAGGTAGCTTAGTATTCGAGGATAATGAGAGTTATTTACAAGGGATTGTCAGTTATATAAACATTCCCAGGCTGTATCTGACCATTCCCCATTCATCACTCGGTACTTCAGTTAATTTTTGCAGCTACCCCGCACCGGGGTTGTAGCTCTGGACACACACACTCGGCTCCTGGCTGGTTAATCCGTATGTCAGCGTTTCCTTAGTGCTTTTTCCGGCTGCTCCCATCCCCTCGGTGCTCCACACCCTCTCTCACAGATTTGGTGACGACTGCCTGCTCCTGCTGCTGCCAGCTATTCCACCCATGCTTGTCCTTATGGGGAGAATCCAGCCCTGACTGAAAAGCGCACTAAAGCCCCAGACAAGGATGCTAATTTGTTTATACCCCTTCATTACTTAATGCAAAACATAAAGCAGCTCCTCTGCTGCTCAGAGGTTCCAGCTCCCCCTCCTTCTGAAGCACGAGTTCGGCTTTCCATGGGACTTCTCAGGAAAGAAGGGAGCTCGTGCTTGAGATTACTGTCAGAGATTGCCCAAAAAAGGAGAAGGAGAAGGTTTGAAAACCTCCCCTTCTCACCCCTACGTTTATATTTTTCACAGAAGAGCAGGTCTGGGAAGGTGAGGGGGTGGCACAGAGCACTTTCCCAATTGTCAGACAGTGCAAAAATGCAGCCAAATTCCTCATCCTGCAGTGACCCATTTACCTTCAGGCAGAGATGGAGATCTCATTAGATACTGTAAAACATCCCAAAACTTCTCTTTAATTTTTTTTTCTTCTCTCACAGCCTAGGTGTTCATAAGCCTTACCTTGTGAAAGCTCTATTCTCACCTGCTCCTCTGACTGTGCTGGGTTTGTACCTTGCAGTGCTTCTTTCTACCAGAAAAATCAGTAGTTTTGAAGAAATCTGTAACACCAAAGTAGGCTGACAAGTCACTGAGATGTGTGAAAGTGCTTGTTAAAGCTTTAAGAGCATAAAGTTGTTTTCAACCAATATAACAGCAACAAAAAATGTTTTGGGCTGCAAGACCACTGGGCTGGTGAACAGATTTTTGTGAGGCCCTTTTTGTAAATATAAATTACCTTCACTTCTGTAATACTCTATTTCTTTGTTCTTTTGTTTTCTTGAAAAAGGATTTCTGTTCCTAACAGAGCATTTACTTTTAGGTGAACAAACATGCTGTGAGAGCCGTGGCAGTGGGGACTGAAATGACAGCAAAGCTCTGCTTAGGGAAAAAAGAAGGGAGTATCCAATCCAGGGAAAACAAGGTAATACACTCGCATTTGGGAGATGAATCATGAAAACAAGAAAGAATTAAATCTTGAGGGTTGTTTTAGCTACAAAATAAAGTTTTCCATGGCAGAAAAGCAGACAAATCAGATGTTGGATTGAAGGATGGCCATCCCCAGGGTCTAGGTGGCAGCTCTGTCCTGCCTGTGAGCTGCTTTCTGCAGTCCTGGATCCTAAGGCTGTTTTCCAAACATCTCTTGACAGCACAGGATTCGAACCTGAAAGGTAGAAGGGGAAAAGAGTTAATGGCAGGGTGGATCTGACCAGTTCATGTCTTTGTTTGGAAGAACGTGTTGTTCTTCTGGTATTAGCACCTCGTAGTTAGTTTTTAATTCCTGTTCCTTTATAACCTTAAAAATAAAGGATCTCTTTCACGAAGACTGTTGCAGCCAACAGAGATCAAGGATATCCAACATCCACCCAACTCCAACAGAGTTCCTGAGCTGAGAAATGTTGTTATTCAGCTATATAACAGTTCATCTGATACCTATAAAGTGCTGCTATGTAGTTTGGGATTTAGCAACCAGAACTTTCACATGCTAATGTGCAAGCATGTCTCTGTGTGTGTGTGTGTGTGTGTGTGTGTGTGTGTGTGTGTGTGTGTAAGGGTAGGAATCTTTGTTTCTTTTCAAAGGAAGCCCATGAGCATCACAACTTGGTTTCTGAGACAATTTAGGTTGGACAGCTTTGATACAGATTCAGGTAATGGACTGGTGGCCACTGTATAGTTCAAAAAGTTAAAACTTTCGTGGTTTTCAATGGAAATACAAAAAATTTCAGGAAAAAAGTGCAGGTTACTGCATATGGAGCTTTATCCACCTACCCAAATTACTCCAATTATAAGTGAACTTCAGAGAGGGACTTACCTTGGCTGAGCATCTGTTAATCTGAATTTTGATACAGCTGCTCTGTCCCAATCACTCAGATCTGCAAAGATGTTTGCTGATCTCCTCTCATGGGAATTAACACTGTTAGGAAACTGTGATCATAAAAATGCAATGAAGAGCAAAGCTTTGGGTGTTTCTTTTCTGTTTCCCACGCAGCAGGATAAAGTACACCAGAGACAGCAGGCCAAAATTTCTTCTTTGACTTGCATCCCAGCAGAGCTAACTATTGAAATCCTCCACAGCAGCCCTGCCCTAGCAGAGTCTGTGCTGATGATGGCTTCTTCAGGTGTCACAGGAGCCTGATTTATCCAGCAGTACCTTGGTTCTCACCACTGGCCAGGTGGCCTAAGGAAGTAAGGTTCTAATTTTAGTCTGAGACAGAAAAACTGCTATGAAAATACACCCATTTTCACATTTCATCCAAATGGTCTCTACCAGAATCTTAACTTTCATATCAAAAAGCCCCTTTTCAGAAAAGAACTGCACCATGGAGAACCACAGCATGTTTTCCAGTCATGGTGGCTGGAGGATACTCACTTGGGGGGATACCTTCACAAAATATTTAGCTACATTTAATGGGGTTTTTTTCCCTCCAATCCTGAGATTTTCAGAAGCATTTCTCCATAACTCCTTCTCTTTTACATTTCCTCAGTACTCTTTAACCAGGAGTCTGGTTTAAGCACAGTAGATGCCACCATTGGGCAGATATTCATCTGGACAGTTACCCAAATTCCCTTGGATCCAGGCAGTTTGGTAGCTCAGGCCTGGAAAGATCCACACAGAGCATTCTAGACCTGCTAGGTCTGCTTGGAGTTCTTCTAAAACAGCAAGCAAATGTGGCTCCACATTGACCACAGCAGGGAGCAGCCTGAGAGCCAAGGTCACCTCCACCTTCTGCCTAACCCAGGACCAGTGGCACAGCAAAGAGGGAGAGTATGGATCTTACAGGAACAATCAAAGTAAAATGATGAACTTTCCATGAACCAGATTATTTTCAGAAACATACAGGCATTCATCCTTTATGATGATGAATCTAGACCTTCATCACAAGTCCCTGTAAAGCCCTGAGAGGATCCTCTGCCGTGTGGGATCTGAAGATGATTCTAGAGATCCCCTTCCAAGAAGTTCCAGATATCCCCATTCTGGGACAGCTGCTCCAGAACATCAGCTCCAGGGTTACCCACCACACTTAAGGCAGGTCAGACACATTGGAGCAAAGAGCTTTGCTTCTTTTAAACCTAATTCGGTTTCATCAACCTTCTCCAGACTTGTAGTGTCAAAATAATTTTCTCCCCTTTTCTAATTCCTTTGCCATGTTTGCGCTGTAGGACCAAGAGGGCTGAGAAAAAAAACAGCTGGATTTTATCTGAGCCTTTTATTCAGAGTTAGTTTTTCAACACAAAGCAAACAAAAAAGGTCTGCTTGAGTCTTGCTCTGTGTATTATGTACAACAACCCCCCCTCCTTCTCCCTCTGGACATTAAGTGCTTTGAGGCAAAGGCTGGTTTGTTCTCCGTGTTGGGGCAGCACGTGGCATATCTAAAACTTACAATTTAAAAAATACCAATCCCAGGCACCTGAGGCAAGCAATCCATGCCCGCATGAGCACAGGCAACTGGCAACTCTGTAGTAAAACCAGCCAGGCTGATTGGAAACTGGCCAGATGGCAGCTACTGCAAGCTAAAAGGATTAATTATTTGGGGATCATGCCTGGAGAGCAGGCGTGATGAATGCAATATATAATTCCTTGTCACGACTGTATGTCAGCACTGGGAAGTAAGGAACAGCCTGTACCCTGGGATACAGTCATAGACATCTTTGCTCCCTCTGAGAGTTTTTTTTACAAGGCCCAGAAGTTTAAGAGGGTCTCACTTTTTAGCCTGAAACTGGTGATGTAAACTGCTATGGTCTATCAGCCTTTGCTTTCCTGCAACTACATCGATGTCAAACACCATTGTTTATTTTATCTATTTCACAACTAGAGTGTTAATTACCTACTTTATTTGGTCTGTGTAATTAACCATGTCATGACTCAAATTTCTACAAGGCTGCTCTGGTTTTTATCCCCCTTTCAGCTTAGCACCTAGGACCCTGTAGCTGTGTTTTCCGACCGTGCATTTCACGAGATAGGTGCTATTGCTGCTGGCCAAAGAAAACTGCCAGCCAACCTCTGAGAGCTCCTAAAATTGTCCGGCCTAATTAAGCACAGTTTGTGTAAGTGGAAAAATCCATTGAGGAGTTTTCTGCCAGAAGTGCCCCGCAGGGCTCATCTGGGGTTACCTCTCTGCTGTGGGGGCTCAGCCGCCCTCTCCCTGCTCCGGCCCGCACGCGGGGCTGGGAGGGCCGGATCCTCCTGACCTGCCAAGTGGGGAAATTCCTCTGCATGCAGCAAAAAAAACAAAAAAACACCTCCCTGGCTTTGAATCGAACATCTCCTGTGTAGTGTGGAGACAAAGGCAGGGCTCTGCACGGCCTGCTCCTCCTGAGGGCAGCGCGGCCCTGGCTGTGCTCCCATCCGAGCGGCACTGGCCACAGCCTGTTTTTGACAGCTCTGCATAAGCACAGTTATTTCTAGCACAGTTTCCCTGAGCTGTGCCAACAGGCTTTTTTTTTTTTTTTTTTTTTTTACAAATATATTTTCAGACCCCATCTAGCCCAAGAGTGCTATATTCTCCACCTAGAGGCGGGTGTAGGGTTACAGGCCCTGGATGGGCTGTGGGGAGGAGGAAGGATGACCTGAGTTCTCGTAAAGCACTTTTACCATAATCTCTGGGGCTTCACCCTCTGACCTGGGCTTAACCACAGGCGGTGAGGGCACAGACAGGGCTCCAGCCACTCTGGCCCTGCTGCCTGCACATCTTCTCATGTAAAGCACTGCTCTGCTCCTCAGGTACTACCGTGGTGTGCTGCTGAAAGGGCTGAGCTGGAACAGAGACTAGACAGAGCAAAAGGAATAAAAATAGGTATTTATTGAAAGGATACACTTTGGGCAGTGCAAGAGCCCAGCTGGGGCTGCACCCAAACCAAATCCAAGATGGATCCTGTGTAAAACACGGTTCACTGTTTTGGGAGAATTAAAAGGTTTAATAAAAAGACAATAGAAGACAAAACATAAAGCAAAGGGTTAAAACGGCTGGGTGCTTGGCATGCTGCCAAGAGCATACTGCTGCTTTGGGAACACTCCTTTAAATACATTTTACAATTTATTCATTTGTTACATATTTATAGACTTTTATGCATAGTCAACTGTTTTTGGGAACTGTTTAGCATGGCCACTCTTTGGGTCTGCTTTTTTAGAGCATGCGTGTTTTTTGGCTTGTGGTTTTATTTTTTTTTAATTGTTTTTAATTTGGGTGGTAGTTTAGGCTTTTTGCAGCTGGTTGAGTGTTGATAATTGTTTGTTAGCTGCGGGGTTTTTATTACTTGTTTATGGGCTGTTATTTTGACTAGGCAGGTAGTTTAAGCATACTATCTTTAAAAAACTTATGTCTAACTTTTACTATTAACAAAGACTATATCTATATAGAAATGCTATTTAACATTATACATATAGCATTTATTTCGATATTTGCGAAGAGCTATGTCATACATTTGTAACAGATCCCAGCCATGAGTTTTTACACTTTTATAAGTTTTGGTTCATCTACATATTGGGGTCAATTATCCAACCACAGCCCCAGGCTATGAAGTCTCAGCCCCCTGGCTTGCCCCCTCTCCCTCACCATTGTTTCTGCTTTTTGGGTACCAGTTGTCCTTGATTCTCCAGCTACAAAGGAATTGTTTTGTCCCACTACCCTGTGAAGAGATCTTACTAACACCTAGTATGAAGTTTCAGAGTTACACACTGAGCAGCAGAGATTCTGAAAAATATAAAAGCTAAAACCCAAGGCATCAGTGGGAGCATAAGCTGTGTCTGAGGGAGATGTTTGCTGAGCAGGACTACGTGCAAATGCTTGTCAAGCCTGTCCCCCTTTCATCAAACTGCCACAACTCACAGCAGTGCCCTGGCTAGGCTGGATTGAACTGAAAGGAAAGAAATGAAGCTTTTTATCCAGCTGACTGTGCTTGCCTTCCCAGTTGCCATCCCTGTCCCAAACACTGCCACAGATCTGGGCTTCAGGGCTGCTGCCCTGCTTGTGGGCTTGGTAAGGACATCCTCCACTCTCCCAAAACCACACTTTGGGGATTTTTCTCAAGAATATCCCTGGGTTGAATAAAGTGTACTCCTTCAATAAAGCCACCTCCTTTTGGGTGGACTTCAATGACCCCTTGTGGGTCCCTTACAACTCAGGATATTCTATGATATCATAATTTTTTAGATCTTTCTTTTGGTGACAAAGGACATATCAATGGAAATCTGTCATTGCATCAGTTGCAGTAATTCTGCAGAAAACACAGATCTAGCTTTGGCTGCTGGGTTGAAGGAGTCTTTGACTGGTCTTTGTGAGACCTGAGTGTGAGAGAAAGGAGCCCAGATTTCCAGGGTGCTTTTGCATTGCAGAGAGCTTCTCCACAGAGCCCTCCCCTCAGCCCTTCCAGCCCCCTCTCTATTTACTTGTGTGTGACTTCTTTAGCTCTAATCTTCTACTTTGCTCTTGTGGAGCTGGAGCTGACACATAAATAAGGCCAATAAAACAGAGAGTCCTCTAATACCTCTGTGCACTGCTGCTCCTCAGAGCCAAACTAGATTTTAGGATCTTGTCTGTGCCCATTGCTGTTTTCTCACCTGAAACCATAATCTTCTCTTTGTGCTTTTGTGCTTTCTGTCACTTCCATAGCAACCAGTTGTGATGGCTCCGAGGATTATCGCTTCAGGAAGGAAATAAGCAGTGATGGAAGAAAGAAAGGACCTGGGTTTTTTTGCTCTGATTCTGTTTCTATGATGAGTGCAGATAAAATAGTGTTCTTAGCTGATCTCCAGACAGTCCACAAGCTGAAAGGGTTGCCACAAAGTTGGGTTTGTTTCCTCCTTTTCTGTGAGTCATTGTGTTCAGGGCTTCTGGCTGAGCCAAAACAATATGAGAAACACGTTCACCAAGAGCCTGCTTACCTTGCTTGGCTGACCTGTCCAGCTCAATCAGTTCATGCAATCAAATTGACTTTCCTCAGAAAGGATCACCAGTCTGGCACTAATGCAGCACAAAATATTTCTGCAAATTCCTCAGTAATAAAAACATTCGGAGGAAAGGACCTGGATAATACATGCTCAGTGGTCACGCAGTGAAGGCTGGGAAAACAAACAGAAAAGTTTCCTGAACTTGGCTGGGCCTACTGGTAGAAGTTCTGTAGGCAACAGTATTAACTTGGGAAAGAGACTTTTAGAGATCACAAGGAGCATTTTTTTTCTCTCCAGTGGCTCAGTCAGATCAAGCAACTCAAATATCTGGAGTCATAAGAAAAAACATTGAGGATACTGCAGGGGAAAAGGGGTAGGGTGAGCCCACCAGACAAAATCTGCCAGGAGGGTGTGGAAGAGTACAACTCCCTCAAAGTACTGCAGGAGGATCAGAGGCAGCTGAAAACAGGATTAATGATGTGAGTGATCATTAACACAATGGGAAAAATACTGGGGAAAGACCCTTCCCTGGAGGAGAAGGATGAGAAAGTGGGGAGAGCAATGGAAATCTGTGAGCCAGCAGTGAGCTGTGTTACTCTGTGAGCTGGTAAGGGAAATGCCACCAGGATCCAGAGTCAAACAGGGACAAACCCTCCTGTTTCTCCACTGCTGTCCTTTTGCTGCAGATGTGGCTCTGCAGGGTCTGCCACACCTGGCTCTCCATGGCCATTTGTGCCCCACTTTGCAATGCCAGGCATCAACACCCACCAGCAGACCAGCACAGAGGGCTCTTTGTGCTTCCCTTGTCCTGAAAAGCCCCTGTAATTTGTATTATTGTTTTCCCAGAAGTGACAGTGTGTTCTGGAGAAATGCGCGTTATTTAAGGTGCTCAGTGCAGTGATTTTGTCATCACAGGTGCAGCGACAAATGGAAAACAAGATCATTCCCTCAACAGGGTATGTTACTGTTAAGCCTGACTAATCACTCCCTGAGAGCAGCAGGAATCTGCTGGGGAAGTAACTCCAAGGTGGGAATGGCAGAGCCCTGATCCTCTCCTCAGGAACCCTCGGGGCTCTTCCCACTCCAGGGGAACCATGCCAAGCTCTCCAAGCCTGCTGCCCACTCCCAAAGAAGCCAGCTCCTGCAGAAGCTATTATATCTCATCCCATTAATAACTGCTTTCTGCAGAGCACAAAACATCCACATGCTGGATCTGTGTTCTGGTTCAGGGCTATGGAAGAGGCTTGCTTTTTTTGGTCTTTTCTTGGGTTGAGGTGGTTTGTTGTAGGATTTCCTTCTGGTGCTGTCCCTGGCAATGGCATGCAAGGTTGTCTCTCTCTCCACCAGCAGCCTGTTTTCCTGGGGAAAGGCCTCCTTTGCCTGATGTGGAGCACCCGTGTCCTGCTGTGTTCCCTTGAAGCCTTGAGGAGCTGGGGGAGAGGCTGGCACCTGGCTCTGGGCTACCCAGGAATCCCCATCTCACTGTTCTCCCATGCCCACCCATGAGCCAAGACGGTGGGAAGGAGTCACAGGCACACTGCTCTACCATAGACATGTGCTGTCAGCCCAAAGCAAAGTGGCTGAAAGAAAAAGGCTGTTTTGGTGGGGAGTGAGAGGAGTGGAGTGTGGTGGGCTGATGCCTGCAGCACCACTCACGATTTCATTGTGGCTGCTGGGACTGGCAGGAAAGTTCCAGCACTGCTGTGTTCAGCAGAGGTCATGAGGTGCCACCATCCCAGTGGGTACCTGTGGGCTTGGGGCAGAACAGGCAGTGTCCCATCTTCCCCATCTCCCAAAGTGCTGCCACACCAAGCTGACAGCACCATTCTGGGAAAGGTGAGGTGAAGGTTTGTGCAGGTGACCTTGCGAAAGTGGAGAGAAAGCCATTTGCATGAGTACTTTAGGAAATCTCTCCAAGGAGCCTAATGAAAGCTCTAATCACAAACCACCTTCAAGCCTGCAGAAATGACAAAGGGGAGCTCAGAACCACGAACAGGGTAATGCACTGTACTAATACATATTCACCACCTCTCACGTGGAGCTTGCATCAATCAGATCTGCTTCATTCTTCACAGTCTGATCCAAGAGAGGTCATGCATTAGCTTTTTTCCTTTTGTTCAAGTCTGTGCTGGAGAACATGGTTCCAGTTCTGTTTACCAGGCTGTGCTGCAAAGATTGTTTAGCTGATGACTTTGGTATGGTGTGTTAGAAATGATGGGTTTCCTTGTGGGCATGTGCACAGGTACATAGAAAATGAAATTTTTTTCATGTTGAAAACTTCTGGGGCAAAACTAGGCTAGGATATATTTAGCAAAAAGCCCCAAAGGGACATTTTTCAGAATGTTACTCAAACTTCTTCACATCAGGGACATGACTGTCCTCTATGTGGAGGTCTTTTCTACCACTTTGAGAATGTAAAATGTCCTTCAGGGAACAAGCAACATTTTGTTTCCTTTTTGCTAAACTTTTTCTTTTTTTCTTTTTTTTTTTTTTTTCTTACATGAAAAGGAAGGAAAGACAAGGTGAGAAAATAACAAAAAAATAACGAGACAATAAAAAATTTACTAGGATTTGTAGGCAGGACAACATGCAAACACAAGACTTCAGGGTCACATAAAAGTGAGGCTGGAATAGAGATAGTTAGGTCACATGGTCCCATAAAGCAGGACCAGATGGACAGAAACCTGCTTTATTGCAGGTCTGAAACAGTCCAAATCTGTGCTGAAAACTCCCCCAAGCCCTCCCTCCCCATAAAAGCTTGCCTTTTCCATTCACCTTTCTCTGTTCCTTTGGCTACAAGATGGCAAAGACCTACAGAGAACAGGTGGAGGAGCACAGAAAGCTTGTGGTGCATGCAGGCAAAAGGAACAAAAGAAAACACAAAAAAGGCTGGTGATGTATGAAGCCAATAACTAAAGCCTTTCACACAAGCTTCTTCCTTAATTACTGTATTTAGCTCCACTGGCGTAATCAAGCACTGGAGCTGTGACTGCTCAGTCAGTCTGACAGACCCTCAGACAGTGAAACCTCATCCCCTCTCCTCACTGCCTTCCCCAAAGCCTTTTCTAAGAGCATCCTTCCTTCTCTAACCCTGGAGCCTAGAAAATAAGTCAGCAGTGGATACTGAGCTGAACCAGGATGCTCTGTATGCTGAAATGACTACTGTCAATATGCCACATTTTATCAAATATCTAGAAGCCACAAAAATCCCCCAAAGCTAAAACTGACCTGGCACCAACAACTCTGGCTATATTTCTGTATTCCTGGGGAACCAGATTTCACTTAAAAGGTGTCCTATTGCCCTCCTCTCTGCTGTACATGCAGCTCCCTCCATCCAGCTGTGACCATCCAGTTTGCCTCTCTGCTCTAAGATAACTTTGAAAAATGACCTGGTTTATAAAAAAAAAAAAAAAAAAAAAAAAAACAAAAAAAAAAAAAAAAAAAAAAAAACCAAAACCAAAACAAACAAACAAACAAACAAATCTGTATTTTGGTTTTGGGTTTTTTTGGTTTTGTTTTGGTTTTGTTTGTTTGTTTGTTTGTTTTGTCTTTTGGCAAGAGTTTTAGTAAGCTAAGACAATTTAGAGTTTTTTCCCTCCATGCTTGCCAAAAGCATTGGGCTGGTGCCCCAGAGGATTTGGGGAATTACCGTTGGAAACAGGAGTGGTGGTGAACTGCTGGCAAAGAGAGGGAGGGCATGGACTGAGCAGGAGGGATCAGTGTGTGAATTCCCATTCTGCTTCTTAGTAAAGTTAAACCTCTACTCATCAGGGGCATGACTGTCCTCTACATGGAGGCCTTTTTCACCACTTTGACAATGCAAAACACCTAGTGAACAAGCAACATTCCCTTTAAATTTAATGTCTTGGCTGCAGAGGGATCTCATCCTGCAAAGACCAGGATCAGATAGATGTTCTTGTTATAACATGAAGTACTTGGGCTGTGGAGTAACTCCAAGTTCATGTTGTTTGGGAAACCCCATTATTATTTTTACACTCCTCTCAAATTTCCTGACTTCCTCATGGCTCCTCTCCCAGCCTGACCTTTGCATCATTTTCTCTCCCATCACTAAGTTGTAACTAATGAAAGGGAGAGGAGGGAAATGTTAATTTCAATAGAGCATCAAAATTCCTTACCAATGGTTGTTATTTTCCAACTTCCAGTCAAATTTAACAGTCTCACTCTCAAATATCATTGCAGACGCAGCACATTCATGCCAAGTCTTAAGGGATTTGTTCAGAATGAAAATGAGGTGGGGAAAACTGCATCTGTGCAGGTATTGGCTCCATTCTGCCCCCTCCAAAGTCCATAGGCACTTTACCACCCATCCCAGGTGAAGCTGGAGTGCTCCTGGGAGAAGAGTGTGAGGTGATAAACACCAGGGAGAGCAGGACTGGCAGAGCCAACAAAAATAGGATAATGGGAATTAGCTGAATAAGTAAGACATAAATGTCCTCTTCCTACAGCCCTGTTCCTCATCACTGCTCTGCAGAGAGAGCAAGTAACTAAATTAGGCAGAAGAACCTTTAGGAGGAATATGACAGGAAGCGAAATCCTGACAGCAAGGTCTGTTAGGCTCCCAAACGTCCCTCAAGGGAAGCAGCTTGACTCATCTGAACAATGGACTGGACCAAGTGCTGGAAAATGGGCAGGAGGGAATCAATCTGCATTAGTAGAGGGATGTCTCACATGACCTCATAAGATGTTTCCACCCATAAATCTGGGATTCTGTGACAAGACCTGAGCCAGAAGAGGGCTGGGGTGACATCACAAATGGAAACACCCATATGCATGTACATGGGAGCTTTGGGTGACCACACTGACCTATGTGTTACATGAATGACAATTCATATTCTAGTGTGGGAACTGCTTTCCATCACCCATGGATTTGGGATCTGACTTGTGGGTGCACCTCACCACCCAGCCCATGTCCTGTTTACAGGGTGAGGGAAGAAACCTGGGACATTTGTGTCACTTAGTTGTTCTTCATAGCTAAAATACTTCATCCAGACTCAATGGCTTCTGGGGCCTTCTAGATTCCCTTTTTTCTTCTTGCAGTGTTCAACTTTTGGGGACCTCTATCTGGGAATTTTTGTGGGAAGGAAGGGCCCACAAGTCTATGGATCTTAATCCAGGATTGACAAAATTAAGGCCTTTCTCCCAGTACCACAAATTTAAAAAATCATGGTACAGAAGTGAAGAAACAGGCAACAAAGATTAAATGGTTTAAGAAACTGGGATCATTTTGATTTATAATAATACACCAAATCCACCTGCTAGATTTTAATACTCTTAGTATCAACTTCATCCCTTCAAAGATTTCAATTCTCAAAGAAACCTTCCTCTTCTCACATGAGTAAAATATCAGCATGAGGAAGCAGGGACCTGTTTCCCAGGATGTGGGAGAGTAAGCATGAGACAGTCTCTTCCTTATTGCCTGAAAAATGAAGCTCTCATTTATAGCCATGCATGTACGTGCCTGTACACCACTTCTGGTGGCTCAGCCAAAAGTCAGGGTTCAAACCCACCAACAACTTCTCTAAGCTCCCATTCCCACCTTCCTTCAGCTCTCTAAGGAGGAGTGATGGAGTGCCCCACTTCAAGCCTTTCTGTGCTCTGTGTCACCACAGCTCAGCACCAGTCCTACTCTCCATCCATCTGAGAGCATCAGGAACCCCTGGGTACCAACAGCTGCCCATCACAGTCCAGCAAAGGGCATCCATCCATCCTGCCTGTGGCTCCCCCTCCTATCACTTATCTCAGGAAAAGTTTCCCTCGTTGTTAGTGAGTCTTACAAAGCCTTATTAGACCCTCATTACCTGGCAGGACTGACAAAAAGCAATAATCAATGAGTCATTTAGGAAAGAAAGAGCTCCTGAGAGTGCCATTATTAATTCTGGGAATATAATTTTGTGTGGTACTGAGAAATGGCACTGATTCAGGCTCTGAACACAACCCAGGGAGTTCAAAGCACTCCATGGACCCATGTTCAGGCACACAGGCATGGATGTGCATGTGCATTCCCACTCCTGGTGGTGCCTATCAGCCAGGGGAAAGGGGATGAGTTAGTCTGTACTGCTCTGGCTGAACTGGGCAGAGTACAGCCAGAGTCACACCTGATCCCTCACCTTGTCCTGCCAGCCACCAGCTCTGAGCAGCATCCTGCAGGGACAGCTCTCCTAGTCCCCTGCCACAGCCCCCTCCTGCCAGCAGGACACAAACACCCCTTTGCTTGGGCACCAAAAACTCAGCCCTGCCCTTCACTGCACCTGAGGGAACAGCAAAGCTTCATGCAACTGTTTAAAAAACAGCTCAGGAGCCCTTTGCAATTGCACCCCTAACCTGCCTGGGTTGGCCCACTCCAAAATTCTGCAATTTTAAGAGCTACAATCCTTTCAGTCCCTTCTAGACCAGGCATCTGCTTGGCCCCAGGGGTGAGATGGAGGACGATGAGTTTGGGGAGCTCTCCCTGGCTCCTGCTCCAGCACAGCCCCTGCTGTTGGCACATGAGGATGTCAGGAGGAACACAGCTCATCTCTGCAAAGGGAGGGAAGGCTCCTCTTTGACATTGGAGCCAAGTCCTATTTCCATTATGCAACTGGGCTGGAGCAGGCAAGGGAGTGACTGGGATGGTCTGGACATGCAAGGTCTTCTGCAGAGAGCAATTAGGAGCTGCTGTGATTTCCTCATCAGCTCTGGTAAGGGCTGGCATGACAGGGGATAAAGCTGTAACACTGGAAGCTTTTATCCTTTTAGCTCCTCCAGCAAACAACCTGCACCTGAAAGTATGATCTCAGCAATCACAAACTCAGGTGAAAACGAGCTCAGTTCACAGGCAAGGCTTGGTGGTGGTGTTAGAAGCCGTGTGCTGGCTCATCAACCTTAATGCAATCAGCTCCAAAGCAGCCTAAGCCCTGCACAAATGTGATGGACACAAGGAAAAATCCAAATACTAACACACAGCAGCCAAAAAAACCCCAGCCTATGGTCTGCCCATGTGACTGTGACATGCAGTGCAGGCATCCATGGCAGCTGGAATCCAGCAGCCAGCTAAACCAGTGGGAGAGGTGCTGCTGGGGTGCCTGGCTCTTGCTCTGCTGTGTGGAGAATCGAGGTGTAAGGGCACATCCTGCCCTGAGGAACTGGTTAATCCTGCTGGCTCGAGGGCTGAGTGCAGCCAGTGACTTGATTGGATTTACAGTGTTAAGCCAGTTATTGAATCCAATTAGTAGGGTCCTGCATGCACACAAGTGGATCCACCTGGAGACCAGGAGTGTGCTTATGGGCCCATGAAACAGAATCTGTGTTGAAGAACAGCCAGGCATTGCTGCACCCCTATGCCTGCTACCTGAAGCTGGGAGAAAGTGGATTTTGCAGTGTGTGACTAACCCCAAAATGTGTCTCTGTGCAGCAACATGACTCACTTCCTTTTGAGGACAAACAATTTCCCCCATTCCCACAGGTCCAGAAGCATGAACAAACTTGTACCTCCATCACAGGACCCCCCTCCTGCTGCCTGGGGCGTCCCAGCATCTCCCACCTCCTGTGCCACTGATGGCAGGTGGCTGGGGATAGAAGAGACACCAGCACTGAATGCACCAGAGCTGCCCAGAGAGCCTCTTTCCACAAAAAAGAGGCATAAGGGGGGAGCCAGGATTCCTGTTTCCCTCCTGCCACTCTGATTTTCATTTTCCCAGGCTGAAACACAGCATCTCCCTCCTTTTCTCTGGAGAGCACAGCTCCTACCACACTCTGCACTGCTGAATGGGATCTCCTTCCCACAGCAGTCAGTGTGCAAGGTGGGCTGAGTGGCCTCGACTCCTTTGTCCTGTCAGACCTTCTGTTCCTCTCTGCTCCTCACCTCTCCTGTGGGAACACAACCCACAGGGCCACATCCTCTGGATGCCTGCAACTCATTGTGTCTAACTTTGGAGATTTGCAACAGAGATCTGAGTAATTAAGAGCCAAAGCTACGTTTCTGTGTCAATGTTATTATGAAGACATCAGTCTAGCTTTTAAAAACCATCTCTACCTCAACTAATCCATAGGGAAGACTTTCCTCCCTCTGGGACAGAGAGGCATCCTTTCATTCCCATAATTCAAAGTGTGCAGAGAGTTTTTAACCTCCCTAGCCCAAAATTAAAACAAATATCCCAGTTTTTCTCAGACATACCAGTAAAGGGAAAGCAGCAATGGTCATATAAAGAGCTGTCTGATCTGTCCAGCATTTGGTGGCTCTGTGTCCTTGTTCTTGTTGTGCTCACTTTTCATGAGCAGAGAGCAGAAATGTTCATGGAAAATGGATTTCAGAGGCGTGTGCATAACTGTTCCTGGAAATCTAATTTTACATGTTCAATAAAATCATCTGCTACCAAACAAGAGTTGAATAGGAAAAACCCATGAAGACACTTAGCTGACCACTGCACAATTGTCTTCACTGGGTCCAAAGAGCAGAAAGTGTGAATGCATCCCAGCAAATGTACAAGTAATATTGTTAGGCAACCAGGAAAAACGCGGCTAAAATAAAATGATTAATGACTTTTTTTTTTTTTTTTTAATGTGGTATGAGCAGGAAGGTTTAAAGCTTAGTTTTTGCAAGATGTTTCTTGCAGGAGCAGATCTGTTTGGAAATCCAGCAGATGCCTGGAGATAATGGCTATGAGAAGCCCTAAATACCCATCTACCTATCAAGTGTGTAGACAAGCTCTCCAAATGATAACATCTTGTTACCTTACCAGGAAATGGGGAAAAAATGATCAGCAAGATTAGGCAAAAAAAAAAAAAAAAGGTAGTTAACTAGAATTTCTGAAATCTTTTCCAGCTCTTGACTAAGATATTTTTCTTGTCACAGAATAAACCAAGGACTGTTAAAAAAACACAGTTGCCCAGGGTAGCGGAAAGGGATGTAAGACAGAAGAACTAAAAAAGCACCCCAGCATGATACAGGAAAAGCTCCATCAAAAATAATGAATTTAAATTCACTGCTTCAGTGGCTGAAGAAACAAAGGATGAGATTGTCTGGCTCTGGACATTAGAGCCTTAATGTGCTGCTAATAATGTTTATATCATAAAGCAGCGTCGCTGCATTAGCTTTGATTTAGCAACGCCAGTTTACATCAGCTGAGGAAGCCATCTGTAAATTCAGCCCCACAAATGTAAATACAGTGAAGGAAGAATGGTTTGGTCATCCCTGGAGGACATAAGAAGGGGGCTGCTGGGTTGATCTGGGCATTCCCCAGTGCCCACCCTGCTGTCACAGATTTGTCACCTGTCTGAGGTGCAAAGGGGACATGTGGTCTGTGTGGCTCATGTGGCTCAGCCTCTGGCTGTGCAGACCATCCATCCAGTCCTGGCAGTTCTGCTTGACTTCACTCCAGCTGTGCTCCACTTCAGCTGTGCCCCACTCCAGCTGCACAGGGGACAAGCCTCAGAAGCTCTCCAAAACTCCAAGTGCCAGTAGATTTTCAGATAAAACTGTAAAAGTGATATTAACAGATTGCTGGGACCAGACGGTTCCACTCAAGAGCTCTGAGGGAACTCAGATTTGAAATTGCTGACCTATTCAGTACAATACCACAGCAGCTGTTGAAATGGTGAGGCACCACAGGAATGGAAGGTGGCAAATGTTACATTCATTCTTAAAAAGGGCCTTTAGAGGTCATCCAGAAACCCGTGGGCTGGGAAGCCAGGCAAGGCGAATTGACAGCATAGCAAAAAGCAGGATAGCTAAAAGTGTAATAGAATGAGAAAGAGCAAAGTTTGTTGAGTGAGAGCTCAGGCATTGCAAATCCATTCATGTCAAGACCTGGGCAATTTGAAGTATTCATAAAAGATCCAGCTGTAACCAGGTGGAGAGTAATCTCAGAAAACTGAATGGCAGGTTGATAAAATAACCTATGAAACTCCCCAGCAGCAAATAAAAAGGGTGGACTGTGAGAAACACCAACTCAAGCCATACTAAGACCATCAGGGGTAATAAATTAACATCTGGCAGGAAGGAAACCTCAGTCAGTGAGTTTGCTGAAAATTCCAGCTTACCCCTCAACAGGTATTAACTATGCAAAAAAAAAAAAAAAAAAGAGCCTTAGGAATGAGCCTACAGAATTAAAAGATAATGTCTTCTTCTAGGAACCTTGTCTCAAACACAAGGGGTCCACCAAGGAGGATATAGAACAATCGGTGAAGGCAGAGAAGAGATGAGAACTAGAGCAGAGTCCTTCTTCTTGGCCACCTCAGCTGAGAAGGCATGCGAGAGAGATCCTGACAGCTCAGCATGGAAATGTGACCAAGAGACCATTATTTGTGTCTGTTGTCACCAGGGAAAGGAAGCACAACCCAATCTATGGGGCTGGAGGTCTCATACGAAGAAAAGGAAGTACTTCTTTCATACAATGCAAAATTGAATTATGACACTTGTCAGAGGATGCTGTGAAGACCAGAATTATAAAAGAATTCCAAAAGGGGTTAGCCAAATTCTTGGAGGTTTGACCCATCTGCAGCTGTTAAACACAATGACCCAAATGCCAGTCAAAAATTCCCTTAACCACAGTCTGCTTTCTATTGAGCTGGTAATATCACAGAGGAATTGTGCTGTGCTTGCCCTATCCTTACACCCTTTACCTCACAGTCTGCTGCTGGAATGAGCTGCTCAACTAGCTGCACCTTTGCTCAGAGCCACTATCACTGCATAAGACATATTACACATGGCATAAGATGTTTATTAAGAAATTGGTATTTATTGCAGGTGCTGGTCAAGTTTGTTCACTTCACATGAAAGTTTTGTCTCTGGCAGGTGCTAATATCTGATACCTTGGGAGAAAGGCATTTCTGTCCTAAAAAAAATCTATCATACCCCTGGCAGTCTGTAGACCAGCTCCTTCCTGATCTCCCACAGGCTGCTCTGCTAAATCCATAAACCATGACAGTGGATTACCTTTATCATTGATTTACCTGTCACCACTAGAAGTAGTTAGCAGTCATGAAATAAGCCAGCAAGCACATTTGAAGCAATGTCCTCCAGAGGCACATATTTCCTTTTATCAGTCTTAAATTAATTCTCCTTCATTGCGTGACGTGTGCCTTATTCTCACTTTGCAGCACGAGTAAAAAGGAAGCACGGATCACTTTCCATCTCCTGCACCATAATTTTGTTCGCTCAACTGCTCTCCCTTCTGCCGCTTCCCCCTTCCAGCTGACATAGGCCAGGATTACACAACCATGGCTTTTGCCATGAGGGATTCCTTTCCTTGTAGAGGTGTGAAGGAGAAGGTCTGGGGGTGAGTTCTGGATTAGAGGAGAGGGGCAGGTGAGAATCCCTTGCTGCTGTGGCTGGACCACACCGGCACCAGAGTGCTCAGCTGGGTGTCTGTGCTCAGCCTGCTCAGTGCAAAAACAGCCTGTGTTTTTCACCGCTACCAGTCTGGCACCTCCTGCCAGCTCTAGGCATTTCCTTTCTGAAGAAAAAAACAACCAAGGTTTGATCATTCACTTCTGGGGTTGTGCTAAAGTTGCCAGCATCTGTTCCATCTGAACGGCGGGGGAAAAACACCAGTCCTGGACTGGCAGAGAAAGGGAACGTACCAAGTTGGAATGTGAGAAATGAAAGCAAGAAAAACAGCATCTTGAGAGATGTTAAAAACAAATGCTGTGAACAGGAGCAGAGACAGATTTCAGAGGAAAGGAAGGAAGACAGTGACTAAAGCACCAAGAGTATACACATGGAAACTGAGTCCAGACTCCCAGGGTTTCTTTGTACTTGTTTTTCCTACCATTTCACAGAAATCATGATGCTGGTGGGATCCCTCTATACCCAAGGGTCAGTGATGTCAATGAAAGTTGGTGGAGCTGCACTGATTTGTATCCATTAAGAAGCAACTTTTTAAATTTTCCCAGAATTACTGGAGTTTAAAATAATGCCCTGAGAACCCAGCTGAAAACAACAGCTAGGGTTATCCTTAAGTCAGGTCATACTAAAAACTAATTAACAATTATTTAGAATGTGCCCATTATTTTTTAAGAGTCGCAGAATTCCTATCTGTGGATGGTCACATTGAAAACACAAACCCTGAAAAAACATGTGTGCCACTTTTCTACCAGTTCAGGAGTCACAGCAAATGCACAAAGAGCTCTACAAATTCCAGTTCAGCAAACAACTACTTTAGAAAGCAAAATAAGTAAATATTATCTCTGTTTCCCCCCAACTTCTTGGATTTACCTTTTCATCACTCTCCCTTTCCTTCAAAATGTGATAGATTTTAAAATAAAAACTTAAGGAGAGGAAAAAAAAAAAGAAAAAAAAATCCTTACTTTCTTTAAAAAACCACCATTGTTTGCTGTTTGGGGTTTTTTTGTTTGTTTTTTGGGGGGTGTTTTTATGAGTGTTTGTCAGGTCAAACTAAAGCTTGTCAATATTTAGGGGTCCCTTTGCAGACAAAACCCCTCCTTGCTCTCATTGTGACTGAATACAAACCCTTTTCAGTACTTTTTAAACTCTCAAGTTGTATTTTACAAGACACAATCCACTCTTCCCTGTGAATCCCTGCCTCCCCCTTCTTCCCTTTGCTCTCTTTCAGTGACTGCCCTGATCTGGCTGGGGCTGTCCCAGCTGAAGGTGACACAGAGGGAGGCAGGGAGGGAGTGCCCATCTGGTGATGCTCCACCACAGTGCCATCCTCACTGCCCGGACCTCTGCTCCTGCTGCATTTTATAACCCGATTACCACAGACTTGGGCTCAATTCAGACAGATTGCCTACCAGCAAAAGGCTCAATATCCCATTATCAGATTTGTGAGCCCGCCATCCCTCTTGGTTTAGGCTGTAATAGAAATGACTTTGGCTTGAAAATGAGTCTTGACTATGCAAGTCATAAGTACACTGGGTGAAGATACTCCACAGAATCACATGCAGAACAACAATTTTAAAACATTTTTTATTTAAATATTAAATAAAACACATCAACTAATCATTTTGGTGTACACCTCTCATTTTAACATAAGAAATAAAATGATTGTTCAGTCATGATAAAAAATAAACTATACATCTCAATTAAACCAATCACGTGTCTTTAAATACCCTATTGCATTGCAGTCTGCTGAACAGCACTGTCAAGATATCTACAAAAGAAACCCCAGACTTTTAAAATGACCTCTTCTGCTCCAGCAATAATTCCAAAGAGGTTCTACAGCAATTGGAAAAGAAAAAAAAAATACTATGAAAGTAAAGTGCTTGTCATTGCTCAGGACAGGAAACAAAAGAATCTGTGGCCTTTAGATCCATGCCATTAAACAAAACACAAATTGAGGAGGAAGTTCTGTGGTTTAAGTATGTGTGCTACCCCTTAGAGAACTGAAGGCCAAGTTGCTGCTTTGTGACAAGCTGGCTTCTTCTTGCCCTCCTCTCCAGCCATCTCTTTTTTGGTTGGGTTTTTTGGGGGGTTGTTTGTTTGTTTTCTTTTAAACCCATACTACAAATGAGCATGAGACTTTGGTGTTTTCTCTGCTGCAAGGCACCACTCATTAACAGGAGTTCAACTCAAGCAATTTTCTGTGACTTTGAAGTTTCCAGACCACGGAGCAGCAGTGGCAAGCTGGAGATGCACCAATACAGACACACAGATACAACACACAGATAAAGAGGTTGTTTATGGAGAGCCACAGACAGAGCCACATGACATCTTCAACTCTTCCTACTCCCACCAATTAACCTGGTCAATCTTTGGCTTTTTTCTTTTTTTTTTCTTTAAAAAAAAACAAACCCAAAAACAACAACTAAACAAACCAAACAAAAAATAAAACCCAAAAAAACCCCAAAACAGGTCTCTATATTATTTGCAAATGTGTAATACTGCAGGTTGCATGAAGCCAAGGTAACTTGAAGGCACCCTGTGTCACACTAGGGAGATGGGTCCTTTAAGCATTTAGACAGAATGCAGCTATGCTCTGACACTTGGATGGCAGCTCCCAGCCAAGCTGTCTCACTGTCTGCTCACCTGCTTCCAACGTTTGCCTGCACTCCCCAGCTCATGTCTGTGGGAGCACATCCTGTCCTCCCCTTTATACCTCAGCACAACCTCTATTGACACCAACAGAAGTCATGGTCTGCCTCGGGAGGGGACTCGGGGTTTATACCAGAAACACAACAGAAGCATATTACAAAATATAAAAAATAACTAGTGTTATATAGTTTTCTGTTTCCTATTTATATACATATACAGCATTAAAAACCATACGAAAAAACACCTATCTAATGCAAAACCTCGTTTTGCTAATATGCCAAAAAACAAACCAACCAAAAACAAACACCCAAAGATTGTGCTGTTTTACTCACTTTTAATACAGTTTTGTTCAGAAAAAGCTGTACTCCGTTAGAGTAGAATTCTGTTCTAGCCTATTCCTTTTGTCTTTGTCAGTATATAATTATAACCTCAATATTGCACATTTCCCCAAGAGTCAGTTCTGTTTGGACCCTGATAATGAAATGCATAAAAACATAATTAGCAGCGGAAATAACAACGTGCAGCACTAAGAAATACCCCTCAGGCAACTTTGTAGGCAACCTCCAGGAGGGCTTTTTAAAAAGAAAACCCTTCCCATTACACCACAGGTGCTGCTGCTTCCCTCCTCAGTGCCTCGGCAAGAATATGAACAAACTTAGAGTTTATAAAAAGATTCCTAAAGATTATCCAGACCAACAAATACAGGCGTGTGTGCACCTGTGTGTATGCACACACACACCACTCCCAAACATCTCTACAAAAGACCAGGCATTATGCAATTAGGATCCTGATTATCAAGGGATATATTTCCAATAGTTACTACTTCTGTACTAATTAGAAGGGCATGCTGAGCTTTTCCAGCTGATGTATCAAGCAAGAAGTTCACAGTTTTCATTTAAAGTATGTGTATCAGGGAGGTGTGGAATGGGGATGTTGGTTCCTTTAAATAAAATGAGTGTTAATAGGAGGGAAAAGGAAAAACAACAAATGGCAATGCTTCCATTTTTGTCTCCTATGAATGCATAATGCTGCATGCCACTGGTTTTCTGTTTATTTTTTTAAAAAGAGGTAATCATCTTCACAAACCCATAAATGAATATTGTGAAAAAGGGAGGCTCTGGTCCCTTCTTTGAAAAGCCTCTCCCTGCTGTGTCACCACTACTGACAGCTGCTAATCTTGCATAACAGCAGAGCTGTATTGGTCTGACTTGAGTACAGTACCAAAGAGTTCTTCCCCAACCACATCCCTCCCTGCCCCCACAAATGCCCCACCCATCTGCCCCACCATTATTTTTTTCCTTTTAAAAAAAAAAAAATTCAGTTTCTATTTGTATTTGTTCAGTGCAAGAATAGTAGAAGCAAAAAGACATACATATTGCTTGTTTCAGTCCTATAAAGTTGCCAGCTTTCTGAGCCAGACAGCCTCTTCACATACTTCAAAATTTATTGCTTCTGAGAGTCACTCGTCCCCACGCCTCCAGCCAGCCACGGAACTTCCACACAAGCAGAGCAGCCCGGAGCTCTCACTTGACCAGCACAAACTTGCCCAGCTGGCTGGAAGTCAGGTCCTCCATCTCACAGTCCCCGTGCTGCAGAGCCACGGCCTCGTAGCTGGGGGAGGGTGTGGAGAAGCTCTGCTGCTGGGAGAAGGGGGCGGCGAGCGGCGCCGCGCTGCTGCTGCTGCTGCTGCTGATGTACAGGTGAGTGTCCAGCAGGTGAGCGGCCGACGACGCCGGGGACACGCTCACGCCGAAGAAATGAGGGTGGAGCAGCTGGCTGCTGCCAGCAAAGGCCAGCTCAAACGAGTTCTCTCTCTGCAGCTCCGACAGCAGAATGGAGTTGGAGGCTTTGCGGGTAGCTGGCCCGTCAGAGGAGGGGATGCTGCTTGCTGCAGGTGTCTGGGAAGTCTGGGGGCAAGCTGTTTGGAGTAGTTGGTGATGCTGGAACTGAAGCATTCTGAACAAAATCCAAGTGGGGAGAGGTTAATTTGCATTGCTGGGATAATTTCATGTTCTATTCCTTCCTTTCCCACCCCTAACCTTGACCATAACTTTCCCCTTTGTTTCCTTCTCTCCTTACCCCAGCCAGTACAATCAAAACAAGCTGCCCATGCCAGGCTTTCCCTCATTCTGCAGAGGGCAACTATCACAACCAAATTTATCTGGTCACAACTTGGCCACCTAATAATAGATGTTCTAGAGACAATGTGTGCAGATAAACCGGAAGCTTGATTTTCCATCTTGCTTCTATGGGAATGAAGAGGTGCCACCACACATGACATCTGAGGCCACTGGAACTGTGCCTCCTTTGTGGGCTGTAACTTTTCCAAATTACAAGGTCTCACTTCCTTGCCATGGGAAAATTACAGGAGGAGGCAGAGGAGGAAAGGAATCATTCCCAAAGCTAACAAAGAAAAACACAGCTTGCAGTAGGGAGAAGCAATGTTTTCCCCCGCACTACCAAACTGCTTCTCAATTCAGCAACCTCCAAATATTTGAACATCGAGATTTTTGAGTGCAATTGCACATCCTGTGTTACATGTGCCAGGGCAGGAAGCCACAAAGGAAGCCAAGCAGTTTACCCACTGCCACACAGCAGAGATGGAGGACAGGAACCCCCAATGACCAAACCCCCAACCTCTTTTGCTGTGTTTACCCCTCCTTGCTTACCCTTAACCCAAAGTAAACCCAATGAAAAGACACCAAAGCTCCTCCCTCACCTCTGCTGTTGCAGAACCTCCTCCAGGAGGCTTCTCCCCTCTCTGCTGCTCCCACTGCTGCTGTACATGCAGGTGTTGGGCTGCGTGTGCTGGAAGGGGCTCATGGCACTCCTTGCTGCCCGAGAGGAGGAGGAGGACTGACACACCTGCCGAGCAAAGCCTTTGATTTTATTCAGGCCGAGAAACCCCTTGGCTCGAGCGTTCTTCCGCAGCTGCTGCCTAAAAGCCTTCAAGCCTGTGGGACATGAGGAAAAGAAATGCACTTTAATCCTCCTCAGTTTGCCTACTGTACCGATCAGCCCTTCTGGGCACTGCCTTCCTGGGTGTGAGAACTGGGCTAGAAGAGACTCCAGCTCATGTTCACCCTCTGCCTGGTGGTCAGAGCAGGATTTAGGGAATGAAACAGCGACTGGGACAGCTGCTCCCTTGCGCAGATGGACACACATGGCAAAGGAAAAGCCTGAGAGAAATTGTGACGTTGTGCACTCCATATTTTAGGAGGAAGGTGGAGCCTGCCATCCCACTCACACCAGCAGAAATATCTCCATGGGCAGGCTGAATCAGTGTCTGAGAACCTTTCCTCAGGCACCTTCCCCAGGGCATCCCACCCTCCCTCAGGGCCCGTGCACACAAGAGACAGAATATCCAGGTGTCCAGCCTAAGTGTAACACTAACGGGCAGCAAGTCCCCCTGCACCCTACCCTTTCCTAAGGGCTGTTGGGAGGGTGCAACTCCTCAGCAACAAAGCTAGGAAGACATTACCTTGAGTTAATGAGGTATCAGATGCTCTCCTTCCTTCTTGGAAGCTGACAGGCAGGAGAGAAGCACCTCCCATGCAGCCCTGGGCTTGTAACACGGGAGCGTCACACTGGGAAGCGAGGAAAGGCGACGTCATCCTCGCTGTGGCCGGGCTCCCCGTCATTACTTGACCTGCCAAACAGCTGCTCAGGGCCACTGAGCTGTCATTTGAAGATGAAGTAAGGCAGCTGTCTGAGCTAGTTCCCTCTGTGGGGCTGGCAGAGGAGGAAATGACTATACCTATGGAGGGGAAGGAAGGAGAGAAAGAACATTCCCAAGATGAGTACAGGAAGGAACAAACATGACATCAGAGCCTTCTGCCCACCTACACTGGCACTAATAAACAGCCTCGAGCTGGAGAGGTGTCCAGCAACTCATGTTGTCCAAGGGCTTGACTCCAGCAAGGGGTCATCAACAAACAACCTCAGTTTGGGCTCCTGTCCAGTTGGCAGGGCTTGGCCAGCAACTCCAGGATTACCAGGCTCTGCTGGATCAGGCACATAGCATTTCTTTAGCACAACCAGGATTACTGTTTTGTGAATAGTTGTGCTTATTTGGCTGGTTCATGGGGTCTGGGTATGTACCAAACACAATCAGTGAGGTGTTTTTTGTTAAATTCAGGCATTCTTCTCCCCCAGTTCAACAGCAGAAGCAAGCAGACCAGGTTTGTACTCCCCTCTGAAGAGATCTAGGTGAAATACAACAGCACAACTTCTCTTCCCTAAGGGCCCTGCTTATCTGTGGGAAGACAGAACTGGGGAGGGCAGAGTACAAACCTCTCTTCTAGGCTTTCCTACCACAATTAAGGTAAAACCAGCACATTCTCCCTCAGCATTTGGGCTCTATGCCACTCCTCTGCTCTTTTACTCTATCTACCCTTCAGCTCTCCCAGACTTACTTACATGGAGGGACGTGCTGATAGAAATGGGTGGTCACTTCAGCCAGGGTGTGCCTCCTGCTGGTGTTGCTGGGGATGCAGATGGAGTGGTCATATGCCTTAATTTCATCTTCCAGCTCCTTCTCCTGCCTCACTTCCTCACTGATGGTGGTCTCCAGCAGGCTGTTCGGGGAGATGGAGCGGTTCCGGAAGAGCCCGTTGAAGTTGGTATCCACAGGGAAGAACACAGGCTGGAAAACAGATCACAGACTTCAGGGTCTTTTCCTTATTTCTGCACTGCCTTTTAATACTCTCCACAATTCTGTGGCATGTCTTCAGTAGGAATATTGTTTGAGAGGCTATGTGACACCATGCCCAAATGCCAAACAAAACTTAGGAGAGAGAGAGCAAAAGTCACAACCCCCAGTGTTGTGATTGGCAGAACAATGAAAAAGAAAGAAGCAATGTAGAGTTTAGCTGGGAACACCAACCTGTAGTGGATTGCTTATGTCACAGTCCATTTCTGCCTGCAAGGATGGCTGAATCAGGCTCTGAGGTTGCTGGTAAAGCA
Organism: Muscicapa striata striata; assembly: GCA_030060385.1. Lineage (NCBI taxonomy): Eukaryota > Metazoa > Chordata > Aves > Passeriformes > Muscicapidae > Muscicapa > Muscicapa striata. Next base: position 1,675,681 of record JAREIS010000137.1, on the reverse strand, counting down.
GAGATGATCGCAGGGTTTCACTAGTGAGAGTGTCCTGAGGCATCTGGAGAGAGAGCGATGCACAGAAGCCATCACACACACTGCAGTTCCACGTGACTTTTCAGATACTGGAGAGTCACAGAATTTCAGAGCCACCTTCCCTGCAAGCTTTCTCCTCCTGCTTTCTATGAAAACGAACAAAGCTAATCCATCAATGCCAACACAAACACAGAACTCCTCCTCATAAGTTAGGCAATTTAACTGGAAGTGCAATTTGCAAAGGCACCCAAACCACACTTTAAAGGGGGTGGGGGCGAAGAAAATAAAATGAATGTCAGAAAAACACATTAAGTGACTCATGGAGTACTTCTGAGGAACCTACAGAATATGCAACAAAGAAGCACAGCCAAGCCATGCCTAAAAGGGCAGACTTCCATGAGAAGTCTAATCCTGTGGCTCATGATTGACCTGCACTGGAGGCAGACTATTCTTTGGACCATGACCCGCGGTCACTTCCTAGGAAACAGGGCATTAATATTCACTCAGCCTCCTGCTGAGGAACAGCAGGCTGTGTCCTGTCAGAGGGCACCACTATCAGAACAGGTTTCCAGAAGCCTGGCAGTGACATGGAAAGCAGATCCCGAGGTGCCTCCCCTCCTCACCTCAGTGCTGGTGATCTCGGAGCTCCGGGGCCGCGGCTGCCGGCCGGCTGCCGGCCGAGTGGACACCTGGCTGCTCCGGTACTCCTTGAGGCGCTCCAGCAGCAGATAATAAATGGCAGCAAAATGGTTGTAGCTGCTGTTCTGCAGAGACTGGAAGACATTGGAAAGGCCTTTTGAGTTACAGCTAGTGTAAGCAGCCAAAACTCATCATTAAGGGCTCAGAGTAGCACACTCAAAAAAAACCCCAAGCAAAATCCAGAAGGGCAGTGAAGGTTTTATGCTGTGACACCAAATCAGTCACTGAATGACCCACAACTGCACCACTGGCATTCTGGTGCTCACTGGAGATGCATCTAAAGGGCGAGAACTCACCTCTACAGTCCTCTGCCTGTCGATGCCAAGGGTCTGCATGATCCCAAGGACTTGCTCATTGTAGTCGCCCAGGTTGGAGTTGTAGTTTTGCATGGAGAAGGACAAGGACTGCTGCTGCTGAAGGGAGGGGTCAGCCTGCATCCACTTGTGCTGCTTTATCTGGGAGATGGTTATCCGCTTGGTTGGGTCCACAACCAGCATCCGTCGGATTAGTGTTTCACAGTCTGGGTGACAAAGACAAACTCATGAGCAAGGGGCAAAAAAACAACAGCCCAGCCCCAGGTCACTGCTAAGAACACTTCCCAGCAACAGTGTGAAATCAGGAATTAAAGGTTTGGGAGCTGCTGATGCCTGATCTGACTATCAGATATTCCAGACAGCACAAGAGATGGCCATATGCACATCACAAAAACAACATCTCACTTCAGGAAATGAAGCTGTACTGGATACCAGGTGGCCTTGCACCTTGTTCAAGAGCTGGTTTTGAGAGGATGCAGGTTTAATGGCATTACATCCACGTAAAATAGGTCAGAACTTAGTACAGAACCCCATCCCATACAACTTCCTGGTCCTGGTCCTATATTGCTTATTTACTTATGACCAGGAAATAAAGCTGTTCACGGCTATAACTGATAAACTTCAGACTTCAGCAGGTAATCTCCACGTGACAACAGAGGCACGTTCACTTGGTTTTGAAACCAAATCAGAGAGAGGCGATAACACTCTTCAGTTTCATGTTTCTCATCAGACTGTAGGACTTCTCAGTAAACACTGCTAAGCCCCACTATTCCTGCTCTCATTGGCAGCACAGCCACACTGGAATACACCCCTTCTGCTAAAATAAAACATGTTCTGCTACAGCTAAAATATCTTAGGAGAACTACATCTATCTCAGCATCGCAGGCTAGTCTCATCAAAATCTTGTTTTCTCTCTTTTCTGAGCAATTATTTCTCCAGCTAGGGAGTGTAATCCATAGCGATATTCTAAGAAAGGAAACTACAGCCTTTTAGATGCAGCCCAAAGCAGATCCCAGAAAAGTAAATGTCTTCTGCCCTAGAGAAACTACTGGACACATAAAAACAAAATAATTGCCAGCTGCAAAGTGAACAGCTACCCCTTTATAGCACCTGTTCTAACATTAAGGATCTGAAAAAAAGGCACCTTCGGACATGAAGTACGGGATGCGGAACCGCCCCTCCAGCACTCTTTGCCTCAGAGTTGGTAAATTGGGTCCATCAAAAGGCAGAGAACCACAGACAAGGACGTAGAGAACCACCCCAAGGCTCTGCCAAGAGAAAACAGCACAGCACATGAGTGACTCCAGGAAAAACAATGATTTTGAAGGCCCACAAGCCCTCACAAAGTGCGAAACTGAGTTTCTGAGGAATAGCAGGCTCACCCATATATCAAGGTGAGGTCCTTCATATTCTTTGCCTTCAAAAACTTCTGGAGCTGCATAGGGTGGGCTTCCACACCAAGTGGAGAGGGGCTCTCCTGACTTGTAGAAGTTTCCAAAGCCAAAGTCTGAAATAAAGGTGAAAATCTGAGGTAAGACAAAAACACACAACCACATAGTAGTAATTCAGAAGTAACAGAAAATGGAGAGAAAAGAACAGATGTGTTGCTTTGTTTTTTGCTTTCATTTAAGTTATTCCCTTCTGTTCACAAAATCTGTTCTGAGAAATATCTGTAACTATTATTTTCACTTACACAAATACAAATACATTTTTAGGACCACCCTAGGGAAAGCCAATGTGTAAACAACACACCTGATGTTCTTTATAAAGTGACCTCCTACTTCCTATTACCTGCTAATTTGATATTCATGTTAGCATCCAGCAGGAGGTTCTCTGTTTTTAGATCCCTGTGCACGATGTGGTGGCTGTGACAATATTCCACTGCTGACAGAATCTGCCAGAACTTCTTCCGTGCTTCGCTCTCGCTCAAGTGCCCGTTGGAGGTCAGGTGATCTGCAAAACAAAACCAGAGAGGATTTGGAAACACTCCGAGGAAATTTCTCATAATCCTGCAGGTGCTGCACTTGCTGTTTGACAGCTGACAACACAAGCCCTAGGTTTTTAATCAGAATAAATCTGTTACTCAGGAATGACAAAGTAAAGCCATGGTTTCTAAATCTAAGGAACTGTGAGCTCCACCAGTGAGGACTTACCAAACATTTCTCCATTTTTTGCAAACTCAGTAACAATGTACAGCATATCCTTTGTCTCCATAACCTGTGAAGATACAAGAGGACGTGATTAAGAAAAAAAAAAAAAAAAAAAGCAGAGCTCTATAGCTCATTTATTTTTCATTTATTTTTCTATGTGAATTCTCAAACATATCCATTCAAGTTTATATTTGCTGGAGCAGCTGGCGGTAAAAGCATCTAATTTTGCACCACACAGTTCTTTCCAAGCAAACTGGTGATGAAAAAGATAACAAATCAAGGCTTATGTGCCTGCACTATACAATGGTTTCCCAGGCCATTGTTCTTCTCACCATTACCAAGCTACCTAATCTCCATAAGAGAGCAGATGAGTGTACAGATAATTTTATACACTCCCCTTTTGTTAAAATATGCATACATCGTTTTATCATTAATGTGACGTATTTTGAACATGCAAAGAAATGTAAAAGTTTATCTTGAAGTTGTCTTTGTTTCAAGGCTAGTGGGGGCTCAGATCAGCAGGGATAGCTGCAAGCTGGACAAAGCAAGAAGTGGTATCGGACCCCCTGCTCCTGTTTGCAGTTGGCTGGGACATGGGGAGCCTCCTGTGCAAGTGATAACAGGCTGCTGTTTGTGTAACAGCAGTGCTTGATGCACATCAACAACTGTCAATATATTGCCTATCAATCCAGTATCAACTTGCTTTGATATTTCACAATATCTGTCTTTGGAGGAAAATTAAAAAGAATAACTAAAATCCAAATGATGAATGAGAGATGCTGAGCATTTCACCTTCAACTGCCACAGAACACACCTTTGAAAGGCTGCATTTCAGACTTTACAATACATTTCCCTGGAAACATTTCCCTCTCAAGGAGCAGATACTTTGTTTTGGAAGCAGGAGGCTCACAACAGGTTAACAATCCAAAAAGCCTCAGTTCTACTTCAAAGGCTGTAACTTCCAGGCTCCCAACATGTAACCTTTTTCAAAGACTCTTGTCCTCCCCTCACTACAAGTACACATAGACATGAAATGAAAATAAACAAACAAGCAGCAAAGGAAGAGAGGTTCCCAGTTTAAAAAACTGAAGGAAAGTGTTCTGGGAAAGTTGCCAGCTGGAGGAAATTAAGACGCGGTGCTGAAACTAAAACAATGATGAAATAATACAAGAACACACACCCTACATTGGTATGTCATCTAATTCCATCCCTGCTTCTCAGCCTCCATCAAACAGGTAAAGCATCAGTTACAACAACAAAGAAAAGAAAACTTCACTGAAAAGAAATTAAGGTCCACTACCATCGTCATTTGCTGCATCAAGTGAAGTGGTTCAACAAGATGGAATTTAACCTGCTTTTCTAAATGCTCCGAAACAGTATTTTCACCCACATCATTCCACTGAAATGAACTCAACCGAACTGTTAGAATGTTTCTGTATGTCCTATACTGCCCCATGGGCAACCCTGACGTCAGCTGTTAACACAGAATCATTTTTGTTATGACGGGTAACACTATAAATACAAACACTTCATGTGTGTCAAGGTCTTTTAAAATAATGCCTTGCCTAAGCACCTGCCTTACTGGCTCTTCAGCCTTACATGTTAATTAAACTCTTTTTTTTCTTTTTTTTTTTTTGTTAAGCTAACAAACCCAGCAGTAAGATCACAGCTGATAATGATGTTTACTACTGCACACGGACTTTCAGACCTGCTGCTTCATCCATCTCTACCTTTCTCCCCTCTGCCCTTTCAGCCAGGTCCAGAAAGACTGATACCTCTGCCCTGCTAGTGGCAGGGGCTTGCACCAGATGACCTTTAAAGATCCCTTCTGACCCAAACTGTTCTGTCATCTTCTTAAATCCACACGACATTATTTAAATGATTAAGAGGAACTTACACCAAAGGCTACTTAGATCTAACATTTGGAATTTGCAGAGCAGTCCTTGCTCACAAGACAAATGTAATCCTGCTTTCTGCACAACACATTAATTTGTTCCTACGGTTAAAAATATCCATCAGTGCAGAAACTGAACAAATCTAAACCAAAATTGATGTTGAAACTCTGCAGGGGAAAGAAACTTAAAATTCCATCTCAAAACTACACAGACTGCAACAGAACAACCAAACAGATAATTTTTTTTATGTATTCTAAGATACCAACATTTACCACCTTTTCCTTTTTCACTAATCCAATTCTTTGATTAAATTTCCACTTAGACTTTCTACTTAGATTAATTTGGTTTAATTGTTGGTGACTTTAAATCCCTTCCGCTTAAGGCAAACTCAACTTTAGTGCTTCCTTCTCTACCACCCAACGTGAGTTAAGTCTTCCTCTTATCTAAAGCACGTCAGAAGTTCCAGTCCTCTAAACTGGGAAAAGCAGAGGAGATAGGAATGGCAAGTTAATCATAAAAGTTCAGACAACCCGTTCCTCAATCTGAACCAAACGTCAGCCTGGTTTCAACTGCAAACTTTACAGTGCATTTTGTCAAAAAGCTGTCTAATGTACCAGAATCTTGTTCAAAGAACAAAGAATGACTTTGAAGACACTCAGTTATTTTTCTAACATTTCTCAAAAAGTATGTCAGTATTTCAATATGCATTCTCTCTGCAAATATTAGATGTAAAAATCACGTGCAAGGGAAGACCACAAGCATATTTTATCTACGTGCTACGCTTCAAAGCTGGACTCTTACCTGATATAGCTTGATAATGTGGGGATGATTCAAAAGCTTCATTATCTGAACTTCTCTATAAATCTTCTCCAGATTACTTGGGTCTAACCTTGTTTTGTCTATTATTTTTATTGCAACCTGCAAATTTAGATAATAACAAAACAACCCTAGGTATTACAAAACAGGTACTCTCACTGTTAAAATAGCTTAAAAAAAGACACATCCCCGCACAAACACACCACTCATAAAATCCAAGTAAAGTAGCTTTTAAAGTAGCTTTTAAAGCACGGACTTGACAAAGCTGATTCTGTTTTTCTGAACCGCACAGAACTCGAGGCACAGAACGTTTTCGTTTTTCTTTTCTACGTCAAAGGATTACACGTAAGGTAGCGAACAGAACTGCAGAAATTAGCACTGGACAGGATTCTGTAAATCTTTTAATCCGTCCCATGCCAGTGAAAAACAGATTCTTGTAACAGACTATCTCCTGCTGTAGTGACTGACACGATTTTGACATGCACCAGAAATTAAATACGGCTGCACGCCCAGGAAAAAAATCATTTATGCAATAAAGACCCCAGGTTCTTTGTTCTTGAAGAACATTGAATGAATAAAAATAAAAAAAAAAATCAGAAAACAAACCAACACGTTTGAAACCTTCAAGAGATCTTTAATTTGCAGGGCGTTTTTAGCAAACTGAGAGTAACTCGGCGGAGCTACAGTAACACTCCGAAGTGCGGGAGCAGTTTTTTGCACGTATTCCTGCCGAGTTTTTGAAATTCCCACAGCGAGAAAACTCGCGGCATCCCCGCGGGCGGGCGAAAGCAGCAGCGCCCCGGAGCGCTCCCCGACAGCGCCGGGCCCTCGCACCCACCTGCGTTTTGGTCACCCTGTGCCGGGCCAGCTTGACCACGGCGAAGTTGCCTTTCCCCAGGGTCCTCTCGATGTCGTAGAAACCGACTCGCAGGGGCCGCTGCGCGGCCGCGGGCGCCGAGGCGAACTCCGACATGATCACCATGGCTCAGGCGGGGGCCGGGGCAGCGCCTCAGGACGGGAGCATCCGCGCAGCGCCGGCACGGACCCGGCAGCGCCGGCACGGACCCGGCAGAGCCCGCACGGACCCGGCAGCGCCGGCACGGACACGGCAGAGCCCGCACGGCACGGGCACGGACACGGGCACGGACACGGCAGCGCCCGTCAGCCCCGCTCCGCCGGCCCTGCCCGCCCTCAGCCCGGCGCAGCCCGGCCAGCCGCGCTCGTACCTGGCGGGCGGCGCGTGCGTGTGAGGGCGAGTGAAGCGAGGGAGGGAGTGCGGCGGGCCCGGCGCGCACCGGGGGCAGGCGGCACCGCGCGGGATGTCCCGGCCCCCGCCCTGCCCGCCCCTCGCCTCCATGCGCCCTGATCCCAAGGCACGGCGGGGCTGTGGGTGCGCTGCAGCCTTTGCACTGGTCCCTGCAGCAGGAAACGGAGCCGCCTTCCCCTGCGCAAGGCTGGGTTTCCCTGTCCCTGCGTTCCAGGGGTGCTGCGGAGTATCCCCTCAAGGGCTGGGGACAGCCCGATCCGGGGACAGCAGCCCTCTGGGTCCACCAGCTGGAGACCGACAGCAACTAAAGTAATAATAAAGAGTATATATATATGTATATAAATCACAGAATGGTTTGGGTTTGGGAAGGGACCATAAAGATCCTTCAGTTCAGGGACACCTTCCACTAGACCAGGCTGCTCAGAGCTTCATCCAGCTTCACCTTGAACACTTCAGGGATCCAGTCACAGCTTTTCTGGGCAACCTGTGCCAGTCCCTCATTACCCTCACAGTAAAGAATTTCTTCCTTATATGTAGGCTAAACATACTGTCTATCAGTTTGAAGCCATTTCCCCCTGTCCTGTTACTCCAGGCACTCATAAATAGCGTTTCTCCATCTTTCTTGTAGCTCCCTTCAGGTATTGGAAGGCTGCAATTAGGTCACCCTGAAGCTTCTCTTTTCCAGGCTGAACAATCCCAATTCTCTCAGCCTTTGCTCGTAGGAGAGGTGCTCCATCCCTCTGATCATCCTGGTGGCTTCCTGCAGTAAGTCCATGTCCCATATATTTATGCAGCCCTGTGATACCATTTCAACTCTACACCCAGAATGCACCTGCAGTTCTATTGTCTCTGGTCAGTCTGGAAGTGAGGCTTGGGAAACTTCCCTTTGGCACACCAAGGCTTAAGGATGTTGTTTAGGATTGAATCTCAGCCAAGGGACTCCTCTCAAGGTCAGATGTGAAATAGCAGATGCACAGAGTTCAAACGGAGAGATCTTCAGCCTCCACACAGCAGGTGACCAAAATGTTTGTACACTTGGAGTCAAATTCCAATCTAGTCTCAAAAGTAAGTCTTGAATTATGCCTGCCATATCTGTTTTTCAGCTTTATCTTCTCTGTTGCAGTCAGTCTAGGCTCTTTTCAGACAGGTAGTTCTTCAGTCAGGAGATGGGTTTCTAACTGGAAAACTCTCCCTCTTAGTCTGAGCCTCTTCCCTGACTGTCACAGCCCATGGCACACTGAGAGGTGACCCTTCTCTTCCATCCAGGGGCACCATGCAAATTGGATTTGTTAGACTGCTGGAAATAAGGTAGAAAAGTTACAGCTCTGCTTCACGCTGAAAATTTCAAAGCACTCAGTAAAAATCTCTTCAAAGAGAAGATGGAGAGGGGATCTAATCAATACATACAAATATCTCCAAGGTGGGAGCCAAGAGGATAGTGCCAGACTCTTCAGTATGCCCAGCATCAGGATGAGGAGCAACAGCCATAAAATTAACCACAAGGAGTTCCACCTCAACATGGGGAAGAATTTCTTTCCATGGAGGTGGCAGAGCTCTGAACAGCTGCCCAGGGTGGACACAGAGTTCCCTCTCTGGAGACATTCCAGACCCACCTGGATGTGTTCTGTGTCACTGCTCTGGGTGGCCCTGCCTTGGCTGGGTGATCTCCAGAGCTCCCTCCAGCCCTGAATATTCTGTGATTCTGAGATTGTTTTCACTTGTTGTGGATGTTCTCCTTAAGGTCCTGAATAACTCCTGGAGGGCTCAAGAGGGATGTGCTAGGGGAGGAAAGCAAGCTTTTTGTCAGGTTTTGTAAATTTAAAGGTGGGATAAGGAAGATGCAGTGCCCTGCATAAATCAAATTATATGATCCATGAGCTGTGTATCATCAACATGCTTGAGGGAGACCTGTCAGGATGTTTTAGTGAAATTTTAGTGTTTACACTGCAGGCTCTTTCTCTTAGAAAAATGGAGAAATAACACCTTAAATGAACACCCAAACTTTGTTTATACACAAAATCCAAGCTGTCCCAACGCTTGCTCTCTCTGAGCAGGCAGGCTGGCATTCTTCAGGGCTTAAATGGAGCTGGGAGGGGGCAGAGCTGGTGGCCAGGAGCTGAAGGACAGGAGCTGCTTCCATGGTATGACCCAAGTCACGGGACTGCCGTGGCATGTGCTGTAGAGAGGGGAACAGCACAGAGCCAGCCTGGGCTATTGTAGCATTCAATTAGTGCTTACACAGTGCCTTGAATAACTCACATGAAAAGCTGACTTATTATTATTGTTATTATTGTTATTATTAAGCTAACAGTATATTCTCTGTGGAGCTCATGAAGAGGAGGTGACGCACAAACAGCACATACAGTAGCAGCTGCATGTGAACAGTGCCCCAGGAGTTATAAAGAAAAAAATTACCTTAATAATGGTTCCTCTGCTGTAGTGGGATTTTCCTCCCTTTAATTATAGTTGCTGTTTTCATTTGAAATTGATTAAGTGTTTTAGGATGGCAAACAGAGCTGGTCTTTTTAGAAAGAACACTCAAAGACACCCAGCTAGGAGTGGAACATTTTTACTCCTTTTTAAAGAACTCAAAATTTCTTTCTTCCAAAATGAGAAGACAACTGGATTTGGTGCTCTCCAGAACATCTGACCATTTTCCCATACTAAGGAGAGGTGCACACCTGTGCTGTGGGACTTCCTGGAGAGTGTAAGACCTCACCAGAGGAGAATCCACCGTCCTCATTTTAATTACCTTCTGTGGATGGAAGAGGCAAGAAGGACTGGCAAGTGCTGCTCCCTGGGGAAGGCACTTACAGTGATCTCTATTCCAAGGCACCTGCAGTGAAAGAGGGAGCACCTCATTTCTAACGTTAAAACACTGTTGTATCATTTGTTGGAAATTAAAGACCCCCTACCTCTATTACTCTCAGCAACCTTTTGGTGTTTCTCTTTCATTTTCATTCATCCAGGTAAAAGCAGCTTCCAGCAGCACTGCTCGGAAGCAAGCATTGCACAATTTTGGTAGTGTCACAATGACATGGTTTTTCTGCCACTTTCACTCTGAATGCTGTGAAGGCATCACAGAGCTCTTATGCAATCGAGTTCTATCAGCTCGGAGAGGTGCTGCTGTTGGGAAGGTTGAAGCTTTTGCAGTTTCTGCTTTAACACTTCTGCTGCCCTCTGGTGTTTCAGATATCCTGGCCGAGGAGTCACCTTGGATGATTGCACGATATCCGTGGTCGGGAGAGGTGTAATTACAGAGCTGGCTTGTTCATAATCAGGGGAGAAAAGCGAGGAAAGTGGAGAGGCACTTTTCAGAGCATGTCCACGAGGATGTTCCTTTGACTCCTCGAGGAAGAGGGAGAAGCTGGGAGGACACAACTGCTAAGATTTTCCATTGCAGCAGCTCTGTGTATGGGAATGCACATGGAGACTGATGCCTTCCAGAAATCATCTTGCAGATATTTCCAGCAATTCAGGCTTTAGTCATTTCACTCAGCATTTTCTATCAGTTTCAAAACAAACTAACAACAATAGCAACTTTCTTCACTTGGCAAAAAAGAAAACAAACCAAGAAGTGGAGACATTCCTTTCTACCCATTTCACCTTCCACAGCTGAAGTCAGCCTGGCTTTCTGTGGCAAATTTGCTGTAGTTTGTTTTTTGTTTTTGTTTTTTTGTTTTGTTTTGTTTTTTTGGGTTTTTGTTTTGTTTTGTTTTTTTTGGCAGGGACAAGGTGTGGTTCGGTTTGGTGTGTTTTTTGTTTGTTTATTGGGGTTGTTGCTTGTTTTTTTCCCAGAAAATACCACTGTGGTTATTCTAAAAATGAGATTTGTTTGACTATTTTACACAATTTAATTGAGTAAAACCTTGCTGAATTCAATAGAGTTGTTTCTGGTCACACCAAGTTAGACTCAGGCCTAAAAAGAAGGGAAATGGAAGGTGTCACATTACAAAAAATATAGTGACATTTGAAGTAAAGAAAATGAGATAATAAACTAAAATACTTGTAGGCTTATTTCAAAGACAAAAGCATTATCTTTAAAAAAATGGTGCATGACTGTTTCTAATATGACTTCAAAGTGCCTTTGAATTTGAAAAAATCCAGGCTGCCACTGCAAGTTTGGCAAAAATACTTTAAAGCTGGGATGTCCTTACTGAGACACCACAATGGTATCCATTTCAGACCACTGGAATGTCTTTGGTCATAGCATTGCATCACGGTTACATAATTACGATCACAACAAGGATCTTTTGTCATTAAGGTTTTTGACATTTTGTAATTAATGAGGCGATGACATCTCACTGACATAATACTCTGAACTTGTCTGGCAGGATGAAGGGACACAGACCTTCTCCTCATCATTCCTCCTTATCTTTGGCTAGGAAATAGCTTCTGAAAGGGTCACCACAAGGTGTGGTTGGGTTCTTCACTCTCCTGAATATAATGGGGTACAGAGTCTGCCTTCATGCTGAGGCTCTGAGTGTCTTTGTTTGTATAAAGGGAAGCACAAACTCAGAACAAACAAGGTGGTCTGTGCCCTTGAGAGCATCTCTGTTTCACTGTAATAATTTCCCTTCAGTGTTGGTCACTCTGACAGTGCTCCACTGTGCCGGGACAGGTGAGCCTGACTGACAACTGGCAACAAATATATTAAAAAATATGTAGAAAAGGAGAAGTGAGACAGGTTATTTCCATTGCCCAGAATAAAAAACAATAATAATTTAAAAAAAAATACAGAAGCTAAACAGCCAACATAGAACAATGGCTTTTGAATTAGGGTTTTTCCCAATTAAGCTTAATGACCAAAGGTGGTCATGGTAGTAAAAGTGAATACACATCTATAATCTAACTGTGCCTAGTTAAATTCAGATGAAAGTCACTTTGTTTACATCTCTTAAAACATCCATCTTTAAGGTATCCTGCAAGGTAAAGCACTTATTCTACCAAAATTTGACTGAAGAGGACCAAGATCCTCTGGGTCTGAGCACATCTGTGTTAAGCTACTGTTACTGTTGGCATCAGGATCAGCCAGGCAGGGACCTGCCTGGGGCAGAACCAGCTGGACTCCAGATGCCCACAGACACTTGGAAATGGCACTTTCCCACCAATACAGTCCTCACAGACAAAAGGCACAAAAGATAAGGAGAAGATGTAACTTCCCTCACTTTACTTGCTTTACAACTCGGAGGGCAAAAAAAACTACAAGGATGAAGTGTCTTGCCCCTGGTGGTGATGAGGCAAGCCTGTGACACAGCTGGGAAATACCTTTGTGTGTCCTGAGCTCAGGCAAATTGCTTTAACTCCATCCTGCACACTGAAATTAGGTGATTAATGTTAATCTTACAGCTGGTATAAATACAGTTATGTACACACTGGGTTTAATACAATTTATACAAGAGGCAGCTCTTATATGTGATTTTTCTATCAGGCTGGACTTTCTGTAAGATTAGTACTTGTAGTTTGATGTTATCCTCCCACTCCCAAATAAAATGTGGACAGGGAGCAGGTCAGACAGAGGCAGCTGCTTTCTGGTACTCCCAGGCTTTGCCACTCTTTGCCAGCAGTTTCTGTTGAAAGTGTGTATTGCTGCTCACTGCTCCCTGAAACATCCTACACGCTGTAGTAGCTCATGTGTTGCTTTGTTGTTTGGGCTTTTTTTGGGCCACACTTTATCAGGGAAGTTTAGCAGTGTAAGATCAGTCAGAAGCTGCCAGCTTCCAAAGCAAAAAAAAAAAAAAAAATGCTAACGAGACTTCAGATACAAGAGCAGAGGTGGGAGGGAGGCATGTCAATGATCCCCATGATTTAGGGCTTTATTCCTGTGAAATTATCCTTCCCCTTCTCCTTGTATGGGATCTTTTCTCTTTGGGATCTGTACAAAAAAAGCTGGGGAAATTCTGCCAGCATGAGGGGAGTGGTGGGAAACCAGCCCCTGTCCAATGAGTTTGGGAACCATGGACAGCCCAGGAGACTGAAGGCTGTTTCCCTCATCCTTACAGCTGCTGGAGTTAATGAGGTGTTCCCACTTGGGAAAGACCTGCCACTTATCCTTCAGCCAGTGCAGGGGCTGGATGTCTGTTCCTATGCTGGGCTGGAGGGACAATCTGTGAGGGCAGGAAGGAATTCAGCCTCGTTCCTCTAGGATTGGCTGTCCCAAGTGTCCTATTTCATTTTACAGGAGTGCCATAGGATGCTGTGAGTGCCACGCACACGTGCCCAGCAGGAAGCATCCTGAGACAATGGAATTCACTGCACACCTATGTTCTCTGCTGGAAGCATCCTGAGACAATGGAACTCACTGCACACCTGTGTTTTCTGCTGGAAGCATCCTGAGACAATGGAATTCACTGCACACCTATGTTCTCTGCTGGAAGCATCCTGAGACAATGGAACTCACTGCACACCTGTGTTTTCTGCTGGAAGCATCCTGAGACAATGGAACTCACTGCACACCTGTGTTCTCTGCTGGAAGCATCCTGAGACAATAGAATTCACTGCATATGTATGTTCTCTGCTGGAAGCATCCTGAGACAATGGAAATCACTGCACACCTGTGCTCTCTGCTGGAAGCATCCTGAGACAATGGAACTCACTGCACACCTGTGCTCTCTGCTGGAAGCATCCTGAGACAATGGAACTCACTGCACACCTGTATTCTCTGCTGGAAGCATCCTGAGACAATGGAACTCACTGCACACCTGTGCTCTCTGCTGGAAGCATCCTGAGACAATGGAATTCACTGCACACCTGTGCTCTCTGCTGGAAGCATCCTGAGACAATGGAACTCACTGCATACCTGTGTTCTCTGCTGGAAGCATCCTGAGACAATGGAACTCACTGCACACCTGTGTTCTCTGCTGGTGGCTGTGCTGGAAACAGCTCAGTGACCTGAGCGAGGCAGTTTTGATGTCCCCTTGCTGCAGCCTCTGCTCCCCTCCCCTCTCTCGGTGAGTGATTCATGCGGAAAGCTCCGAATCATCCCCCAGGGACAAAATTAATAAGGGCTCCCTCACCTTTCCTCTATATTCATGCATTAGAGTCTGAGATCCACCGTGCTCTTGCTGCAGTTTGAAATGGAAAGGTAATCTCATCCCCAGAGTCCCAGGTAATTGCTTCATCTGCTTGTGCCTGCCTGTACCTCTGCCAGGCAAGGGGATGTGCACAGGCTCCTTTGAAGAGGGTTTTAATGAAATTTGTCAACTGCATACCAAAAAGAAATCAGGAGCTTCTCCCCTCCCCCTTCCCCTTCTCTACGTCGCTCACTCTGAAAGAAAACAGAAACAAAATAAAAGTTGTATTTACAGCACGGTGCCAGTGGTACAGTTATTCCACAGGGAAAACCTGATATATCCACCTATTGTCTGAGGCACCACCAAGAGCCCTTCGTCAATGAGCAAGTTACGAAAACAGGTATCCTTCCTCAGAGATTGATGCGATATTTGCGTCGCATATTTCCTGCCATGCAGCACGGATTGTTTGTGCCGGTGCACAAGTGACAAATGCGGCTTTCCAGTGGGGGGAAGGACTGTTGCAACACACCTTTATTGTCCTCCTCTGGAACAGCATATTCAGTTCTTTTTCCACCCATCCATGCCTGCAAATACATTTCCTATAATTGCTGCTCTGTCAGATGCGCTGTAATCCGTCCCCTCCTACGTCAGCTGCATTGCTGGCACCCCCGTTGGATGTCAGGAAAGCTGTAATCCTGCTCTTTGGGAGCTGTGACTCTGGCATTTCCAACTGCATTCACCCAGAGTCAGGCAGAGCCGGGACTCAGAACAAAACACCGCTTTATGGACCATGAATGTAACGAGGGCTCTGGCGGTTTGGGTTGTTTGGAGCGAGTGCATTTTGCACGCTGGGAGGTTGGAGTTCTGCAGGCACACACCAGACAAAGGTTCCTGTTGGAGCTGGGCGTGAGCAGCTCAGCAGAATTTCTGCGTGGCGTTGAATCATGCGTGATGCATTCTTACACCCTGTTTCTGCACGTGGAAAGACAATAAATGACATTTCAGAGGATAAAGGGTTAGCAAAATTCCTGCTTTGTGCATCCCAGTGGGTGAAATGAGTCCAGTGAAGCACGAGTGGGGGCGGTGGGTGGGCTCACAGTCTGTGAGTGGGACACCAAGACAATCTATTTTCAAACGTGCACACGTGTGTTATGCTCCAGTCCCAGAGCTGAGCAAGAACCCATGAACAATAACACATGGGAAATTTTTTATGTGCAATTCTTGGCACAAGCCAGCCCTGAGTTTCCAGGGAAGAAAAGTACAGGGCATATGGCATCTAAATATATGCCATCATGGATGACAAGAAACATGGAAGAACTTTTTAGATGGAGTTGTTTGCTGACATCCTGAAAATATCTTTCACAAGACAGATACTGACAAGACAACTCAAAACCAGATGGTTCTCCAGTGATGGTTTCACAAGAGCTTTAAGTTTGGGGTGAAGTAAGCAGTTTGTGCTACTGGAGCAGATTGATTGTGACTCCTCAAATAGGAAACCAGATGTTCCTGCTTCAGCTGGAGCTACTCTCCTTGTTATGCAGCTGATACAACCAGAGAGCACACAGCTTTGTGCTCACACTCAGCAGGACATGCTGTCTTCAAGGAGTCTTCCTGTTGCACACTCTTGGTAATTTTTGGAGTTGGCTCAGACTGTTTCCTCTCTGTCTTTACCCATCACCTCTCACAAGATCAGTGGCACAGATTCTCTTTCCCTGCCTAATTTATGCTTTTCAGTTGGGCAGATGGCTCCCTAGTCTTGTTGGACGTATGGGGAGCAAACCCTTACAATTAATCTGCCATTGCTCATCTTGGTGGTGAAGATAGGCAGGTGTTTTGGTCTAAAGAGATGCCTTTTTAGAAGGTGTTCTAATCATGTGAGGATGACAAGATCATATTCTGTGGGTATTTATTTTAAAGAATAACACTTTTAGATGCATAAGAGGTAGAGAGTCAGATTAGGAAGAGACCTAGTTATGCAGAAATTCTCACTGCAAGTAAGGGTGAGAAAGTCAGGAACTGAACTCATCTGAAAATTTTGATTAGATGCTTCCACAGGAGCTGAGATCTGAGAGGTGAATTCCCTCAGTCAGCATGTTCCTACTTTGGTAAATCATGTCACTCCTGTCAGCAGCATGGTGTTTTGGGATGAAAACCTCTCAGTTCTGTCATTTGTAATGGAAGGAGGAAGAGTGTGAAGAAGGACAGCAAGATGGGCATAGATTTACACTGGGTTCCAGTGCAAAACCTCTTCTGGTGGGTCTGTGTGAGCTGCAGATGGCACATCCCATCAGGGATAATGGTCTGGGATTGAGGGAACTGGTGGTAAAAAGGTGTGTAGTCTGCAAGGCAGATACATCCAGATACATCTTTTTGCTTCACTGTGTGCCAATAAAAACTAACATGATAGCCAAACCTTTCCATAGACTAATTTGTTAATAAGAGATACTAGATAAGAAAGTCAATATATTTTCATGTTCCTTCCTTTGACAGCATGAAATTTTTCTGCTGGTTTGTAATATCAAAGGCAGTCTAACCTGGGATTTGAGGCTTTAGCCTGCTGGAAATATTGATAAATATTTTCTTCAGACAAAAATATTTCTCACTTTGAAATCAAAGGGATAAGCCATAAAGGGATATGTACTTTCTCTGTTAGCAGTAGAAGTACTTTTGGGAAAAGTGGAATGCTTTGGGAAAGTGGAATAATCTGCCTTACAGAACATGCATTGAATTGGGTAAATACAAACTTGCAGTGTACCTGGGACAAAGTACAGGAAGGGAGCAATATTCATCATTACAAGTAGGATGAGGCTGTGGTGGGAACATCTATTACTGCATCTTCACAAGACAGAAAGGTATTCAGAAATCCCCTTTCTTATTTTCTTTTTTTTTCTTTTTCCCTTTTTTCTTTTTTTCTTTTTTCCTCTTTTTTCTTTTTTTTTTTTTTTTCCTTTGGGGTTTTTTTTTTTTTTTTTTTCCCCCTGTTTTTCATGAACAGGAGTCTTGTTAAATAACACTGCAGCCACATGAGCATTCAGAGAGAATGAACTCATGCAGCAACATTTATGGAAAGGAAATACTCATTTGGGAATCACAAAAAGATGCCAAGGCCAAACCTGATGGGAAATGAACAGCAAAGGCATTATCAGAGTGCAGTTCTCTGCATGATCCAGCACCAGCCACTGAAGCCATTCACTGAGGAATTTCCAGTGATAACAAACTCTGTCTGCATCCAGCTTCATCAGTAGACAGAAAGACAACTTCTCTTGGTCACATGTTTAATGGGAAACTGTTTTCCTGGTGTTAGAAGAGACAGAGTGGAGTTTATGTGCAGTGCTGTATCATCATGTCCTGACACAGAGGGAGCAACATTCCTGCACTGCCCCAGCAAATATCACCAGGAAGGACAGGGAAACTTTGCAGAAACATCACCAGCACAGGCTGCCAGCCTTTACAGCTTCATCAGTGAATTGTTTTGCATAAAATCCATTAGTGAAGGCAATAAAAAACACAGTGAGCCATAAACCAGTCGTACAAATAAACTAAGAAAAAGGCTGGGTCCTATCCTGGAGGATTGGCAGCAACTTTTCCTCACTGGAGACTTGTGGTAGATGCACAGTGTGCTTTGTTTGACAGGACCTTCACAGCCAGAGCTGGTCCACTGGCCCTGAGTTAAACTCTAGACACTGTCCCAGTGCAGTCCTAGTGTGAGGGGGATGCTGCACTGGTCAGCTCCTGGATCTTTCCCACTGCTGCACTTCTGCTCAAGGTGTCCTTTCACCACACTCCTGTCTGGCTCCAGCAGGGCATTCCTACCCATGACATGATGCTTTCTTGGAATGGCAGACTATCCTCCAAAAAACATAAACAGAAGGGGAGAAAAAAAGCTTTAAAAGCAAGAAAATCATCAGTGACCCCTGCTGGATACAGATACAGGTATTCTTCTTGAGCTTCCTGTTTGCTCAAGTGCCAGTGGAATGTGTGCCTGGCTGAAGCCCTTGGGAGAGGAATGGCAACTGACTAGAACAAAACAAAACAAAACAAAGAAAAAAAAAAAAAAGGAAAAAAAAAGAAAAAATAAAACTACCAACAAACAAACACCCCAAACAAACAAACAAACAAACCCCCAAAACCAAACAAAAATTAAAAAAAAAAAAAAAAAAAAAAAGAAAAAAAGAAGAAAGCTAGAAGTTAAAATTGTAGCATTTATCCTGTTTCTGTGTGTTTCAGAGCTCCATGGAATCTCACATTTTCCCCTCCACCTCAATTGTTGATGCCATTGGCCACCCAGCCCAGTGTGCCCAGCAACAGGGACCTGCTCCAGAAGAGCCTTTTCCTGGCAGCCTTGATCCTTCCCTCACTGCTGTCTTATTAACTCCTGCCAAGGCCCAGCTCTGGGGGAAGCTCTGTGCACCTTGCAGGATGCTTCTCCCAGGAAAAGTCCTTGCCCTTGTCTCCAGTATCTCCTCACAGCAGGAGCCTTTGCTTAGCCATGCAGGTTGCTGGAAGGGATCCTAAGCTTTCCTTTACATTTTTTAAAGCCAGTTCTGGATGTCCAGCAGCAAACCAAGTGGCCATTTGTCCCTTCCTCCATCCTACCTGGCCCTGGGGGCAGTCTAGGGGGAAGTGTTCCTCCCAAAGTCCCCAAATGGCTCCTCCAGAGTCCCCAAATGTCTCCTCTTTGTCTCCCAGTGGCTCCCTGGCCAATGCAGTTGATTATCCTTGAAGGTCTTTGCAGCTGTCGAGTCTCTCATTCACTCTGGAGCCAGGATAGTTGGTGTGCTCCAGGTCCAAAATAGTTTAGGACAACTGCATCCTGTCCACCTAAAAGTGCCCAGCAGGTTGTTGTGGATGGCCCCCAGCAGCTGCTCAGTGTTTCCATGTGCTGTGGAACAGCTGGATTTCCAAAGGGGAGAAGGGGCTCCTATAACATGGACAGTTGTCTCAACTGCCTTGGAAAGGAACAACACTCTCTCTGTGTCCTGGCTTGACTGCAAATGCCCTCAGTCAGAGCTAACTGTGCCAAAACCATAATTACCTCATCTTCCTTCTTCTCCTGGAATCACCAACAGCTGGTTTTTATAGGTGATAATAGCAGTGCAGCTGCTGCTGACATCTCCATTCTTGAACCCAAAGAAATCCCCTACCTGCTCTGGAACTGTGTGCTGACTGCCAGCCACACAGGCAGTGTATTCTGCCTGATCTGAGGCCACTGTGCTGAACACAGCATCATCCTGTGCTCAGAGGTAATGGAAGAAGGTGGACATCACCACCAGAGAACAGATTGTGGTGCTGTGATCCTCATTTTCCAAAACTGCAGCGCCTTTCTGCGTAAGCAGCCCCACGCAGGCAGCTGAGCTGTGCATCCTCATTATTCACCCTGCTAAAAAGATGAAGTGCCTGCAAAATCTGGCAGAGTGTGTGCACAGGATTTGGGTAAGTTTTGGTAGGGCTCTGGGGACTCTCACAGAGTGGATGTGGTGAGCCTGGAAAGGATTGCCTGCTCACCCACTGGGTTGGATGTTCTGCTCAGTGATCAGCATTAGGTTTTGACTTGAATTAATCTATGCACAAAAGGAAAACAAACAAGCAAACAAAAGACTTTGCATCATGGGCACTTTTTACCTCTTTGACTGCTGTGATCCAGCATTCTCCTCCCTTCTCTCCCAGCTCCTGGGAAAAGAGCCTTTATATGGAGCAGTCATGTCACCACAAAGATATATTTGCCAGGTCAGTAAACAATAGTGATATAGGGATCTGCAAACAGGCTGAAATTCTGCTTTGATGACTAGAGAGTTTGAACAAATACAGGTGAAGAACAGAGTATGAGCCCTCTGCTTCCACCTCATCCCCAACATTAAAGGCTCTGCTGGCTCGAGGGACTGACACAGATGTCCTGGGGAGGAATAAACGTCTTTGCCTCTAGTCCATGAAAGAGTAAGTCATGCAGGAGACTGATTCATGAATCAGACTTCCCTGACACACAGTCCATGCAGAGGGAGCAAGCCCCTCAGTGCTAGGATGTGTGGAGTGCAGTAAATGAGTCCCAGATGGTCACTCACAGGTTACCTGCACTAGCAGGTGAAGAAGGACACACAGACTTGCCAGTCTAAGCTGCTGGCTCACACTGGGTCTGTTTTGGACTGCTCCAGCTGGGTGTCTCTAATTCAAGTCTGCTTGAAAGGGGCTAATCCTGCACAGTGGAAAAACAAGTGAGCAAGTGCTCCATAAAATCCGTTTGTAGCTTTTTTGTGGTTTTGTGATTTTTTTTGTTGTTGTTGTTGTTGTTGTTGTTGTTGGCTTTGTTGTTGTTGTTGTTGTTGTTTGGGTTTTTTGGTTGGTTGGTTTTTTTTGTTGGTTTTTTTTTTGTTTTTTTTTGGGGGGGTTTTTTTTGGTTTTGTTTTTTGTTTGTTTGGGGGTTTTTTTGTCTGTCAGGCTGAGTGCCACAGGGGCTCAGGTGCTTTGACTAGCTGAAAGCAGTGGGCAACTGCCCATTTTCAGGGTCTGGCACCTGGGATGTGATGCACATCCCAGAAAACATCCTTACTGACTCAGCAGACCCAGCACTGACTGCTGATTTCCCCTCCCCTGCACACGAGGCATGTTTAATGTCTGCTTTGTGTTGAACAGTGAAAATGAATGCTTCCCTGATAATTGCTCTCAGGAAGGAGTAACATTACAGTCAAGGCATCCTGCAGGAACACCATGAGTCAAAGGAGAGGTAATTCCAGCACAATCTTGCTGTTAGCTGGGGTCCAAGCTGTGAAGATCTTGCATAGCTCTGAGCAGACAGAACCCAATAGGGCTGTAATTTTGAGCCTGTCATCTTTTATTTTCCCTTTTTTGTACAAAGTTGTGCCTGTTCTGAACCCCAGGCTGGGTTTATTGCTCTGCCTGTGTTCCCAGGGGTAGAAGTACCCTTTGGATACACAGCTTGCATCATTATTCACAGACTTTGATCCTTCTGCTCCCATTTCCTCTGTGGCAAGAGCCCAACCTCTTTCTTTCTGACACCACTCTGCAGGGCTCAGTCCTTTCAGCACCACTCTGAAGAGCATTGCAATGTTTTCAATAGCTCCTCAGGAGCCCACTGAACCCAGTGCAGATAGAGATGCCCAAAATATTCCTGTATGGATGTGTTAATAACATCCAAACTTTGCTGGGCAATAAAATGCAGCAGGGCTGGTGCAATACTGCTGGAGGACTGGCCCATGAAATGGGCAGATCTCTGCACCATGCAAGCTTCACTAATGGGTTGGGCATGCCCAGGTGGGCTGGGCACAAAGCCTCATGAATTTAATCTTTCTTCCAAATCAGAAACTTCCTGTGCCAGGTGTTGTGTCTTATAGGCAAAAAGTGAAGCTCGTCTTGGTTCTTTGTAAATACCACATCCACAGCTGGCGTTTTCAGGGGCCAGAACTTCAAAAGCACAAGGCAAGGAGTGGAGTCCTTTGCAGGGGGACAGGGGGTGTCATGGTGGAGGTGCACAGGGACAGGAAGAGAGGCAACAGAAATGGGTTGCAAGAGGGAAATTCTGTTTAGGTCCTAGAAAATGTTTTCTCCCTGTGAGGGTGGTCACACACTGCACCAGGCTGACCAGAGATGCTGTGTGATCTGCAGCCTTAGAGATACTCAGGGCTCAGCTGGACAAGTCCCTGAGATGTTTGAGCCATGCTTTGAGCAGGGGCTGGGACCAGATGTCATCCAAAGACCTGCCAGACACACTCAAGTCAAAGGTTTTATGATGCTGTGGCCAATGCCAGTGACTCAAGAAGGCACCCTGAGGATGCAGACTGAGCTAAATTCTCCTCTGCTTTATAACTCTTATATGAGACAGTGCAGAAATCCCTCACCCACCTTGGGGACTGCAGGGAGCTACTCTGAATAAGGGACCCTCAAGGCTGTATCTAAGCTACAACTTTATTAACACAGGGCTTCTCTTGTGGGAGCTCATCCACAAGAAACACAGCTCCAGTCAGCCGTGGAACACGCAGCTGACATTGCAGGGGAAGTCACAAAGCCATTGGGACCCACAGCAGCACTCTGTGGTCAGGGCACAGAGCTGTGGGAAGCCTGTCTGCCTCTCTCAGAGCCAGCAGTGCAAGGGACATGTCCCACCACACAAGGAAGCTTCTCAACTCCCAGGTCATCCTCTCTTTTGCTCCTGGCTATTTAAAGAGCCTGTGGAAAGTGGAACATTTCCAGCATGAGGGACTGGGAGTAACCCACCCCCCAAGGCACAGAGACACAGTCAGGATGGTGCAGAGGAGATGTGGGTTTCCCTGGAGGGGTGAAGCAGTGGGATCTGCATCACCCACATCCTGTGCCACAGCCCTGTGTCCTGCCACATCTGCAGCAGGAGGAGACAGACCCTGGGGCTTTGCTGAGGAGCAGGCAAGGGGCTCCATGCCATGCCAAACTGTTCTGTTTTATTGCCAGAAGAAAAATCCAATGGGTACCTGCAGAAGGAAGGAAACAGGGGTACAGCAATGCCTGACACACCTGAAACAGAGAGCAAACAAGAGAGAGGGAGGTGAGCAGGATTTGTGGCTGTGACCTTGGGGCTTTCAGCACATCTTGCTCTATACAAGGGGCAGTTTTCTTTGACAGAGTTGCAACACTGCAATAACCTCCTGCACTCAGTAACAGAGGGAGGGGCATGCTTGTGTGCTGCTTGTGTGCTTCGAAATAAAAATCAAGCATTCAACTAGTGAGAATGATCCATTAAAAAAAAAAAAAAAAAAAAAAAAAAAAAGTAGATGAAAAGCAGTAATGTAAAAGCACATTTTCACAGGAATTGCCTGCTCTTAGGTCAGTGTGTTTGCCCAGCACAGAAACAACATTGCTCACACAACTCACGAGGAAATCTGACCAGTAGCACAGGCTGCCTGGGTGGGGAGATATTTTTGTCCTATGGCCCAAAAGAGGAACAAACAACACTGAGCAGGGAGCATAGGTGAAAGGCAAGCTGAAGGAAGGCAGCTCTGGGGCAGTGTGGGGAAGATGGGTGAAAGCAAGACCAGAGGGAGCAGCCTGGAGAGATGGGGAAAGGGAGGCAGGAGCAGGAGCCAGAGATGAAGAGAATGGCAGAGGAGATGAGGCTGTGGTGCTACCATGAGGAGAGGAGGAGTAGGAGCAAAGCTGAGCTGAATGTGAGCAGAGGCTGCTCAGCCCAGAGCTGTAAATGTCAGGATGAAGAGTTTGACCAAACGTGGAAGGGAAGAGAGTGGGATGGCAGTGGAGGGAAGGGCAGCCCTGCAGGCAGGGAGGGCACTGGCACTGCTCATGTTCCAGGGGACCTGCTGTGCCCAGAACAGGGTGAGGGCAGAGGGAGAGGGGAAGGGAGGTGCCAGTGCAGGGCTCCCAGGGCGATGGGAGACACCCTGAGATCCCTGAGAGGCGCTGGGCCCTGTGATGGTGGGAACAAACAGCCCTTTCAGGACCTTGCAGTAAACAGGAAGGAGAAGATAAAGCTGCAGCCAGAGAGGCCACTGAGTTCCAAGGGAGATTTCCTCTGTCCATGAGGCACCAGGGTGTGCTTATAGCCAGGCAGGCAGTCCTGAGGGAAGCACAGCCCGTGGATGGAGGGGAGATCCTGCTGGGATGCTGTGCCAAGGAGCAGCATGCAGAGTGATGTGGAGGAGTGTGTCTGTCTGTCTGTCTGTCTCACTGGCACTTTCTCCATGCTCAGGTCCCACTGCCACAAGCTTCCCTCATCTCAACTCCCCAGGAGAACAACCTCCCTCAGCATTTTGAGATCAGCTTCACACACCTCAGCCACCAAAGGAGATTTCCCTGTGATGGGCTCTTCCAGGGAGCCACCATCCACTGTGGTGGCAATGCCACTCACACCTTGGGATGGCCTTCTCTGCCTGCACACCTCCCATCCCGTCCTATCCTATCCTATCTCATCCTATCCTATCCTATCCTATCCTATCCTATCCTATCCTATCCTATCCTATCCTATCCTATCCTATCCTATCCTATCCTATCCTATCCTATCCTATCCCATCCCATCCCATCCCATCCCATCCCATCCCATCCCATCCCATCCCATCCCATCCCATCCCATCCCATCCCATCCCATCCCATCCCACTTTATCTGATCCCATTCTCAGGATGGGGACAGCAGCCAGGAGGAGTTGGCTGCACACAAGCAGCAGCAATGCAAAGGAGATGACAGAAGACACAAACTGAAGGCACAACATGAAAGTGTGAACAGATTGGGGTGCAAGTGTGTCTTGGTTTGAAGGACAGGTGTCTGCCAATGAGGGCAGAAACTTTTCTTTGAAACAGAGAATGTAAACCCCCTTCCTTCAAATTATTATATAATTTTGAAATTAAGGGGCTCTCAGGCAAAGATATGGGAATTAGGAATAACAGTTCTTTAATAGGGAAATTAAAATAGAAATACAGTATTACAAAGAACAATCCCAAAACACTGACAGAGTCAGAATATGACCTGACACCCGTCAGTCAGTCAGGGTGTTGGTAGCAGTCCCATTAAATGGTGGCTGCATCCTCCTGCAGTGACAGATGTGGTTCAGTTGAAGCAGTGCTCCTGTAGAAGGGTGAAGTTTTCCTTTGAAGATTCTGGGATGATGTGGAAAAGATTTGGTTTACTTTTGGAATTTAGTGGAAAGATGTAACTTGCTGTCTAAAATCTTAGTTTTTATCTAGGTAGGAAAGGCTTGGTTTTTCTTTTTGGCTGGAGCATCTCTCAATGGGATGATGCAATTTTATCAGTCATACAGTGGGACTTAATGGCTCATCAGCAGAGGATATTTTCCTGGAGGGAGGGTGGGTTGTGGAAAAGATAAAGATGACTGCTCCACCTAGGCTCAAAGATGGCCCATTAGCAGATAATATGTGTCACAGAGATAAGGGTCATTACCCCACTCAGCTTCAACAGATGATGATAGAATACACATTTTTGGCTACATTTTATATTGCAACCCAAGACAAAGTGCCTGCCCCGGGAATCACATCCCCATTGGGTCACATCTCCACCCTGTGCATGGAGCCAGGTGAGGTGTGGCAAAGGATGCCACGTGGAAATCACACTTTAAATGCTTTTGAAGAGCAGTCAGGCAGGGCCTTTCTCTGAGCTCCCAGGCAGGTTTGTGCTGAGGCTGCTGTCAGCAAGTCTGTCCTGGGCTGCACTGGCAGGGCTGTGGTGCCTTCCTCACCCACAGTGTAACCCGAGCCCATGTGGGCAGGAGGAGTCCTTGTGTGGCTGTGCTGCTCTCTCCCCTGCTGGCAGCCAGCACAGATAGCACAGGGGAAGTGTTGGTTTTCCAGCACTGATTATTTTTGTAAGGATTCCTATCCCTTGTGAGTCACTGAAGGTTTTTCCGCTGACTGCAAGGAATGAAATCCATATCACTGAGATATTCAAAAAATCTGTGCAGTGGTCAGGAATGCTGCTTTATCAGCTTTTAGGACACCATTTGGTTATGAGACAACTTTGACTGGAGTGAGGATACAGCTAATTGCAATTTAAAGGCCATATCTCCAAGTGAAACACAACCACTTTCTGTGTCTGAAAAATCCATAGTATCCCAAAATGAAGTGCTAATTTGGTACATGTTCAGCCCTCTGGGGCTTAATTAGATCCTTTTGTCCAGGAGCACTGGGTTTCAGTGCTGGATGGCCACAGTCCCACTCTGGGCTCTGGACATGGAGGAGCTTTGCCCTTTCCCAGACATCAGGCACAGCCCCGTGGGCAGCAGGGTTTGGGAGGACAGCATCTCTCCCTCCCAGCTTCCCAGATGTCAGCAGTGCAGCATCCATCCCACACTGACAGAATGGCAGGTCAAGATATTCTCAAACAAATAGACACCAAGGCAAAGCAAAGTTCAGGGTTTTACAGACCAGCAGTGTGTGTGCAGCTGGAGAAATTCTCTGAGTGGTTACTGCACAGCTTTAAAATAGCCAGTCTGGGGGAAAGGGCTGCATTTACCTACAAATACCCATTTTCCTGCAAAGAGAGTGCTTTTTCGGGGCTTTCTTGGAAAAAGTCCTCCAGCCAGCTCATCCCAACCATCACATGGGAAGGATTTTCAAAACACACTAATGTGCAGAAAGATGGAGACACTAAGTGCTGCTTCAGACATTCTAGAGAAGGTCAAAACCCTGTTTAACTTCCATTAATGTCACTCCAGTCCCTTTTGATAGTACTGAATTGTGAAGGGGAAGAAAAGAAAGATAAAAACAATCTTAAAAGCCTTTCAAAAACACCACATTCTTAAAGAAGATGACACTTGCTTTAGAGTGGCTTTAATGGGAAAGAAAGTGTGAAACAACAAATATTTCTTCACTGATTCCCAAATCACAGGCAGGGCCTGGGGATGACTGAGATGTGATTCAGTCCTTGTTGGACACTGATACCAACTGAGTGCCCTGAGCCCTGCTGGTGTGGGCAGAAGAGATGGTCAGTGGGAAGCAGGGGGGGGAGATGTCCCCTGGTCCCCCTGCACTCCAGGGTAAGCAGACAGAAAACTGGGACCTGTACTGCATAGCAAATCAAAATCTTGGAGACAAAGGCCACAAGATTCTGTCCACAAGGAAGAGAAGTAGAGGCCACAAGCTCAGAGAGACCACAACTGCTTTCTGCAATGCATAAATGTCACAGGGTGCTTAAAATACTTGATCAGCCTCGTCCAGCCAGCCTGGCTCTGGCAATAAACACACTGTTCTGCTTTTTAATGTGTTTCCCTCAAATGATGCTCTAGCAACCAACTGTGTTCAAAAAAGCCCAGCAGTTGCAGCTCAAGATTTATTTTAACTTTGCAGAAAAACAAAACCTCAGAATCAAAACAAAAAGAGCCAGAAGGGACTGTGGGAAACTTTTTTCTAGACAAACGTGAAGTTGGATTATTTTGCTCTTTCCACCCTGCCAGGGCTGTCAGGATGCCACCAGGAGAGGATGGAGGATGTGTGGTCTAATGACTAACAGGGCCAGAGGAGTCTGAGCCCAGACATTACCAACAAGCAGAAGCACCTCAGGCAAATCTCTAATTGCCTGTGACTTATTCCCGTTTATCCGGGGGCAGCAGCTCACTCCCGGGAATGCGGTGAGCATTTAATCAATTAGGGCTTGATTGCTGCTTTGAAATCCTGGCTTCCAAAACATGCGGGGTAATTGCAGAAAGTCCTTTATTACTCCCAGCAGCAGGGACCAGCTGTGTTTGCACACACGGATCAGACTTCCCCCAAGCCTGGCTGTTCCCCTCTGCCCATCTGGGTAAGGTGGTGGATCAAGGCTAGGACACATGGCTGTGCTGCCCAGCACTGTCTGCAGCTGGCTTTGAACCCCCAGGTGGAGCTGTGAGAGGTGGATCACAGGCAAACTGAGCACAGGCAGCCAGAGAACTGGGGCAGTCACTACCCTGATGGGAGAGGACAGCCAGCTTGTGACTCCATCCCCGAGGGGTGGCACTGGGAGGGAGCTGGGGACATGGCTGGGCTCCTGGGAACAAGGAAGGGGCTTGCCTTGGAGATGGAGGGAGATGGAAAGGATGGAGATGGAGATGATGGAGATGATGGAGATGATGGAGATGGAGATGGAGATGGAGATGATGGAGATGGAAATGATGGAGATGGAGATGGAGATGGAGATGGAGATGGAGATGGAGATGGAGATGGAGATGGAGATGGAGATGGAGATGGAGATGATGGAGATGGAAATGATGGAGATGGAGATGGAGATGGAGATGGAGATGGAGATGGAGATGGAGATGGAGATGGAGATGGAGATGGAGGTGGAGGTGGAGGTGGAGGTGGAGGTGGAGATGAACTGGAGCAGGCTGACTATGGCCAATTGTCTTGGGCTGCAATGCAGGATGTGACCAGAAATGTGTATTCTATCACCATCTGTTGAAGCCAGGTGGGGCAGTGATAGAGTCTCCATTTCAAAGAGAATCTTCTGCCTTTCTTAGCAGACACCTGTCCTCCAAACTAGGGCACCAATGGAAATGTCAGTCCCTTTCACTCAAGCCTGTGTCCACTCTGCAGACAGTGACTGCCAAAACTCATCCAGATGAAGAGCCAGAGGCAGACAGGGAGCTGCCCTGTGCCCTGGCAGCACCCATCCCCTCAGCTCCCCCTGGACCACCCTCAGGGACCCTGGCTGCCATCCCAGGCCCCAGAGAAGTGACAGCATGGCCCCTGCACTGCTCCTGTGACAGGACACAGTGCAGCCAGCACACACCCACAGGGCTGGAATGGGGTTGTCCATCAGCTCTGTGGAAGGAAGCCAAGAGAAATTTTTTTAGGCGTCTCAGTTGAGAAGGAGGTTAACTTTCTTTACTAGATAAGGCATTTTCCATCTAAATAGGACATTTCAAAATGTCCCATTCCCAAACAAGCCTTTCTAGGAAGCCTGAGCAAAACAAAAGTGTCAGCAGCGATTGGTTTGAGCCCCTCCTGCCTCTGTTTTGACCCCTCCCAGCTTCACTTCTCTGTTTGACTTTTTTCCAAGGAAGAAAGAAAAAATGTTGAAACTGGAAGGCTGCCATCAGGACTGAAATGTCATTTTCCAGCAGCCTTGGTGGCCACACCAAACCCTAGTGCAGCGGAGGGTGTGACCCTTGGGGACAATCCTGTGGCACCAGGGGACACTGGGCACTGCTGGGGACTGAGGGGCACTTGGAGGTGACACCAAGTGAGACTTGGGAGTGACACCAGGGGGACTGGGAGTGCTATGGGGCCACCCTCCTCTTCCATTGGAGGCTGCTCACTCTCCAGTTGATGACTGCAGAGTCTCCAAATCCTGTTTCCCCTCTAGTTTTGTGCCACTTGCTGTTGAAATCAGTGACCTTGGCTATGGTTTCCCTTCTTCTGTGTGACTGTCACCCAGCTCCAAAGCTGGTCCCCAAGTGCCTGACCTGCCCAGGGCAGTGTCATTTTGGAAAGTGCCCAAGGGGAAGGACCTCTCTATCTGCTACAAAATGCCCTATGTGACTTTTTGCCATGGCCCACTGTGTCCAGAGGACACAGCCAGGTTCAGAGCCTGTGCTGGTGACTCAGACACCCAATCCCTATGGCTGAAGCTCTCACTGTGCTCTGCATTGAAGCAAGGAGGCAGTGACAGAAGGTGACAGAAGTCTCCAAGCCTGACAGCATCCATGCTGCACCACACGTGGCTTGGGTTGGTGTAAATCCACCTTCCCCAGGAAGCTGTAGAGCCAGGGAAGGTTGTGCCTCCTGAGACCAGGGATAAAGCCTGGCTCCTTGCAGACAAGGTGAGGAGATTTGGTGGAGCTCCAGTGAAGCCAACACCCTGATGCTGCTGGAGGTTTTATGGCAGTGACAACTCTGAGGCTGACAGGAGGTGACAGAACTGTGTGTGTGCCTTTGAAACACATAAATGCCATTCTCCACCTCTGCTGGGCAAGATGCATGAGCACAACTTCCTCTGCTGCAGTGCTGTGTTTATGCCAATCCTTGCTCCTGCTGACATTTGCCAAAAAAGCCTTGTGAGACAACCTAGGGGCTCAGCCACGGCAGGCAGAGTCCTTGGTTGTTCCATCACCTCAGCCTGTGCCAGTGCAGGAGCAGGGAGAAGATGCTCCAGGTCTCGTGGAGAGTTGCAGCAGCTCTGGGAAGCACAGAGCAGGGAAACACCACTGATTCATGTTTCCTAATGAATGGCATTGCCACACGACTGAAGAAAGGGGAAGTGGAACCATGTAGAGGCTGTCTCAATACCTTCTCCCCACCTTTCCTCTTCCCCCTCTTGCTCTAGCTCACCCTAGCTTCTGTCTGTTGGGATTCATGTATTTCTCCCTCTTGCCAGGCTGTTTGTCATGATGGGTGCTTTAGGGTGGATTTCACTCCCTGTTAGCTTTAGCAATGATTCCCCAAGGTTCAGAGGTACTTTCTTCAGCATCACTCTTTACTCCAGAAGCCAAACCAGGATCCCTTCACAGCCAGGATCAGCACCAGGACCTGTCAGAGGCAATCCCTGCTGTGACCATTTTGTGTCATTCCCTCTCCTTCAAGAAACCCATGTCTTGCTAGATCCCAGTGTCCTGGCCTTGGGGTGCTGGGGATACCTGTGCTGCACTATCCTGGGGAGAGGCACAGCTCCTGTGTGAGTGTGGAGGTATCTGGATTGCCTAGAAAACAGCTGGGGGGTGGAATGAACCCATAAGATCTCCCCCACACCTCTCCCCTCAGCACAGTGTCCCACAGCTTTGTGTCCATGCTCGTGCCCTCTGGGATGCTCACCAGGCTGCAGTGAGACTGAACTGAACCTTCAGGAGCCTTGGAGGGGTGTCACCCTACAGTACAATCACAGTCTGTGGGGTGAGGGAGCCCAAGTCCTGGCTTGTCATCCTCCTGTGTACAGAGCAGACAACAGAGATTGGAAAGAGCGCTGATGACAAACCCCAAGGCAGTGAATGATGTTATTTTCCATCAGGAAAGGTGCTGCCAGCCTGCTAACCTGGGGAGAGGACATTTGCCACCACAGTGCCACCCATGGGGCTGCAGGCATCCTCTCCCAGCTGGCACTGAAAGCCAGGTCCTGCCCCCTTGGATAACCCACCTGGGATGGGCCAAGCCCTGCTGTGATCCCACCTGGGGATCCTGAGGGGGATACTGCCTCTCTGGGAGAGATTGTGTTCCCACAGTGCCCCAGCCAGCAGTGTAAAGCCACTCCTCAGGGAGCATTAATAATTGAGGAATAAGCTGGAGACTCTATTGTGTTCTGAGCAGGCTGTTGTATTCCCTTGTCATGGCAATGTCTGAGCCCCTTCTGGCAATGCACTCGCCTGCCTGATGGATGTCTGGCAGTTCTCTTGTCCTGTCCCCAAGAAGAGGAGGGACAGCCTGCACAATTGCTTGGGCAGCAAGAGAGACTCACTTGGGTGCTGGACACCCATCTCAGATAATGAGATTGACATAAAGCAGGCCTTTAGAGTAGGGTCTAAACCCCAGCAGTCATGAGCAGCAGACACTCATGGTCCACTGAAATACAAGCCCTTGAAGAAAGAAGGATTAACAATTAATTTGGAATCTCTCTGCAATCTGAGATTTGTTGAATCCACTGGGACCAATTTGTTCTGTTCAGTTTTTCTCAGTGATTCCTGGAACTGGTCTGGGGTAACTTTTGCTGGGCAGGCCTGTGTGCCAGCACCCCTGTCCCAGAGTGCACATGTGACTCAATTCTTTGGTTTTGGTTGAGGCACCCAGGAGCAGACACTGTGCTCTAAGTTCACAGCTCTCACTAACACCTGATGGATTCTCTGTGAAAACTAAAGAGTGTGGTAAAAATGCTGATGGTCATCCTGTGTTGCAGGCAAAGGGGTAATGACACACAGCACAGTTCAGGAGCAAGAGCACATGAACACACAGGGACTGAGAGGGAGATGTCCTTACCTTCCTGTCAGCTAAACTGAGGGGCTGCAGCTCCTATGGGAAGTGTTTAACGAGGAAGGAGAGAGTGATTGAAATGCAATTCAGCCTGCATTCAGCACCTTTTGTGAAAGCAGCACTTTGAGAGATCCCTTCTGAGAAGGCTTGGGATGGGGTGACCCGAAGCTGCTGGTTTACAGGAACACACAGCACGTGGCACAGCCTCTCCATCAGCTGGGTGAGGGGAACAGCTTAGTCACTGCGAGGGGAGATGAAACCCTCACCTCCTGTTGCAACAGAGGAGTTGTTGTTTCTGACTTGTTCACCACTTATGTCACCACTTGTGCGTGGCAGGCAGCTCTCCCCCACTTCCCAGCAAACTCTCAGTGTCACTGAGTCACACCACTGATGTCCCTGTGGGGAGGTGCCCAAAAATGAACATCTCATGGGGAATGTTGCAAATACCTTGAGCAGGCACTGCGGTGCAAGGGAGAACACATTAATGGGGGATGATACTTGGGGAGTGCTGCAGCCTGGTACTCAAACTGCAGCTCTTCACAAGAAGCAGAAAAATCCTCCAGAGCTTGGCTCAGTGGCCGTGAGGCAAATCCCTTTCATCAGAGGGCAGCTGAAAATTCTCCCAAAATCAAAGAAGACTCACCCAGATCCCAGTGGGTTTTTATTCAGGGGTTAGGGGTCTGGGGTCAGGTTTGCAGAGGGGTTCAGGTGTTCCTTCTCTGCAGGAGCTAAGGGTGGGACCATCCTGTCAAAGTCTTGCTGGCAGCAGCACCCTCGTATCCGAGCTTTTGAGAGTTGAGGCCTGAGACAGAAAGGATTGAAGCCATCATTTGACTTGTGTGTGACTGAGGCACGGCACAGGGCGGGTCAGGAGAGATGATCTCACTCCCTCCTGCTGGAGCTGAGCCGCTTGACATAGATAAATTAAGTATTGATGCAAGTATTGATTACTGTTGTGCTGCGTATTGGAAAACTTACCCTCATCCTTTCATGGGCATTTTTCCATCTCACTATAATTAGGTGCCCAGACAGATTCTCTTCCCCTGAGGAGGTGAGGGTGGGTTTTCACTGTGTCCTGTGGGTCTAGCCCAGTGCTGGTGGGCAGGGCAGGAGGAGAAAGCTCCATGGGACAGCACTGACAGGACAAGCTGTGGCTGGCAGTGACAGCAGTGCCACCAGCAGAGCCCACACCCGAGAGCTGCAGCAGCTGACCTGTGTTCAGGGGCTCTGTCTGAAGAAAGCAGCGAGTGGCTGGGACTGGGAAGTCCTCAAGGAAGATGTTTCCAAGGAGAAGATGTGGTCTGCAAGCACCTTTTGAAAACACCTTAATGCTTCTACATTTTGGAAGCTGTTCATAGGCAGTATGCAAACAAAGTAGAGCCAAAGAGTCCTACAAATACTAAAATTCCCAAACCAGAGAAGAACAAAACCGTTCTTTCCACTCTGTGGTTCGATCTATGTAATTTTCAGATTTTGCACCAAAACACAAGGGTAATACAGGTTTTACAGCAGAGAGACATTTTCAATAGAAAATTAGTAGTTTCAGTTAAAGTAACATACAAGTACAATGGTTTCATGTCTGTGAGGCAAAGTATTAAAAGCAAAAGTATTTTCAGTAGAAATAGCTGATGGTTCTCCTGAGCAGAAGCAGATTTTCCAATGAGATTGCTGGCAAGGTTGTGTTGTTGGAGGTGAACCTGCCTGGGCCACTCCCAAAACATAACAACAACCTGCCCTGTGCTTCTGACCTGGGGCCATTGATAATCTCTGGGCTTTTTGGGATAAGTCATGGGGCTGTGTCCCTGTGCTATTCACTGGCATGGGGTGCATTGCTTCAGAAATAGGAAGGGAAGAATACGTCAGACAAGAACTGTCACGTTATTCACAAACAGAGAAAACAAAACTGAAATAGGGCAGGTTTTTGTAACATCATGTAAGCTAAAGCTCCTCTGTCTGTCAATAAAGTCATCCCTGAGTAATTGCTGGCACCAAGGGAGCCAGACCAAACATTTTACAGTTTATCAGCCTCTCTGTAGGGCAAATGTTTGCACATGGCAGAGCTTTTTTCTTCCCTTTTTTTTTAACCTTTCCCGAAATCAACTGAGAAGTGCATGATTTCTCACTGAAAACGTCACTGGTTTCTGCAACTGTGCCAGAATCAATAGATTCCAGCAAGGCCTTTGATGTGGAGATGTATTAGTGAAGCAAACTCACCGCAGTCTGTTTTTAATGCTTTCGGTGTGTGCCTCTCACAGGAGCAGAGCGGAGAGAGGGAGATGAAACAAGAACACAAAATGCATTTTACATGACACCATATCCCACCCAGAAGCAGAGAAGCACTTAGAGCTCACAGTTCCTCTCTGGATGGTGCTCCTGTCAACAGCTTAAAGCAACATTGCCTAAAGTGGCATTTATCTTTGGGGCTCTCTATCAGATTCCTTTCTGATTTTGCTAAGAGCACACTCCTCTCTGTTTATGCCATACATGGTTAAAGAGAATCTTTGCTGCTTCTCCACAGGTTACAGCAAGGTCAGGACTGAGCACTCTAAATCATTCTGTGTCCTGAATATTGGACACTTAATCCCAAAGGCTCTGTCCCAGAGGTGGAAATGCACCTACAAGGATACCTTCTCTCCAGTCTGCCTGTCAGGTTATCCCTGAGCACAAAACCCAGCAGCCACATAGGATGGGAAGCAGTTTCTTCCTGCTTGGGGTTTAGGTTCAAAGCTTGGCAAGAAGGGATTTATCCTTGTGCTGACTTATCCCAGGGAGTTCTGAGGCAGCCTAAACAACCAGACCCTGGGGTGACCTGGGTGATGGTCCCAACTGTCACCAGGGGCCACACAAGGTGCCATTGTCAACTCACAGCCAATGCAGCTCAAATTCCCTGAGCTCTACAGGTTTGTCTGGTTTGCTGGACATTTTGAGAACAAAACCCATGGTCCTTACACATGATTAATATGCAATGCACTAAAATCAGAAGGCAAATCTCTGCTGCCTTAGGCTCATCACTTAATGAGTGTTGTCTTACTTAAGGTGGCAGAGGGAGGTGTTGTGATTTACGTGTTCAATAATTTCTTTGCTCTGCTCATCAGACAAAAATTAGGGCCTTGGTGAGCACCACCAACCATTTCCTTTCCTGGTGTTTCCTCCAAGCCCTGTCCAACCTGGTCTCAAATACCTCCAGGGATGGGCCATCCACAAATTCTCTGGGCAATCTGTTCCAGTGCCTCATCATCCTCACATTAAAAATTACTTTCCAATATCTCATCTAACACTCCTCTTTTAGTTTAAAGTCATTGTTCCTTGGTCTTATCACTACAAGCCCTTTAAACAGCCCCTCTCCAATTCTCTTGTAGCCCCTTTAGGCACTGCAAAGCTGCAATTAGGGCACCCCAAAGTCTTCCCTTTTCCTGCTTTTACAGTCCCAGCTCTCTCAGCCTTTCCTTATAGGTGAGCTCCTTCATCCCTTGATCATCTTCATGTTCTTCTTCTGGGCTTGCTCCCACAGGTCCTTCCTGTGCTCAGGACTCCAGGGCTGGATGCAGGTGGGGTCTCCTGAGAGTAAAAGTGCAGAAATTAGAGTGATGATCCTCCAGCTGAGGAGACAGAGGAATAACCCATGTTGAAAATGATCCGAAGAAAGAAATTAAGAGAAAAGGAAAACACAGTGCATGGCCAAAAGCCTGCTTGTTCCTCAGCTCTCAGCTTCTCCACCTCCTCGAGGGACCATGAGAGCTTGATTGATTCCTCCAGCTGCAGGTGAGGAGGTGACCAAGGAAAATTGTAAATACCCCTGACTCCTGGTGGTGAGCAGTCATGGTTTGTACCTCATGAAGTTCAGGAATCTGACAAACAGAGGCTCCTTTGCTGTTTATGGCACACAAACAGCTGTTTGAGAAAAGAAACATGTCTACATGAGTCTGTCATAAGTGTCATACCTAAATTTTTGGGAATTTCTAGTGGTAGAATCCCTTCTGTTCCACAGCTGTCTGAGCCAGGCTGAATGCAAACTCACACCTCTCTATTCCATACAGATGCCCATAAATCTGATAGAGAAGGCAAAATTAACACCAGGATAACCAAATTAACTTCAAATTACTTCACTTCTTATTTTCACCTGTGCACCCAGGAGAAAAATCAAGACCTGTACTATCTATTTTATCATGTCATGGTTTTGTAACACTGGAGAAGATTAATCTCAATAAAGAAGGGACAAGGTCTGTGAATAACTTCCTGGATAAATAGTTACATTCTGGGCTGGTAACAGTGGTGTAAGTAAGAGGGGCAGCATTACCATTTGTGACATCTCCAGTGCTGATCTGACACACATTTTGCATTCACTCCAAGGCAAGAATGAGCAAAAAGGGGCTGCAGCCATTGGCCAAACAGCAAATGAGCTCAGACACCCCTGCTCCATGCCCAGTTGCAGAGGATAACATTTCCAACAATTCCAGTTATTCACTCCTGTGCAGCAGGCTCCAAAATAGAATAGAATCACAGAATCATTAAGGTTGGAAAAGACCTCTGAGATCATCAGTCCAGTCTTTGATCAATCACCACCTTGTCAGCTAAACCACAGCACTAAGTGCCACATCAGTCATTTCTTGAACACTTCCAGGGATAAATCTTGGAAGAGCCATTGAAACCTGTCAGTGGGTAGTTGACAGGCACTAACAAAGAGGGATGACTTATTTTACATTTAACAATTAGCTATTAATCCCCACATATCTTGGGGAGGAATGGCAGCCTTTCTGCTACGTGAGCCATCTCACAGGGATTTTCTCAGCCCTCTGAAACATCTCTGTGCACGTTGGTGGGTGTTCAATAGTGCAGAGTGGGATGAACAGTGAGACACGTCTTCTTTGAACACAGGGTCACTTCTGAAGGGGCTGCCTTTTTTTAATCCTTCCCTGACCACAGAAGACATTTAAGGGCTGTGAGAACTTCCTCTGCTACTCATGTGCCTAGCAAGGACACACTTCTGAAGTAACAACTGCAGGGGAGGATTGCTCCTGCCAGCAGCCTTACCCCACAACATTCCCTCCTCCTGCCCCACTGGGGCACTTTTTGGGGCACTGATTTTGCTACTTCACCCTCCAGAAAAGCCAAGGCAGTGTTTTACTGCAAAGTTCTGTGGGTGCACGAGTGCATGAGCAGAGCTAAAGGGGCATTTTTCTGTGAGAACTCAGAGCAGGATGGGTGCAAAAGCTGCTCATCCATGTGTAGCTTGGAGCTTGTAAGGAAGGAGAGTGGTGGGAATCAGTGAAGAGAACAGAGGGATGAATGCACATGTTCCCTGGAAATCCCCTGGCTGACAGGACAGCCTGCCTAGGGAAGAGTTAAAAGCAGAGCTCTGGAAAGTTTGGCCAGATGACTTCCTGATGGAGTTTATACAAGTATAGTGTGCGCAAGGACATTTGTGCCTACGTGCCACTTCTCCCGGAGCAGCCTGAGCCGAGCAGAGGGAGGGAAAAAAATAATAAAAACATCACAGATGGGTCCGGCTGAAAACAACCATCTGATGAATGTGCAGGGTCATCACACTCCTCTCATTACAAACCTGCCAGACAAATCTGTGTGATGCCTCCTCTGCTATGCATCCCCCTTGCCACAGAACGAGAGGGCAGGGGCAGGGGTGAGGCAGGGCAGGGAGGAGACACAGGAGGACATGAGCAGGAGGAATTCAGAGTATCCCAAAGCAGCTGCCACTCGTTCAGCTCTCAGGACATTCCCAGCAGCCAGGGACATAGTGCAGTGTGCAGTCACTGCCAGGGTGATGCAGGGGTGACGCAGAGCTGATGCCAGGGAGATTCCAGGGAGGCACTGGCACCATGCCAGGTGATGTTTGCAGGCAGGAGGTGTGATGGAATGCAGCTCCATACCTACACACATGTTGGTCTCATAAGACCTATCCTGGATAGAGGTATCAGGGAAATACTAACACAAGCTTGTTGGCATGGATTGTACAAACCTGGGCAGGACTTTGGTACTCAAACCATCCCCTGCCCCTGTGCTGTCTACATAGCCCTCAGGGTCACCTTAATACACCACATGCATGTCCTGCTGTGGGGCTGTGACAGCCAGAGCTGATAATGCTGAGGGGAATGGGCTTGCTTAGCTGCAGGAGCTGCTTAATTCCCACTGCTGTGTGCTCTCCTGGCCTCCCACAAGATGAAGTGGGGACAAATCAAGGATTGCACAGAGCAGCCTGCTTGATCTTCTGTAGGCAGATCAGCAAGAAGGCAAACTCCACATTACTCTAATTTAGCAGTAGATCAACCTTCCTCTCAATTACAGAGCACATTTGCCTCCTCCTGCTCCTCAGAGCAGGGTGACAGGGCACCATGTACGAGAGGATTAAGCAGCAGTCCCTTTAGGGATGCTGAGTCAGTGAACCCGTGCTTCTCATCACATACTTCCAACCTGCTGTCATTTGATAATCTTGGGGAAGGGTTGGCAAGTTTGTGCTGCCTCAGAAATTTCTGCTTCTTTACTGCAGCTGCACTCAGAGGGGATTCTCTGAGCACAGCAAGACCACAGCTAATTGCATCAGGAGGTCAGGAGGAAGGTCTGCTAAACTGCTCCTGGTACAAACCCCACCTGCAGTCTCAGAGCCCAGCCAGGTTGCTTACAGAGCCATCACTAGCTCTGAAAGGCAAAAAGCTGCAGATAGAATTTGCACAAGGTAGAGCAGCAATAAATTTTAAAATACCCAACAAAAGAGGAAAGCTTTCTTCCCAATAGTTGAGCTGACTTTGGAAAGCAAGACTTAAAAATATTAGAAATTGGCTATATATATATATATATATATATATATGTGTGTGTGTGTGTGTGTGTGTGTGTGTGTATAAAGCATTTTATTAATTTATTTCTTTTAGGTCAAAATGCTAACACTGAATACTATCATCTTTTTTTGTTTTGGTTTGGTTTTTTTAAAATTAAGTCCAAAAACTTACCTTTGACTAGAGCAACAACAGATCCTAAACTCTTGAGTGCAGTTCTCTGGAAGGTAGTTTTGAATTTTGACTTATTATGTTGATTTTGTGGGTATCCCCATGTTTACATTTCTATCAAAGATCTCTGTCATTTCCATCTTATTTCTCTAATGCCCAAAGCAAAATAAACCTGTTGTGTGACAACACACAAGTCAGATAGGGAAATTAGGAGGAATGTATTTTACATTTTGCAGCCTTCAGGTACCCAAAGGGAGCCTACAGATAAAGGGATAGTTTTGACAAGGGCATGGGGGAATGGCTTCAAATTGAGACTGTTTAGATTCAATATTAGGAAGAAATTCTTTGCTGTGAGGGTAGTAAGGCACTGGGAAAGGTTGCCCTGGAAGTTGTGGATGCCCCTGGATCCCTGGAAGTGTCCAAGGTCAGGTTTGACAGGGCTTGGAGCAGCCTGGGACAGTGGAAGGTGTCTCTGCCCACGACAGGGAGTTGGAACTGGATGACTTTTAAGATCTCTTCCAACCCAAACCAGTCTATGATTCTGTGATTCTTCTCTGCTTCTTTGCACTGGTAGCAAGAAGCCTGCAAAAGATGAGGTCAGGGAGTGCAGTGGCAAGTTCAGAGCTTTATTTTCTGCCTCTTTGCATTTCACCCTCTCTACAGATTAGCACGGGCTCAAGCCTGGCTGAGTAGCACCAGGATGAAGCCATAAAGTGGAAAAGAAGTGATTTCTTTTCAGTGCAAGCATTTCACACTGGATTGTCTCCCACTTGAGCTGACGTGTTAAACAGAGCTGTTTACCAGCCTGTGGTAAACTCCATTTACCCTGGGTACACAGCCTGGTCCCTGCTCCTGGGTGGCTGCCTGAACCCAGCCTGAGAGCACAGAGCAGGGCTCAGACTCCCCACCTGAGTGACAGACATCTGATGCCAGCCACTACAGAAGTGCCCCTGTTTGGGTGGCAAGGACAGGCAGCATGAAACCATCTGGGGATTCATACCAGATTTATTCCAAAACCAAAGAGCCAAACCCACCTCTCCTCAGAAACAAGCTCCCTTCTCAAAAAAGAGAAGAGTAATTTAAGGTCAAATACTTTCACCCTAAGCAACATTAAGTGAAGAATGGCAAAATTTGGTTGGCATCCTGTGTGGTTTACCAGCAGTGCCTGGATTTAGGTTTGGGGGGAGGGCTGCAGCGTCACAGCACTCCCTGGCAGCTGAGTGACATCAGGTCACTACGTGGGAGAATGCCACACAGAAAAGGTCACTGCCTGGGCTCCAACCCAGCCTGTCCTACTTGGAAAGAGGGTTCTGTACTGGACAGTGATTTGTTCTGGAAAATTCCTTTTCAAGCTCAGCTTCTGTCACCCAAGCCCCCACAGTGGCTGATGCCAGGCAGGGAAGCTCTGGGCATGCAGAGGTGGCAGGGAAAAACAGAGATGTCTAAAGAAAGGGATCATTGCTTAGCAAGAGAAGAGGAACAGGTCACTCTGGGGCTGGCCAGCCAGTACAGAGTGTTTCACAAACACATGAACTGAAGTGGCTGCTGAGAGTAGCCCAGAAATGAGCTTGACCCTCTTAGCACAGCCACAGCCTCTCTTGCAGGACAGCTTCTCCCTCTCTTTCTTCTTTTTGGAGTCTCTCCTGAGCTGCTGCAAACTAAACACAGATCCTCAGGGGCTGACAGATGCCACCAGTGTCTAGCATTGTCCCCATGGATGTAACCTGTCATATCTGTGTCCTCCAGCCAGTACAAACTGCTGTGGTTACCATGTAATAAAGCAGGTGCCAGCTCTCCATGAGACAGCTCCGTGTCCCTTGCCCATCCATGATCCCCTTTGCAGCAGCAGCAGTGAAGCTGCTTTCTGCCCAGCCCCACAAAGCCCTGGGAAATGGTGCCAGAGTGTTCCCCAAAGTGTGGCAGTGGGGCATGTGCCAGCATTGCCTACCCAGAACAGTCTCACACAGCCTTGAAGTGAAAACCAGCCTCCTTAGCAGGAACTGGAGTTGATTCTGCAGGAGATACCCAGGACTGGCACCTGCAGTCACTGGGAGCAGAGCTGGTGTTCCCTGGTGGTGCTGCACCATGCCTTGCTCTCCTTCCCATCCAAGCTTTGGTACCCACAGAGTGTGTTTCCAGTCTCAGAGGGATTCTGCCCTGCCTAATCTGTTATTTTTGTGCAACCAGAGTCTTACTAAGGGACTGCCAGGCTCTGGCTTATCTCCACTCAGTGAAATGCCTACCAGTCTGGACACCTGTGAACCTGATGGTCCCACTGTTGTGGCAGGTTGAAAAGGGAAGCACATCCTAAATTCCCCTAGTTTTGGAGCATAACTGAGCTTGTGTGGCCAGCACTGAGGTCTGGTACATTCAAGGAGTGCTGTGGTTCAATGCTCAAGCTGTAGCATTCAAAGCCTGGCTTACGGCAGGTTAAGGAAATGCAGCCACCAAACCTCTGGCACTGCCCATCTTTAAAAATGCCCCATGACTTGCTCCCCACACAAGGTGCAAGACAGGTATTTGTACCTGTTAGTGAGGCTGAGAGGGAGGGAACTTGGGCTTTTCACAAGGATGCATTTCTCACCCATTTGGCACCCATGAAAAGGGTGATGTCCTCTCAGGGTGCCAGGCTCAGTGACTAAGCCATCAAAACACATTTTCAACTGCTGGGACTCTAAAATGAGACATCAGCTCTATATGGGCCATGCAGTCTAGCACCTACTTTCACACACAAGCACCTTCCACATCCCCTTCCATCCCTGCCTGTGCAGCCACTGTGGCCAGCACAGCATCCTCATCCCAGCATCCCAAATACTCCTGCCTTCCTTCCCCACACAGCCATTCAGTTTGGGATACTTGGCTCAAAGCTCAGGCTGCTCACTGCAGGCAAAGCACCACCCCTACTGAATTGTGGCAGCTTTACCTTTGATTTCAATGGGGAGTTAATTTTGCCCTGTTTGGTGATAATTTGTTACTTGGCTGTGACCTTGCAGAACATCAGGCAGAGCTCCATTCTCATCCCATCCTGCTCTGACAAGCAGTTGTTCTCATACCTCAGTTTCCCCCTCTGTATCTAGAAGGAAACTTAGGTTGAAAATGTACCTTCCCCTTCCTTATGAAGTTCTTTGATTCAGAGATCTAAAATACAACACAAGAGCCAACACTGACCTTCATTTTCCTTTACTGTGTCAGACCCATTTAGTGTCTATTTATGGCAACCTGGTCATTAGCACTACAAGAACAAATTCAGCACAAAGAACACTTTAATCCACAGATTTGGGGTGTGCCAGGCTGTCAGAACACCATTGTACACTGCTTTACTCCTTATCCTATCAGAAGACAAAAGCTGCATTTGATGATTGAAGACACAGAAACCAGAATAGCAACAGGAGCTCCTCCTGCAAAAAAAGGAATTCCACATTTCCTAAACCCCACATCCCTCCTTTCCTTTCCTCACCACTTGGTCTCCTTGGAGCTCTCCACAAAGGGATCAGAGCAGAATTTCTACCCCAGCTTTCTCTTCACCTCTTGCCAGACCTGGGCTAAGCCACTCCAGCAGTGGCAGAAGAGCTTCTGATGTGCACATTTTTTTGCTCCTTTGTTTTGAGATAAACAAGGGAGCTGGCAGATGATGCTAGATGTGGACAGCCTCTTTGTCAGGCAGGGAGCTGCTGCCACTTGCTGGCATCCCATTATGTACAAGTGAAAAGGTTTTTCCTTCTATCTTCTTGCCACAGAAGAATTTAAAGGGTGAAAACTCATTGGAAGAAGGTGGTACATCTCCTCCTGAATCAGGAGAGATTTTTAATTTTTTATTTCAGGTTCTCTCCTAGCTCTCTTAACACCCCTGGGCCTTACTATTGCACATTTCCCTTTCTCTCTGTCTCTCTTCCTGCAGCAGAGCTGCTCAATTCTGGCTCTAGAGCCAGGGGAAGACCAGATGCCTTTGCCTCACTGGACAGACAGACAGACAGACAGACAGTGAGAACACCTGAGTTAGCCAGATCTTTCATGACTTTCCTTCTGAACTAAAATCAGGCTGGAATGGGATATCTATGTTCAGATGTGGACAACAGTGAGATTGTCTCAGAGAGAAATAGAACCTGAGAATCCTCTTGTGAAAACATAAGGTCTTGATGGGCTTAGTTTGAATGAAAACAGTTGTGATAGCAGCTTGGTATTCCTTGAAAACCTGCACAGGCACCCACTAATGGATATATTATTAGTCACTACCCCATTTCTTATCTTTCATTCCATTTCAATTCAAAATGCCCATCTGGCCTATGCTGCCAACAAACAGCAAACCAACTCTAGTTTTGATCTGTCCTGGGGATGTACTCACAGCTCTGTGTAAGGCATGGGTTTAGTAATGTTTTCCAGCTTGGATATGATGGAAGTGGACATCCATACCCTCCTTGAAGAGGCAGTATGTTGTGCACGTAGATGCAGCCACAAGGGAAATATAAAACTGCAGAATAAGACCAGATCTTATAAACTGAGAACTTTATGAGGCATCACACCCTGTGGATGCTTGAAGGACACTGTGCAGTCCAAAAGGATCTCTTTTGCCCTCCATATTTCCTGGAATAAGAGACTTGGAGATATTTTCTGTTGATATAGATAAGCTGTAATGAGGGGATTCATTCCTCCCAGCAAGTGCACCACACAATGGCTGGGGAACACCTTTCTGCCCAGGAGGTGGAACTGTGCTGTGAATCACGTACATGCAAGGCAATGCCATCCTGAGAAAGCTCTGTTTGTTTGTTGACTGTCAGTTTAGCTGGAGATTAGATAAAGCTTAATTAATGTAGTGCAGTTATGCTTTCGAGGTTAAATTCTTAACACACAGATAAAAAATTATTACTGAAAGTCACAGGCTGACTCCAGCACAAGCCAAGGGAAGAGGGAGCATTTTAACCACTGACTCAAAGGGGCCTTTTTTCACAAAACAACCCCTATTAGTGAGTTGCTATCAGCTCCATACTCACAGTCTCCATTGCTTGGCAGACCAATATCACTCTGGGAAAAGCCCCACAAGCAACCTCTCAAACATGTCCTTCTGTGACCTCAGATATCTGTTCTCTACATTCATTTGCAAATACCCTGCAACACGTAGTCAGAAAGAGATCAGATGCAGGGATACAATGATCTTAAAGGTCTTTTCCAACCCAAATGATTTTATAATTCTATAATTCTATATTGGAGCTTGCCTTTTATCATTGGGAAAATGCCAACTCATTTACATGAATGTTCACAGGACAGCAGTGGCTTTGCAAACATCTTACCAGAAACCTTTGGGGTCACAGTCATCTACAAATAAGTATCAGCAGCACCCTCATTCTTACAAAAAAACTTACCTAAATCTCTATATCTTCCAAGTAGAGTGTGATTAAACAAGTTAATGCAGTACAATTAGTGCTTCTTGCCTTTCACACTATTTACAATCACAATGCCATCCTCTGGGTGACAGCAAATAATCCCCCTTCCTATTCTACTGATCATCTGAATTCCCAATAAACCTAGAACCCAATTCTTTCCAAATCCTTTTTGGAAGTCAAATTCATGCCTGGTGATACCACTACTGCTGCCAAAACCTTTGAATGGATAAGTGGCAGCCAAATGGAAAAGAAATGGACTGAAACAGGGATGGTGGCTGAGGGTTAGAATAATTCTCAGCAGGAGGGCTGACCACCTCAAGCTCCTCAAATAACTAAATAACAAAACTAAAATAACAGGACTAAATAACAAAAGGGTACCCTGAAGTCTGAAAACACCTCAAGTTTATGAATCGAAGCAGCAGCACAAGGGAGGAGAAGGGAGAAGCAGGCAGAAGCAGTTTGTTGAACCCTTTCCCAAATGAAAGCAAAGCCCAGAACCCAGGGCTGAGGACTAAGAGGCAAAAGGCAGCAGAAAGGAGGTGAGCAAGAGGAGAGGCTGATGGCCAGCTGATGTCCAGAGCTACGGCCACAACGTCAATGGGAGCAGGGCCAGAATGACACTGAATCTGCAGAAGCATCATCAAAATAGCATCCCCTGAGTGAAACGCCGCTAGCCCCAGGGTCAGCTCCAGGCCAGCTACTGCAGCCCAGTCAGGCGCTCCCCAGGGACGTGTTCCAG
This sequence comes from Muscicapa striata striata, assembly GCA_030060385.1. Taxonomy (NCBI): domain Eukaryota; kingdom Metazoa; phylum Chordata; class Aves; order Passeriformes; family Muscicapidae; genus Muscicapa; species Muscicapa striata. Next base: position 1,631,060 of record JAREIS010000137.1, on the reverse strand, counting down.
CTCATCCAGCTGACCTAACTTTGGCTCTGTCCCCGGTGGTGTCCAACCATCCAGCGGGACCACAGCGCCTTTCAGCGGGACAGGGGATCACTGAGACAGCAGATCTGGTGCAAAGTGAGCCAGGATCCATCAGGAGGTGCCTGACTGTGGGAGCCAGCCTGGCTGGGACATAGCATCAGCCAGATTTCACCAAGACACAATCAGGCGTTGAGTTCAAGCTCTGGGGAACATTTGTTTAAGTTAGGGCGAACTTAAGTGTTCTTCCCACAGTCCTTAGTGTTGTTATGTTAATTGCTCCAAGTTCTGTTCCCCTATTGGTTACTTGTCCCCCTTATATGGGCATAGTTCCAGAAAGTTCTCCCCCTGTGGGTGTGTATTGTCATTCTCCCCTTGTTTTGGGTCCTTGTTTCAGGAGTTTGTTCCCATACAGCATTCAGTTTCTGGACATCATCCCTGTTTTATTTTCCATTAAGGTTCTTTAGTTTTTGGCCAACTCTGTTGTTCCTGCTCCTTTATTTTTGCTACTTAAGCCCTCAATACTCTGAACCCAAAAGTTTTGTGGTGGCCATCCTCACCATGACACCTGACAAACTGCCCCTCTTCTAACCTGGCTGCATTTGTAGATGAGGAACTGAGTGTGTCACTCTGGCAGTGAGCATGGGTATCCCAAGGACAAAAAGTGTCTGGGAATTGCAAATGACCAAAGGAGCCTGTCCATGTTGCCTGTGGAGCTGGCCAGGGGAGCAGAAATGGTGGATGAGGAGATAAAAGGATCAGATAAAACATTGGTATTGCATGTGGAAGAGAAGATATGGGAGATGAATTACAGCACACTAAGACTGCAAATAGTAATTTCCATTTTACTCTGTGACATACACATTATGCCCTTTTGCATGTTTTCCTATGGAAAAACAGAACTTTTCACCTCTCCTCCTGACTTTCATGAGTTTTGAACTTATTGGCCAATTTTGACTGAATTTATTAAGAGGCAATGCTATCAAAGATATCATCCCTGTAAGAGTTTGTCAGGCCAGGCAAAGAAGAGAATTTTTCCTATTTGAGAGACCAGTATAACCTCCTCATTTTCTAAGCAACAGAGAATCCATGGGTGCACAAGCCTCTGAAGGGGTGAGGAAGAAAAACAGCAAGAGAGGTGTCCAAACACCAGAAACAACTGTGGCCAAGCTCTCTTGATTGAGGCCAATCAAACACTAGACACAGTATGGAGTTGGTAAATTCTTTGGAAAACATTCTACTTGAAATGGCAAAAAACAAACTCCCTTTTCTTTGCATGTGCACCACAGATTTCAATGCCAGGCCACATATGGGAATGAAATTGTCTTTGATATTCTTTCCTTCTCACTTCTTCCTTTCTCCCTGGGGGCAGAGCCCTCTCCTGCCTCTGAAGCACAAGTGATTGGGAGTTCATTTGGCATGGCTGCTCTCCTGACTTTTGGCTGTACTTAGGCACTGCTAAAAACCAACCTGCATACACCACTAGGGTAGGAATGGAAAGCATAACAGAATGATCATACCCCTGGTAGGAGGCCAAGTGCCAACAGTGCAGAAGCCTGTATGGGTTTGTTAACCTACTAAAATAACATAACTCTTGCCCCACCAGCACATTCATATTTGGTTTCTGCCACAACAGGTCAGTAAAGATTTATTTACCAGGCCTGCAGCACAAAATGCTGGCTGGACCCTGCTGGGAATCTGCAGAAAAATGCAATAAACAGCAGCAAACTCCTTGGTGCTTCTCCTTTTACTGAAAGTGAAGCCTCCAATGGTGGCTATAAATCTTTTGCTGCCACTTGCAGAGGGTATTTACTAATTACAGCATCAGCACGTCTTGTGCCAGTTGTAGGTCATCGGGATAGCCTAGAAAAGGAACAGAAATAGTTTTGCAACGAAGGCAGGCTCAAAGAACGAATGTCTCAGCACTGATCTCTCCACTGCTCTGGCAGCAGCACTAGGAAACTGAGGATCACAATGCAGAGAACAAGGATGTTAATTCTGCCCAAATAACAGACCGCGCTTCCTCCACCCGGCTGTTCTGAGGAGCTAATTACACAGATTCCCGAATCAAAGAAATATAAAACAGTCTGCAAATGATTGCAATGTTGATGTGCTGGCAGTCCCAACCATGACATATGGTCCTTCAGTTTGCCATCCTAGAGAACAGGCTCACGAGAAGTGCTCATTACGCAAAATTATGTCGCAAATAAGAGAAAGAGGCTGACTCTAGAAATGAGCTCGAGGTGACCTCCCTCCTCAGCCCCTCAAGAGTGTTCCACAGAGCTGCTGCCAACCTGGTCACAGGTCTCCAAATGTCCCCTGAGGGGGAAGGAAGGTGAATCATATCCAGGCAGGATCCCGGCTCAGTCCATAGCCGCACACAAACTTTGCAAAGCCAAGATTTCGGCACCAACGCCAGCTGAACACGAGTGTGCCACCAGCCCTGCTCCAGGACAGCTCCAGCAGCAGGATCCAGACCTCCAGGTTCATCACTGGGCCCCCATCATGGAGCTGTGGAGTGAGGGATACTGTGGGTTATTTGTTTTTTACATTATTTCATTCTGCGGGGATTTGGTTTTTATTTCAAATGAGATAGAGAGTTGCGACTTTTAGTTGTTGAGAAAGTGAGGGGCTTTGTTGTGGTTTTTTTTTTTTTAGAAAGTATGAGCTCTTGTTATGGGTATTGAGAGTATGACCAGAAGTCACAAGACTTATGGTTGCAAGATTTTTTAAGGACGTACTAAATAACAAAACACTGTTAACAAGGATATTTATGTTTTTAAATCAGTATTAAGGAATTTTGTTTAATTACAGTGTGACCTAAGCCAATTTTATTTTAACACATAGATTTATTTTTAAGGCTGTTTTGTTATCTTTATACTTATTTTATTTTTTCTATATTTTTAACTTCATAGCTAAACTTTTTCCTACTCAACATGTTTCTGCTTTGAGCTTTAAACCTACATTCTTACTTTTAATACTTAAGCTTGCAAGCTTTTCATAAGGCCTCAGTTTAAATCCTATGTTCTTTTCCAGGCTTTGATTTACAGGTCCAATGTTCTGAGAATTTCTTGCATTCTGGACTTCAACAGGATACCTGCAGGAGGGGAGAGGGTGAGACAGGAGACAAGGGCTTTCACATCACCCACAGTAGGTAGTGCACCTTTGCCACTCCTGGTGCCATAGGGCTTGGACCATTCTCAAAAGGAATACCCTCCTCTCTTTTCCTCCTCCTCCATGCTGCCCTTGTGTCAGAGACTGGAAAGAATGATTCCTGGAGAGGTTTTGGGGTGCAGGTGGGTCCTTGTGCAGTGCCCTGCTCACACCCCACCCCTCTGGAGCCTGCATCCCAGCCCTGCAGCAGTGCCAGTGATGGGCACACAGGAGGCAATGCTCCACACCCACCCCTGGAGCCCCTGACCCAGCTCCTGAGTGGCAAAGTGACCAGCAGCCCCACCTGGGAGAAGGGCTCAGGAAGGCCAAGGGGTATTTAAGGCTGAACACGAGGCCATCAAGTTTATCCAGACCCTCCCTCTCTTCTATCATCTCTGGAACCCAGGAGTTGGTAGCTATATGTGTGCTTTTCCATATCTTTTCTGTTTCTTTCTCCTTCTTCTTCTAACTCCCTCTTCTTGGAATATTTTGAGCAACTTAACATCAAACAGGCTTAAAATTTGCTAAGTTGAATGGGCCAGGTTAATGCTGTGAGAAGTGTTTTATGTTGATTGAATGTTGTACCAAACCTTTTGCCAAACTTTCACTGATTTTCTGAATTTTGTCAGTAAAGTCTTTTGTGTTGTTTTGAGAGATATCTCATTGGTATTTCTCTTGTGCACCCCACTCAGAGTGCATGAACTGCTGTCAAGCCTTTTTAAAAGGCTCATCAAGGGGGTTTATTGGGGTCTGACACCTTGCCTGAGCATTTCCTCTTCCTCCACTCCACCAGTGCCTCACTTCTTACCTTTGCAGCCTGACCCAGAGTCACCATCCCCACCCCAGCCCCTGCTCAGCTCCCCAGGTTCCTCTCTATCCCCCTTGGACATCAGACCAGCAGAATCCCTGAGGACCAGACCACTGCTCCTACCTGGCAAGCAGAAAAGTGATTTCCCTGTCCAAAGGTTAAGGACAGAGCTGATTTATTTTCTCCTTGCCCTCAGGAATACAAAGTTCAGCTGCACAGGGCAGCATCCATGCACTGAGCAGCTCAGAGCACTGAGATCAAGATTTTGGACCAGAAGACAGGTAACCCTGGCTCCCCTGCCTGCATCCTCAATCCACTCTCCTCCTGCCCCATCAGGACTGCAGGGCAGGAGGAGCAGGAAAGGAGGAGTGTGACCTCCACTGCTCCTCCCTTAAGGTCATTGTTTTGAGCATGTAGCTCAGAATGGATAATTTTTATATGTTCAGCATCTGCTCTGGACACTGTGTACTTTGTTAATCCAGAAAAGGCTAAATGGGCACAGTACCTTTGCCTGTCTCACTGAAATCCCAAATTCTGGAATTGGTTGCCTTACTCTCATCCTGCCTGTGTCTGGCCTTCAAATGGGCAAATGTAACTCTGGTAATGGAGTAGAGGAAAGCTCAGAGAGGCCACAGGAGCATTGTGCCTTTTCTGAAGGAGACAGCAGATAAACAGGATTAAGGAATTTTGCATAGTTCAACCTGCCAGCTTCTGTGAAGAGGAAATGTAGGCAGAGCCTGCAGCCCTGATTCAGAGGAGAAGCCTTTGAAATGCCTGCCAGGCAAAATGTGTTAAGATACAAGCTGCTTTTCCTCTGTAGCACGGAACAGCCCTCCCTCTGTGGAGCCCACCCCACGCCAGGCACAGTCTGTGGTGCTTACACAGATTTCAGGAGCTCTGGGAGCCAAGCAAAGCAGTGCTGGATCTGAGTCACAGCCTGGTGCTGGAATTCAAACAGGGAGATCCCCTGCAAGATGTTCTGTTTGGATCAGATCGAAAAATTTCACCAAGAATTGGTTTCCCAGGAAGATCTTAATTTTTTTCACAATTTTTTTTTTTTCACCACCTTTTTTTTTTTTTTTTTTTTTTTCCTATGTTGTTGTTGTTGTCGCTGAAAAGTGCCTAAAACTAAAATATTTAGAATGGGGCTGGTTGTATTTGGGGTTTTCTTTAGGGGAAGGGTCTGGATTGGGGTTATGTCAAGAGAGAGTGCTTTGATTTTCAGGTGAAAGCTGCTTGCTCTGACACCTGCTCTCACAGCAGCACTGGTATCCTGCAGTGGTTTGGGCTGTGCCCTGTGGGAATGCACTATTAGAGACTGTCCACAGCAGTCTTTGCCCCCAGGAGGAGAGGATATGCCTGTAACTCACCACTGCTCTGGGACAAAAGAAGCTGCCAGTGTTCCTCCCCAAAACCAGAGCCCTTCATATCCTCTCCTCACTCCTGGTCATGGCACCAAGGGATGAACACTGATTTTTGTGAGCTCTCTGTAAGCCAGCATACAGTGAAGTCTGTGGGGGCTCTGCTTATTAAACTCAAGGGAAAAATATTGGGAGAAAGCAGAGGAGCACTGCAAAAACAAGTTGCTGCTGTGTGATCAGCTTCATGGAGCACCATCCCAGCCTGCACAGTGTCATGGGCTGCCACGTTCTTTACCATTGGTGGCTCTGCCTTTCTGCCCCTCAGGTTTGGCTGGGGATGCAGCACAGAGCCAGGTTTGTCACTTCAGTGGAGCTGGGGAGAGAGGGCAGAAGGAAACCAAGGCAGAAACCAGCACAGCCTAAGCATTCCCTGTGGCACAGGGCTGGGAGCAGCATCCATCATCCCACAGGGGTGGGGCTGAGGAGACCCATGCAAGGGCTGGTGGTGTGAGGTTTTGGAGGTTTCCTGAGTGCCCAGGGTGCTCACAGAGAATTTGTCTTTCTCTACAAGCAAGAGGAGTGGGGCAGACCTTGGGCAGCTGTCAGAGATGGAAAGTGAGGCTGATGATCCTCAATGGATCTCCAGGTTGGGTAACCTGATCCCATCTTTGCAAGAAATTTGCGCTCCTGGAGTATTATATTTCTAATCAACTCCTTCTAAAATGAAGAAAAATCTAAGCTTTTCATCTATTTTTTTTTTTTCCTTAATTTTCTTTTTAGGATTTGTTTAGTTATTTAAATTCAGTAATTCAGAAAATTCAGAAGGACACACCTTCAAAGTTGGTCTGGACAATATTCTGTTAAAACACCCACACAAGGGGCACCCACCACTAGTGAATTATAAGGAACTGAGTGAGGAGTTGTGTCTGGTCTCCCTGCATCTAATCAGAATTTTCTCTCTTTCACATCATATCATTCTTGTTCTACCCCTCAGGGTACTGCTGTCCTTGGATGAGGTTTTGGTGTGGCTGTTAAATCCTGTGTGGATGAACTTCCAGACAGCCCTGACAGCTGAAAGCTTGGCTGCACAGAATGCAGGACAGGACTGCTGGGATGGAGAGAAGCTGCTGCTCCAGAGCTGCCCACCCCTTCCCTGCTCTGCTGGGCTTGGGGGCTGTGGGAAATCTGCTTTGCTGGTCTGTAACACTGGTGGGAGTTTGCACCACTTAATTAGTGGTTTGTCTTAGTTTCTTCTGCCTTCACTCAGAGCCAGGATTAAAAAATACATGAAAAAAACTGATTTTTTCGTGTTTGGGCTTGGTTGTTTATTAAATCTTATCAACAGTACAGAAAGTTCAGCAGCACTTCTAGCCACCTTCTAGAAGTGAGGAAAATGGAGAAAGATCCAGCTGCTACAAGGTCTCTTAAAGCTGAACAGTCTAATAGAGAATTATCACCTATATTATTTATTCTTTTAACCTAATAACGAGATTCCCATGACCCTCAGTGTGACACTGACTGACTAACCAGAAACTACTACCTGAAACCATGAAGAAGAAGGAAGAAGGAAGATGAGCACTGAAAGACACACTGCCTAAAATCCTTCATCTTGTCCTACACCCATTATTATACTATAAAAAACTTCACATTTAAAACCCTTCACCATGTGAAAGCACCCACTTCTATTTAACTACACACCCATGATTTTAACTCCATCACTCAAATTTGGAAGATTCTCCAAGGCCTCAGGTCAAAAGCAGTGTTCTCCAAGGGGTCAGTGCCAGAAAGCACAGAAAGCTCAAAATTCCAGGTTTCTGGGATCCAACACTGACCCATTCCACAGAGCCCTGTGTCCAATCTCATGGTCCAGCAACTCCAGAGCTGTTGGCTCTGAGGGCCCCACAAAAGCAATGCCAGATCAGCAAGAGAAGATATAAGCACTGGAGATTTGTCAAAGAAAACTTCTAAAAAATATCATATATCCCACAGCAGTCCAAAGTAATAGCTCAGCTGCTAAAAAGGTGGAATTAAATAGGTCAGGCTGTAGAGCTGTGCCACTCTCTGCCAGCTAAAGGAACTAACTTCTCATCTGTTAGACTGTTTCATCTTTTCCTGTTCCAAGAATCCATCTCTCTGCTAGTAATGATGTCAAATAAATCTTCACTAAAATGTAAAAATGTTTATGATTATACTTAGTGACCTGTTCCTTTATTAAATGAAGACAATAGGATGATGCCTTGATATTTACTAATGGGTTACTCCCATCTAACCTTTTCTTGTTCATCCAGATCATCTGTTTTCATTTCACCATTCAATGGCTGCCAATAAAATTAAGTCAATTAAATTAAAGGTCTATTATGTTCTTTCAAATCAGGCTGAGGCCTTTTTTCTTTCCCCAGTCAATGCTCTGAGAAGATTTTTGATAGGGCAGCTGGGAAATCTGGAGCAGATTCTCCTCTGCTGGAAATTGGTTTAGCTTTTCAGAAATCAATGGAGAGGCATCAGCTTACCCCAGCTGAGGGCCTGAGCCCTGATGTGCAGGAATAAGCCTTAAGCTTGTCTTTGGGCCAAGATTTAGGTCTGGAATCACTCCCTCATGTAATCTCAAAGACCTTGTCTACTTATCAAGTGCTAGAAGTTACTTATAACATATATGGTGCATTTACACCATCATCTCTTCCCCATGGAAATACCCCTAGCCAAGTATAAAAATGACCTTTATATTTAACTTTAAATGTGAGGTGATGTCAAGAGGCATAAGTGAAATTGATAAAAGACTCTAATGTTGTATTGTAGAGTCTGCATGAAGCTGTCTTCTTTGGTTTTCTGATATTAAAACAGTTTGTTGTAATTTTTTCCAGCATAGACAAGACCTTAACATTTTATTAAGTGATTATTAAAATAAAACCAAGGAGGAATGTTCTACATCCTAACAAAATCCTAAAGTTGCAGATCTTTTCTGCAAAATTCTTACAGGGCTAGTGAAAATGTCAGGAATAAACCTAACCAAGGCACCACCACCTTGCTCAAGTGACAATCCTGAATGCTTTTTTCCACTTCTAAGTGGTGAGCCTCCCTTTATGCTCTGACTGCTTTGTCAGAAGTCATCTGTAAACTCTTAACTCATCATCTCAGTGCTGCTATTGTATTTGAAGCTCCAGCCCTCTGTTAGCAATCATCTGAAAGGGCTGGTGCACAAGTAGAAAGTGTTTTTTCTTCCTGCAGATTTGGTGGCAAAGTTAGCACAATCCCCACCAAGCCTAGACAAACTCTGCTGTGAAAGGAAGGCAAATAAAGACCTGCAAGAGCTCCTTCACAGAGGCTGAGAAAAGAGACAATGTTTACCCAAAAACCATAAAGCAAACTCAGGAATTAAGGCTGAACAGCTTTGTGTGTGTTTCCAAGTGAGAGACTTGGTAAGCAAAGCTTTATTTAACTCTCTGCTGTCACAAATCCAAACAGTGAAATGGCTCCTAACCCTAATTAACTCAAAATGTTTGACATCTTAGGAAAGCTTTGAAGCACAGAAGGGCTCCCTATCAGCCAAACCTACAGTGCAGACCAAAAGTTTCCCTATTCAAACGTCAAAGTTTTTCAATTTGCATCAGGCATCATATAAACTGCAAGCAACCTCACACAAGAGCCAGCAACCTTTTTGGCTCCTAGAGCACATTTTTCTAGGATAAAAGCTTTAAAGTGATCTCCAGATTTCCAACTGCAAGCAGAAAATCCCAACTTCTTCTCAGACCCAAGGGGTGGGAAAATGAGCACAAGTGATTTGGTCACTCAGTGAAAAGGCAAAGCAGAAATGTCCCTTGCATGGTGTTGTAAGAGGGGTAGGACAAGAGAACAAGGTCAGAGCTTCTTTGAGCTGATCCCTCTGCCACTGGGCAGAGGATGGATCAGAGAGAACCCAAAATTTCTACTATTACTCAGGCTAGTGACTGCCTAAGAATAGAATATTTAACCCACTCTTTCCTCTAAGGATCTTGTCATTCATTTGTGCAGTTCCAGCTCTAAACGATCTCTGAAAGAATGCAAACAAGATGTGGTTGCTCGTTGGCTGTTAATGACCCTGCTGCTGAGCAGCTCCATCAGCTCTGTGCAGAGCTCATTTTTGCTGAACAATCACAGCTCAGCGGCTGGAAACCCAGAGATCATCAATTTCAAGAACTGCAAAGGTGAGCTTCCTCCCAGGAGACCCACACCCCTCCTGCAATTGTCAAATTAGTGGAGCTGTGTTGGGGTAAAAGTGATGCAAATGAGGAGAGCACTTACTTGGCAATTTATGTGCTGTATCAGGAAAACGTTATCACCTCTGACATATCAGAGATTCTGTGTTTACTGACACCTTTGCAACACAACAGTGATTTCTATGAAATCCTTGGGTAATGATTACATCAGGAGAGTTACACCACTGAAGAAAAATTACAGCATTTTCCCTCTGTGCTGGTGACTGCCATGGTGTTATCCCTGTGTTGAAGAGGAGCAGGAGAGCTCAGATTTCTGTGTTTCATCAGGTGAAGCTGGGAGCCACAGCCAGGAGAGCTTGGTGCTGGTGAGAGAAAGGGAAAGGGATGGTTATCCCTGATGTGCTCACAGAAGGAGCAGGGTTTGACCAACAGAATCAGCAGGAAAACAACTTCTGCATCTCCAGACATGCCTCATATCTATAACTCACTGACAATAGTGGAGTTTGACAGGAAGGAGAAGAATAAAAGCAAGAATAAACACTGAACAAGATAATCTGAGTCTGTATACAGCAACATTTGCAATCCAACTACTTTTTCCTTAAAGAAAGATCTTTCTTTAAATCTTTAGATCAAGGTGCCCCATGAGAGCTTGTGCTCCTTTTGACCAAAACTGAAGTGTTGCTGTGATAAGGATTAGCCTTACCAGCCTGGGGGCTGTGGAAGAAAGTGCACCAGGCTCAGGGTAGGGGAGGGTGCTGGAAGGGTTTGCAAACATCTGGGACATCTGGGGTGGCTGAGTCACATGTGCAGAGAGAGCCTGTGCTGCAGGCAATGGCCAGATGGCAAAAGAACACAAGAAAAGCTGTGTCCCATGTGCCTCTCCTACAGGACATGGGACCTGAGAGTGTAGAACAGGAAATCTGTGTTGAAAGGGGTGGCTGAGTGGCTCAGCCCTGACTGATGGGAAGGGGTGTCCATTGCTAGAAAGAGCAGAGGGGTGTGGTTCCCTTGCAGGATGAGGCACTGGGGCATCCCTGGGGGGACTGTCCATCCCCCATGTTTGCTGAGGAAAGATCCTGCGTGCATCTGGGGTCTCTGGTCTCTCCACTGGGCTCTCTTCAGGCCAGAGCTGCCAAGGAGGTTAGAGCTGTGCCTTGGCTCAGTCAGGACCCTGCTGCATCTGGCTCCAGCACCCTGTGCAGGGATGGCAGCACTCTCCCTGCAAGCTTTTCCCCTGGAAGAGCAGACAACCACAAGCAGCTCTCAGCAGGAAAGAAAATTGTAAGAAAAGAGAGTGATGAGATAACGTGGATGGTGATGTGCAGCACTGAGAGAGAGGAGCTGTAGCTTGTTACTCTGATTTATTGAGCAGGGATTATTTGCAATATCCATGGTGCACTGATGGAGCTCTGGTGGGGCTGATGTGTCTGAGCCCAGTTCTCCTGTGCCACAGATCCTGGCTTTCCTTCCCTGCCAGACAGACTGGATACCTGGAGTGCTTTTCTTTCCCCTCCTCTTGTTTGCCAGTGGAAAGCAGAATTTCATTGCATGAATCTAGGAGCAAAAGGCACGAGAACAAAAAGCAAATATTGCAAGGCTGACAAAATCACAAGAGCTGGCAGCACTGCCTGGATTTGTCTGTTCAATACTCATTCTAGAATAATTAGAAGAGACTCAACCAGCCCGCTGGCATAGACAGGGACACACAGTGCCTTGTAAAACTCAGGGCAGAGAATAAAATGAAAGAGTAGTGCAGCCCAGCTCACTGCAGACACAGAATTTCAGTGTCAGAGTCTTGTGGATCCAGACTCTCTCTGTGAATGCCCATGTTCCCTGCTGTGTTCCCACATCCCTGCAGATTTCAGCACAAACAGGTACTCCTTGAGCCTTCTACCAAACTCTAGGGCAAAAAAAAGGCCATATGACAAGAGCCTGAATTAAGAAAAAAAGCTGACTAACTCCAGGCATTTGCCAAGTCAATGTGTCTAGACTGTATCCAGTCAATGCTGCAGACCAGCTTTGATTCCCAGTGCTTCTGGCATTCCAGTGGTGAGAAGCATTTTGTGGTGTAAACTTGTCCTTACTTCACTCACAGTTCTCTGTAGCTCTCCTGGAACTTGTTTAATAGAACATGATCATCCCAGTGTCACCACAGTAAGGACCTGTGAGCCACATCCTGTGTTCCTCAGGCACTTGGTACTTTCAGGGCTACAGGAACACCCACTCCAAGGCTGGCAACTCAAACAAAATGTTAAAGATGCCCTTTCAGACAAATATCATGGTTAGACTTTGAGTCTTCTCTCAGGTCCAAAACTTCAAAGCCAGTCCCCCATGGTTTCAAGGAGAGCGACGTTTTGCATTTTCCCTCTAGGCAGCAATTTATTAAAAATGCCAAGACAAGCAACTTCCCAGGGAATAACCCCATTTCTGCCTGCTGAAGGACAGCTGTGTTAACCAGCCACCAGTCAGACCAAGCCAAACATCCTGCAGCATCTTCCTGGGTCTCCTCTTTCACCCCAGTCTGGGTTAGAAAGCATGAGAAGAGTCTGTACTGATAGAAAGCTGCAGGAAACAAGGTATTCTCAAACACAGTGGTTATGGTAATAGGGTACTCTTGCAGGACAGAAACAAGGCAATTTCTTATTACAAGAACCAGCAGCAACAGCACCATGAGTCCTGGGAAAGGGGAGTGAGACCCCTCTGACAGAACTGGGTGAAACACTCCATCGACCGAGACAACCTCAACGAGGTGATGGGTGCACAGAACAGCTTTTTCTCTGTCTGTACACACACATCTGTATGTGCTGATGCACAGGTGCCATTACGTGTATTCAGGTAGGAGCATTATTCAGAGAGAAGTTAATTCCAAGCTGATGATGCCCATTAGTGCCAGGCATAACCAGCAATTTGGAAGTATTCAGATATGTTTCTTTCTGTGGGTATAGAGCAGCTGAATGGGATGGTAGAGGCAGCAGGGCTCTCCCTCAGGGATCCTCAGAAGGCAGGCTGGTGCCTCTACTTCCCCACATACCTTTCATCACAAGTCAGAGCTAGGCTGCAAGGAGGATTTGCTGCCTTATCACCTCCTGCTGCCCCTTTCACTGGCATTTACATCAGCCTGAATCTGGTCTGGCTCATTTAAACACTGCTGTTAAAAAAAAAAAAAAATCCCTGCATTTTCCTAATCTCAGATGGATTTAGAAAGCCTGGTGCAGCAAAAGGCAAAGTAAAACTCACTTGCCTGACAAGCACAATCTCGCTGATGGAAACCAAAAGACCTATGCCAAAGGAAACTTTAATAGGCACCTGGAAAAAACATTAACTTGAGTTACATCTATTTTCTAATGGCATATTGTGTACGTAACAAAACACCCACAAATAATTTTGGGACCAGGGATGTTCCCCCTTCCAATTGTTTTCATCATGGGGGCCGACAGGGCTCTTATGTGCGCTTTCGACTGCCGCAGTGAAAAATGTGTTCCCTGTTTGTTCTTGTTCTGCCTCTGCAGGAAATCAGAGACTCTGGCTTCCTGTAGGCTACAGATGCTTTATTCTTTGTATTCCCCAAATAGGAAGTCCTGGGGTCACTGGCCAAATATATGGAAACTTAATTTCATTTCAACACAGGATTAATCACTAGGAAGTGTCAGGACATTGATGGGCTGATAACAAGACAGTTACAGCAGAAACCTTTTATGGGCACCAGGGTCACAGCATTTGGCAGCAGACAAGGAGCTCTGAGTCTCCCCTCCAATGGGGAAGGAAGGCTACCTGATGAGAATTAGCACCGGCAATTGTAATAGCAGTGTTTGTTTCATGCCCTGTAAACCTCACCAAACTTTTAAGCCTTTTCATATTTTGAGAGGAAGGTAAATTGTTTTTGATGACTAATCCCTGTTTTTGATGACTAAGCTCAGTGTTTTTACTCTACAAATCAAAACAGTCTGCGATAAACATCCTCTCCTTACCACAGCCTGGCAATGGCACAACTCCACTCAGTTCAAGGAAAGGCTCCTGATTTGCACCCTTGGAATCACAGAATCATTAGGGTTGAAAAAGACCTTTAAAATCATCAAGTCCAACCATCAGCCCAGTGCTGCCAGGCCCACTACTGAATCCCTAAGCACCACATGTTTTAACACTTCCAGGGATAGTGATTCCACCACTTCCCTGGACATTCTGTTCCAATCTCTGGCCACCCTTCCACAGTACAGGAATTTTTCCTCATATCCAATCTAAACTTCCTCTGGTGCAACTTGAGGCCATTCCCTTTCCCCCTGTCCTTTGTTACCTGGAAGTCAGAGATCAGTCCCCTACTGCCACTGTCCAGGCTAATGGATAGAATGGGAATACTGGGAACCCCAAATTTAAATCCAGGAGCAATTAAATGGAGTTCCACCAAGTGTGCTTAGGCTTTCTGTTTAAACATAGCCAACACCACACTGCTATAGGTTAACACTATTATTGTTCCCATTATAAAGGTGGGAAAAGTGAGGTACAAAGAGTGAGAGCTTGATCTGTGCTCACAGAGTTGTGGTATTTGTCAGCACTCAGGGACTGGCAGCATTAACCATAGAATTAAAGAATCATAGAATGGTTTGGGTTGGAAAGAACCTTAAAGGTCATCCAGTTCCAGGGCAGGGACATCTTCCACTACACCAGGTTGCTCAGAGCCCCAACTGAATTGGCCTAGAACACTTCCAGGGATGGGGCACCCACAACATCTGGACAACATGTGCCAGGGCTTTCATAAATATTATGCCATTCCCTACAACAGAAGAAGAGATATGTCTAACTTACAGGACTTTGTGAAGACAACATGCTTCTAAAAGCATCTTCAATTCAGCATTTTGTACAATGAGTAAAGAGTGAGGGAGGAATCTCCTTTACAGAAATGAAGATCCCCTTCACAGAGACCAGCAGGCACCTGTGCAGTGCACAAAGGGAGCTGTCACCTCCTCACCTCTGAAAACACACTGCAGCAAATGAGTATTTCAGCTTCCACCCTTTCTGAGCTTGTGTGACATCTGCTATGGGAAAGCTGCCATGCCAGCCCATTGTGCTGTGTGTGCATCCTCCACCTCTGCTGTCTGAAGCTGGAGATGAGAAGAGCCAGGTGTGTAGAGGGATGGCCTCTGGATGCCATGTGAGATCACCCAGCTGCCAACACCCTTCCCACACCAGCAGAGCTGGGAGGCTCACCAAGGTCCTGAGCCACCTCACAGGCTCTTTCAGCACCAGATCCAACACCACAAAAATATCCCTTGATGAGCAAGATTAAAGTATCAACACTGTACCCTGGGAATAAACTGTTGGATGCACAGCTGGTGGGGAGAGAAGCCTTGGGGTGGGAGTGCACCAGCTCTGCAGAGCTCCTCTCTCTTTGTAATTAATCCCTGCCTCATTCAGTGATGCAGAGTGGACCTTCACCTAAACCCATTAATAAGCTAAGGGATTTGAGCATGAGTTTAATATTAAACTCACAGTTAAATGTTCTGCTGAATGGAAATGGAGCCAGAAATTGGCTTATGTGCTTTGCTGAGTAGGAACAGCTTGCAGCAGTTCAGCATCAGTGGCAGAGGGAGATTACTCTGTGAGGATGATTCACTCCACTCAAGCCCAGACAACCCTGAGCTCCACCAGCCACATCCCACCCTGCCTGTAAAGAGACTTGAGAACACGAGAGCCATGAATTGAGCAATGATGCATGTGATGAGTGCTGCCAGAAGACACCCAGGATGTGAGAACAACAAATGCAGAAAGGCTCACTGCAGAGCATCTCTCCCTTGGGGATCTGCATGAACCTGCACAAAGCTGCAGGAGGGGAGCAGTGACCTTTTCGACCTGATGTGCAGCAACTGAGTCAAACCACCAGCACTTCAGCCAGCTCCATTTAGGAGCACTTGCCTACTCTACAAAGCCTTCACCAGCAGCTAAATTGGCTGATTTATGTCAAAAGACTCAGCCTATATTTAGAGGGGGGTGATTTGGAAGATTTATCTTAATGTTCTCCCTGAATAAAATAAAGCTGTGTTCTTCTGCTGGTCTAAATTCTGCTTACTCTGCTTACTTACCTGATCTACCTAACCTGGTTTGGGAAATAATCACTTTTGCCCAGAAGAATGTCAGCTTGCCTGAGGAGGCCAATGCAGTGGCAAACACACAAAGAGGTAAGTCTAGAGGAAATGAAAAAAAAAAAAAAAAAAAAAAAAAAAAAAGAAGAAGAAAAAAAAAGATGACAAGAGGCAGAAAACTTGGGATAAAAAACAGGCAAGGAAAGGCTTCCCAATGGTAAATCATTTTTGTTACAGGCAAAACCCAAAGGAAAAAGAAGTAAACAACTTATCACAGAAACAGTCATGCTAAAAGCCTGTCACAGAGAGAGTTTACATTAATGGATAAATAAAAGACATCGAGAAAGGCATAAAATATTGCCCTGAAGGACATGTCCTTTACAGAAATGGCTGGGCTCTGGAGGGTTGAGGAGGAAATTGTGAGACCTAAAGCATGGAATCATAGAACAGTGCAGGCTGGAAAAGCCTCCAAGTCCAACCATTAACTCAGCACTGCCAAGGCCACCAGTAACCCATGTCCCCAAGCACCACATCCACACATCCTTTAAATACCTCCAGGGATGGTGGCTCCATCACTTCCCTGGACAGCCTGTTCCAGTGCTTGATCACCAAGAAAATTTTCCCAATATCTAACCTACACTTGTCCTGGCACAAGTTGAGATCATTTCCTCTCCTCCTGTCCCTTGTCACTTGGGAGAAGAGAGTGACCCACCTGGCCACAGCCTCCTAAGAGTTGTGGAGAGTGAGAAGGTCCCACCTGAGCCTCCTCTCCAGACCAAATACCCCCAGCTCCTTCAGCACCTCCTGATCAGATTTGTGCTGCAGACCCTTCCCCAGCTCCACTACCCTCCTCTGGACAGTCTCCAGCCCCTCAATGTCCTTCCTGCATTGCAGAGCACTCCTGCCCAATTTGGACTCATCTGCAGACTGACTGAGGGTGCTTTAATCATCTCATCCAATTAATAAAGATATGGAACAGAACTGGCCCCAGTACTGAGTCCTGGGGTACCCTGCTTGTGCCTGGTCACCAGCTGGATGTAATTCCATTCTCTAACCCCCCTGGACTTGGCCATCCAGCCAGTTTTTAGCCCAGCAAACAGTGTGCACCTTCCCAAGCCATGAGCAGCCAGTTTCCCCTGGAGAATGCTGTGGGAAATGACATCAAAGTCTTTACTGGAGTCCAGTAAAGACAACATGCCCAGCCTTTCCCTCACCTGCTAAGCAGGTCAGCTGGTCACAGAAGATCAGGTTTGTCAAGCAGGACCTGCCCTTCCCAAACCCAAGCCAGCTGGACCTGCTCCCCTGGTTGTCCTGCATGTGCCCCATGATAGCACTCGGGATGATTTGCCCTTCACCAGGGTCAGGCTGTCAGACCTGTAGTTCCCAGGATCCTCCTCCTGGTCCTTCTTTTAGCTGGGCAACACATTTACTGATTCCCAGCCAATGCAGCTTCCTCAGTTAGCCAGGACTGCTGGTAAATTATGGGAAAGCTCCCTCAGCACCCTTGGATGAATCCTGCACAGACTTGTGTATGTCTGTATGTCTTGTAGCAGGTTGCTGGTGGTTTCCCCTTGGATTATGGGTCTTCATGCTGCTCCCTGTCCCTGTCTTCCAAATCAGGGTACCCAGGGAACAACTGGTCTTACTACTAAAGACTGAGGCAAAGAAGGGACAAAGTATTTCAGCCTTTGCCACTGTATTTCCCCCTAAATCCGAGAAAGGATAGAGAGTCTCCTTAGCCCTCCTCTGGCTGATACTGTATTTATAGAAATAACTGGTTTTGTCTTTTCCAGCAGTAGACAGATTAAGTTCTGTTTGGGCTTTGGCTTTTCTGATTTTCTCCCTGCATGACCTCACAACATCCTTGTAGTCCTCCTGAGTTGCCTGCACCTTCTTCCAAAAGTCATAAATGTTCCTTTATTCCCTGAGTTCCAGCCAAAGGAACAGCCAGGCCAGTCCTTCTCCCCCCTGGCTCATCCTTTGGCACATGGGGATGGATGGCCTGCTCCTGCTGTGCCCTTAGGATTTCCTTCTTATGAATCTCTGTGCCTTTCTGGACCTCTTTGATGTTCAGGACTGCCTCACAAGGGACTCTGTCACCCAGACTCCTAAACAGACCAGAGCCTGTCCTCTGGAAATCCAAGGTGGCAGTTTTGCTGATCCCCTTCCCTACTTCCCCAAGAACTGAAAACTCCATTATTTCATGGTTGTGATTAAAGGATCCAGCTGAAATTTCTTGAGCATCTTTTTCAGTATTTGAAGTCCTAACTGAAATATCCCCCAGAAAGTTCAAGTGGGCTCCAGCCAAGCTCTGAGCCAGCCAGTTGGAGCTGTGGTGAGCAGGAATCTCCTGAGCACAGGAACTGGCACCAGCAAGGGCCCTTCAGGGCCAGACCAAGCCTTGGGGGAAAAGCTGTTCTTGAAACTTCACTGACCTCTTTGTGCAGCTGTGCAGGGCTGGGATCAGGGAAAGGGGCAAGGGGTCCATCCAGCAGGGGATATTCTCAGAATGAGATGACCAGTGAGCAAGAATTGCATTTCACAGAAAGAAGAAAAACAAAAGGATTTCAACACTTGTTCCCTTCTCCAGCAGGAATTCAATTTTGGATGGCCCCAACATGAGGAGAGGAGGGAGGAGAAGTGAGTGGGGGAAAGGATGAGGGGGAAACGTGGAGAGAGCTGTAGAGGAGAGCCTGAGGCAGCTCGGGCTGGGGCACAGCCAGCGTGCCTGAGGTCAGACATGGGGAGCACTTAATCCCCAGCAGGGCTGCTCACTTCCTCACTGTTTAAAAAAAAATACATCTATTTACAGGAGCTGTCAGGGAAGGGAAGTTCTGTGAATCAGTGTCTGACTATTAGCTGCTGACCCAGATGAGGGCTTTAGCAGCTTGGAGTGCCCCTCTGCCGTCGGCTCCCCAGGCATCCCGTGAGCTGTGTGCCATTAGAGCCAGCCTCACCTGACCTTGCATCACTGCCACGTTGACACAGCACAAGCCATGCCTCTTATGGACCTCAGCTGACCTCAGGGGCCTTTGCTTCCTGCCTTGGAACTCGTCCTTCAAGGTCCTCAGCTTGTCTCACTGCAAAATCTTTCAGCTTCACATTAGAAAGCTCCTCAGAAGGAGGTGTTTTCTCTCTGTGCCTCACATCCTTGGAGCTTCTCACAGCAACCAAGTTAGAATCATAAAATCATGGAATGGTTTGGGTTGGAAGGGACCACAAAGATCTTCCAGTTCCATCTTCTGCCATGGCAGGGACACCTTCCACTCTCCCAGGGTGCTCAGAACCCCAGTGTCCAACCTGTCCAACCTGTCCAACCCAGTGCCAGTGATCCAGAGGCAGGCACAGCTGCTCTAGGTACCCTGTCCACCCTCACCACCCTCACAGGGAAGAATTTATTCCTAATATCTAATCTAAACCTACCTTCTTTCAGTTTAGAGTTCCTACTCCCTTTCAGTTTGAAATTCCTACCCCAAGGTCCCTTTCATCACATAATTGCTCTGCAGAGCACCCCAAAATTCATCCTACGTGTTTCCAGAATCTAGAGATTGCTGAAGGAAATCCTGAGGCTGCCCACCTCCTGCTAGGTATTAAAGAGACCCCTCCTTTTCCTCTTTGAGCTTCCATGAGGCTCCCCAGTGGCTGTCCCAGGCTGAAGGGTCACATCTGGATCCAGGCTCTGCCAGTGGTGCCTCCCCTGTGCCCCACAGACCTGGACCAGGGAAGGATGGGGTTCAGTCAGGAGCAGCTTCCAGAGTTCCTCATCCCTTCCACCAGGAAAATCTTTGGAATCTATGAATGGGAAGCCTTTGTGGATTAGGTACATCCCAAGTTTTCTTCATGGCATCTTCCAAAGTGCCAGCCAAAGGCATCCCCAGGGATGAGCAGGCTGGTTCAGCCCAAGGGGGCATGGACCACAAGGCAAGGTGGTGTCCAAGTCCATGGAAATGATGGAGAAAATTCACAATTTGGGCGGTTTCTGGTGAGAATTCAGCACCAGAGGCACATTTGTGAGGGCACCCAGGGGGTTTTCAAAAGATCCCACTTTCCCAAGGTATTTATTTCAGCAGAGGCTGGGGACCAAGGAGCTCCCCAAAGCCCCATTGCTCTACCTGGCAGGACAAAGCTGAGCTGAGCATCACACTCACACTGTTGCCTCTCCAAGCCATAACCCATGGCCCAGTGTCTGTGCAGCTCTACCCCATCAACCTGGCCCTGTGGCACCTTCAGGGGGACACAGAGCACCTGGTCTGCTTGAAAGCTGCTTTAATAACATAAACCCATCCGAAGCTGTGTTGTCTGGTGAATGAGATGCAGCATAGGGATTCAAGCAGCAGCTCAGTGTCTTGTGCTGTGTGGTTGTAATGGATTTGGGTCACTGCTAAGTGCCCTGAAAGTTGATTTATGATCTCATTGAGCCATGGCCTTGGCTACTTGGGAAATTTGAATAACATTTTCAAAAGTACCTAAGTGCTCCTTATATATTCTACTGCCAAAATTCCATTTGTTTCATTTCCTCTTTTTCCTCCCACTTTCCCCCTTTATTCCCATTATTGTTTCAGGAGTGAAGAAATGTTGTCAGTGTCACAAATAGCTCTGAAGTTATTTGCATACAGCTTTTTATGGGCTTTTTTGGTGTTGTTTTGTTTGATTTTTTTTACCTCAGTCCGCCCATGGCCTTCACACACACACACAGACCTATTCTCTCTATAGTCACTATGGATGCATCAGGAATGGGCTTGGAAAACTTATGTTTTGATAATTTTCCATGGAAAATAGATTTCCATGTTGTTTCTGCTTTTGCTTTTCTGCTCTGGCCACTAGAGTCTTGAGACATCCCCCACTTTCTCCTTCTTCTTGTTCTTCTCAGGGCTTTAATGCAAAAAGAGACCTAAATTTAAGGATATTTGTGCAAATTAGAGGATGTAATCCATACAACAGGGAAGCTGCTGACATGCTTCCATGGCACAGGCAATTGTCCTCCATGGGAAAAAGGAGATCTGAACTAATGGGAGAGCTTTAGGGTTTGCACCTTCATTTTCTGATTACAGAGTTTAAGAGTGCTTGGGGATTTTATTAATAATAAATATAGAGGACCAAAATTCATATCTGTGCATCTGGGAGAGATAGGGAATGTGGACCCAGAACTTATTTTGTTGTTGTGCCAAATCTTGATTTGGTTGAAGTGGATGGAAATATTTTCACAAGATTCAGCCAGATGGTAATTTAGGTTTTTTCTGGAAAAGGCTGTCCCAGTGGAAGGAGCACTATTGCACACTCAGGACTGAGTCCTTTTTATAGCTGCTTCTTGTTTATAAGCAAAAGTACTTACATTAATGTTGCAAAAACAAATAGTCTAATGTTACTGCATTTTAAGGTCACCTTAACTTGACAGAGCAGCCAAGTTTGTTGACTAAAATGATTCACACAACTCTAAGGCCACTAAACAAGTATTTCTCAAAATCTCAGCAGCAGCTCAAGGGAGCAGAAGCTAAAAATGCCACAGCTCAACAAACAGTTCTGTGTTCTGCTGTTGATAAATATATCGTGCTTCTTTGCAATTAAGACTTTCAGGGTTTTAAAGAAAAAAAAAACCCAAACAACAAAAAATCAACAAACAAGCTGTAATTAAATAAATAACATGAATGATTTCTAAGTGCATACTGTCCTCTTTCCTGCCTTCCATTTCCCTCATATTACTCTATCACAACTGCCCAACAAATCCTTTGCAGTTTGCCTGGGGTTCCCTAATTTCTTTCAAACTGGCTGCTGGCTGGCCAAGAGGCAACCCCTGGGGCGGGGCTGTTCAACACAGCAGCCCCTGGCCTGGCAGGGACAGGTCACTCTGGGTGTCAGGAAATTCCTTTTGCACGAGCTGACCACCCAAGGTTGCCTGTGGCACATGGAATGTCCTCCACCAGCAGGTATTGGGGTGGCAGGTGAGCATGTTCCCACCACAGACATGGTGAGCACCTCCCAGGGCCAGCCCTAGGAACACCAGCCTGCACATGGAGCCTTCTGTGGAATTCCAGTCACAGAGGAACCCCCTGGTCTGCCAGGCTGGGGTGGGAATAGGTCCTGCCAAAGGTTGTCACCCATCAGAGCTCAGTCAGGATCCCTACCAGCTGCCCAGGGGCAGGTGACCAGGTGCCTTGCCAAGGGAGCTGTGCAAAGTGGACACAGTTCCTCATCAAACCAGGCAAAGGGCTGGGAAAGGGAGCAGAGAATCTGGATTGAGGAAAGCAGTGTTCTGGCAGACATCCCACACTGAGCACAGTCAGTCAAGGGACTCATTAACAAGGCCATTACTTGATTCCTTTACATCTGGCAAAAATTCCACAAAATAAACTGTTCAACCAAAAGCTCACTTGGTTTTTGGAACTGGAGGATGAAATTCAAAGTCTTCCATCATACAAAGGTCAAGGAAGGTGATCTTAGAATCACAGAATTATCACAGAATCCCAGAATGGTTTGGGCTGGAAGAGACCTTATAGACCATCCAGTTCCAACCCCTGCCATGGGCAGGGACACCTTCCACTGTCCCAGGTTGCTGAGAGTCCTGTCCAGCCTGGCCTTAGACACTTCCAAGGATGGAGCATCCACAGCTTCTCTGGGCAACATGTTCCAGTTGTGAAGGATTTAAAAACATTGGAGACTACGAAAGCAATAATTTAAAAGATTTGAAAAGCTTTTTTCTCTGCCAGAAGTGTTGGAGAGGGAGAACAGGCAAGTCTGCTCTGCAGCTGGACTGCAGGCAGGGAAAATATCAAGCAGCACTACACTGTGCTGTCTGTTTTGGTAATTTCTATGGCCATGGTTGCCAAACAACAGAGATCCTCACTGATGTGCTGACTTCCAGCAGGCCTAGTTCAGCATGAACACAGCCAGATTTCACAGCTCCAGAAAGAGATGAGAACCAGTGGTTTATGTCATCCAGTCACATAAAACATAAATATGTCCTAATGGAGGCATGCAAAGTACTTGCCTTACTTCCTCTCCTAAGTCAGCTGAGAATATGTTTTGCTGCTGCAGTAAAAACAGCCAAACCACTGAATGTCACATTTCAGGCACACATCTTCCTGTCTGTCCCCTTGGTTTTCCTCATTTTCTCTGTAAGGTAGCAAGGAAGCTTCACTGTAAGGAGGCAGAGGTGTCACAGACTGATTCTCACTCAGGCCCTTCCATGCATAGTCATCACACACATGTCTCCTGCCACAAGAAGATGGCTGCTCTTTTGCCTCTGATGTGATCATTTGCCAGAAATCATTTTCAATAGAGCAGACAATGAGCCTGTTACTTCGAGATGTTTTCTCATAATTACGTTCTGCCATCCTGAGCCAAAGTGATGTAACATCTGTGCTCAGACAGCTCCTACACAGATGCTGCCTGAGCCCCGTTTTTCCCTGCAAACATTTGGTGAACAGTCAAAGAGAAGGGAAACACCACTTGGAGTCACACTGGCAGTATTTCCAGGTGCAGAAAGAAGGCCATGAGCTGAACTCTCTTTACATAAACACCAATAGGGGATAAGTCAGTACTCTTGAAATCAGGGTGTCACCTTATTTCAACATCAAACTACAGCTTGATGTGAAAGTTCAGTCAGAGCTGAGTCTGGCTCCACAATTTATAGTATTTATCTAACTCAGGAGCCAGCATGATAGTAAAATGTCTCAGTTGTCTCTTTAATCTGGATAGTTTATATCCAAAATTGCATTTAGCAGTTGGAGGATGGGAAGGAGGGCAAGTCACAGTTTGGACCAGGTTTTATTGGATGCAGAGGGATCTGCCTCTGGGGAACTTCTTGGGGAACAAGACCCAGAGGGAGGCTCTAGGGCAGGGATGAACTCTGGCCTTGCAGGCCAGGGGAGGGGCAGGAGAGGAGTGGGGAGGGAAAAACATATCCCTAAAGAAGGGCAAAGGCACTTGGAATTTCCCAAAAAATATATGCTACAGGGCAGAAGGCTCAAATGAGAAGGGCACAGGCCAAGCTTGGCAAGGAGACAGCTCGAGCCACTGTGCTGCCCTGGGAGGAGACAGGAATTCATCCACAGGCACTGCTCAGCTTCTCCCTCTGTGCCAAGGACACTGCACATCTCCTCTGCTGGGACACAGCCCAAAGCCAGGGCCAGGCTTCAAACTGGGGGAACACATTCCCTGCTGGGGGCTGTGAAATGGGATCCTGCCACTGCAGCTGGGGGGGCTGATCCCTGCTTCCAGAGAGGCTGCAGAGGGGCCAGGTGGGCACAGGGGGAACTCCCCCAGATGTTCAGCCACTGGCTACAGAGCCACACAAATCCCCTCATGTAAAGACTGCTCTTATTTTAGGTTCATTAATAAAATCATCTCAGACTGGGCTGAGAGCTGCTTTACTATGGAATTATATCAGAATCCTCTTCAGTTTTGGGAGTGTGGGGGCAGCAAGCAAAATCTCAGCAAATTGCAAAGTCCCTCTCTGTGACACATAGCTATGCATTTGGATTTTTAAATATCATCTTGCATGTTATCTGGAACAGAAACATACATTTACAGACGTGTATAAAACTCAAGAGACTCTTTGTAAAGATGCTGAAGTGCTGCAGAAAGTTGTCCCATGTCTCTTCAGGCAGGGCTCTGAAATGTTTCTCTTGGCCAGACAGCATTCCCTGCCTTTCTCTGCTGAGGTATGAGAAGGTGATGGAAGTTTGTGCTTGCCCAAGGGCTGGACTCTCTGGGAATTACCAAGGAATTTGTGCTGCCCTCCTCACACAGGATCAGCAGGGGATGCACCTGCATCTGCCACCTGCCAGGGTGAAAATGGGCGAGGCGAGGCCAGGTGACCCCAAGGCAGGAGCACTGCTGTAATGGGCACAAAAAAAAGCCAGGCTGTTATCCAGAGGGTGCTGCAGGTGAAGCTTTTGGGTGCAGTATCAGGCCTGGCACATCCCAAAGCAGCCACAGGTCCCAGCTGTGGGTGGCACAGGCACAGTGGGAATGCTTGGACCCAAACCACGTCCACCCACAGCTGCCGTGGTGAACGCTTTGGCTCCTTGGGATGCTGACAGGAGCTAATGAGGCCTGAGGCTTTATCCCTTTGCTTGGTCTTGGTTATCCAGTGCCAAGATCTTCTCCAGGACACCGTGACAAATACCTTGTCTAATGGCTCCCCCTGAAAAGCCAGGATTTTCTGCGTCATCGCCAGACGGGCTCGGAGGCAGACCCGAGTGATTCAAGCAGCGAGCAAATGCCAGAAAGGGGATGATTTCACTGCATTATTGAACACATATTGGGCAGATAAGCCTAGCAACAGGGCCCCAGTCTGCAGGCTGACTCCCAGCAATCAGCCACTGCTGTGGCTCCCTGTCATTCAACCACATGAATAAATAAATGAACTCCTATAGCTTTTCTGCAATAAGCAGAGTGTTAGCAGTGGCTCTCAAGACGGCCTTTATCAAAAGAAGCAGCATTTATGCTGAAGAAATCGATCTAAAAATAAATGATTATCACTCATGTATACATAGAAATACCAAGGGCAAGATATGACTTTCTATAATGTGAAATGACTCATTTTCCCCCTGAAGTTTGGGTGAGTGTTGAAGATACTGCTAAGAGTGAATCACTCCAAATGGCCAGTGGGTGATTGGCTGAGTTTGAACTAATCCCAGGGAGGAGAGCTGACGCAAGGGCCAGGGCCCTGGGACTTGGAATGCCTGGCTATTTGCAGGGCAAGGATGGCAGACATTAGCACTCAGTTGTCACCAGCAAATCTCAGATTGCTCTGACAGGTGGCAGATAGCAAGACGTGAAAGGCTACAGCTTCCAGGGCAGCACTTCTGCTCATGGAAAGTGGGATGAGGCCAAGGAAAGGCCCATATTTTTTCTCTGTGTGTATATACATGTGTCCACACTCTTGCATAAATAGCTGTAAAAAATCAGAGCACCTCTCCAATGGATCAGCCAAATAACTTGAACCCTTATTTATACTTGCTAACTCCACCCCTAGGTAAGAGTACAAGCTTTCTGGGAGTGTAGCTGAATTTCCAGCCTCCAGAACAAGCCCAAAAACGTTCTGGTGAGTTTCCTTCAAACTTTGGCAGCGTGAGGGAATTCAGCAATTCTGC
The DNA here is from genome assembly GCA_030060385.1 of Muscicapa striata striata. NCBI lineage: Eukaryota > Metazoa > Chordata > Aves > Passeriformes > Muscicapidae > Muscicapa > Muscicapa striata. Next base: position 1,605,359 of record JAREIS010000137.1, on the reverse strand, counting down.
AGATGTTCATGGGGATGTGTGGAACCCCTGCTCACCGGATTCAAACCACTCCTGGAACAACCAGTGACCACAGGATGATGCTTAGAGGATTTTTTTCTTTTCAATTACCTCAGTGAGGTTTGTCTTCTGTGTCATTCCCAGGTATCCAGGTCAGCAGGGATGCTGATCAGCACCCCAGGGAATGGCACAAGCCCTGGGGAGGGGAGGCATCCCCTCTCTTCCTGCGTGCAGCCAGTCTTGACAGCATATTGCTTGTGACAGCACCAGGCCAAGAGCTTTCCTCTCTCTTCCCAGAGGCACAAATGGAAATTGAGGACGGCAGGATGGAGCAGCACACAGCACACAGCAAATTCCTGACTCAGTTCAGGGCTGCCTCCCCCAGGGCACAGGCATCACACCAGAAATACCAGCTCCACACTGGAGACGTGTCCTGAGGAGGGGGGTGAAAGAGAAACAAGCCACGACTTTACAGATTAATTCACAGCTTTTTGAAGTCTGCCTTTAAACTGTGATCAGAGCAGCTTGATTTTTGAGGAGGGAACCATCCCCAGAAAACTCTGGTTTTCCAGAGACACCCAGCAGCCTCCCTAAGCAATGCAATAGCACATCCCAGCCAGGGAACATCACACACGTTAGAACAGGCTGAAACAGCAATGTGAGGATGCCTTGGAATTGGCTGCAGATGGAAATTCGTGCTCTACAATCTGCTAGGGACAATTCCCATCTCACAGCCCAGTGCCTGCACTCCACGAACTCAGTTGATGAACCTGAGCAGTTTTTACAAAGGACTGTCTGTGTTTCATTTCCCACTCCCCACAGCATGCAGCCAACACAGCCTGCCCTGTATTTTGTAGGGAACTTTCAGAAAACTGGTTACTCTGGGATAGAAGTTTTGTTGTGGGTTATAAAATGAAATAAAAATCAAACTGAACCAATTAAAGGAAAACTTGTTATAGAGAAGTGTTTCCTCAGATGACGGAGCAGTCAAACAGAAGATCTTTCAGACAACAGAGAAAAACCTCTGTTGACTAACACAGTCTGCCAGAAATCCTGGAAGGATTCTGAAAATGAGAGGGAAATGTGGATATTTCCACTACAGACACAGAGATTTTTTTGTGACTTTACTACAACCAAAGTGGTTTAACTCCCCCTTTGAACTCTCACTTCTCCCTTCCTCCACAGGCAGAGAGATGACAGGAACACCTGCAGTTCCTCCCATTCCTGAGGGGCATCAGCAAGTCAAACACACACAGGAAAAGTAGGGATTTTAAGCACATGAATTATTTGCTAGAAACATTCATTTCCACTTGGCTAATTATCCTCAGACCTACTTGGATGACTATAAATTTGTTCATGATTATGAAACAAGAGAGGGATGCAGCTGTAGTTCATCCTGTATGCAAACCCTTTGCTCAGCCAGGATGGAGTCAGCCCTTGTCCCTGCAGCTGCACAGCCACAGCCAGCTGCTGCTAGGGCAGGGAAAAGGGTCAAGATCTCTTAGCCAGCCTCACACAGGAGTTAAACAGGACTGCAAGACACTCATTTTTTTGCTGCCATGAAGTTATCCAGTTGCACTTCCCAGTCCCATGGCACCTGATGGTCAAAGCTACAAAGAATTGTCAGACTAATCATAGAAACTCCCCCAAATATTGATATATTTGCATTTTGCCTTCTTAAGGACAGCCTGAAAAAACCCTAGCAAACTCCTCAAGTAAGTGGAGTTCTCAGTAGCTGGTAACTCACGTGGTTTCCAATGAAATTAAGGTTTCTGGGTCCTTCTGGGACAAATTTAAACCATTCTGCTCTTAGTGATGCAGCTTATCTAGAGGGAAAGATAAAGTATAAAAAAAACAGATGAGCCTACTGCAAATCCCACTGAACCACAGCTCTCTGTAATTTCAGAAAAACTGGCTGAATGTTAACTACAGTTTGCATTTTCCACTAGAGGTCATTTAAAGGACAGTTATATCAATGACTGAGAAGAGCTCATAGACTACACAGGTGAGATCCTTAACCATTTATAGGTGAGGCAGGAGACCTTGACATAACATTCATATTTAACACAGTCACATTTCCCTTAGTATAACAGGTCATAGTTGAGTCCTGAAGAACAGATTATTGCATGAAGAATTTTGTTAACTACATCTCATTTTCAATGGCTGAGATTCTCCTTCGGAGAATAATTAAGTATGCAATATATGGTCTAAAACAGCCAGGAAAGAGATTGAAAATACAGAAAATTGAAAGGAAATTATTTCAAACTGGAGTGCTCTGGAAACTAAGTTATAAATGCTTTTGAGAACCTGCATTTATTACTTGCAATAAATAACTTTTCTTCCAAACACGCCTTTGTGAGAGAGATTAGCAGTGCAAGTGGAGCATATTTCTGCTGTGCAGAAGTTACTTATTTTAGAATAATGGACGTCACAAATTGGCCCTGCATAGCAACACTCATTGGAAAAAGATCACAGCTCCACTTAACACAAAAGTGCAATCTTGAAGCCCATTGAAACTGAAGTCTCTTCACAGGGCAGACACTGAAGTAGCTCCTCATTTGCGTAAAGCTGGACAATTGTTCCACTTCCATACACAAAAAATTGCTTAGATATCTGCTATGCATGGGGAAAGGCTCATTAATCACATTACAGCAAGTGAACATCCCAAGGTTAAATCCTACTGCTGTGGAGCACTACAGTGGTTTATAAAAGTCATCTAAATGGGATTTATATCTGCAAATCTTCACGGTGCAGTGAAGATTTGGAGCTTACCTTTAAACTCAAGGCACTTTTTTTTTTCCTGTAAGAAAAGCACAGCTCTGAAAAACAAATCTCGATACATAAGGTTTAATTCTCCACTACATTAAGCCTGTTTCACAGCTGTGTCACTGCAGTGAAAATCAGTGGAGTAGCACTGGTGGAAAAAAACCCAACATAACGATGGTGAGAACTAGCCCGGGCTCTTTCAAAGGCTGTTCATGCAGCCATCCCCTCTGGTTTTCTTCAAGTCCCTTTGGATAGCTATTGTGTGGCAGGAGAATCTAGGGGAAAAAAAAAAAAAAGACTGTGAGATGGCAAACATTTTTCCACCCTTATTTGCTTGTTTTATGGCATTCTTGTCTTGCTGCCTCTGCATCACAACTCTGCTTTCCTTCAAAGAAAAGTGAGACCTAGATGTGTCCTTACCAAATGGGCTGCCTTTCCTTACAGGTTTGGGTTTTTTTCTGTGAGAAGCAATTACACCTGAATTTGTTCCAGTGCTGCTGACAACTGGGGAGGATGCTGGGAGCATGGGCTGGGAGCCAGAGTAGCTCTGATGGGACCAAGGGGATGGTGCTGATTTACATCCACAGGAATCTGTCCTGGGAGCTTTGCTGTCAGGCATGTCATTCCACTTCTGGAGTCTCCACTGGCAGACACTTTAAGCTTCCCCTCAGAAATCAAAGCTGCTCAAAATCCCACAGACCACTTCAAAGTCACCTTGAAACCACCTGTGGACAAAAAGGGGCAGCTCTTGTGCCTGTCACCAGTCACATGTGTCCCTGCCAGCGGCCAGTGCCCCCACCCACACTGCCCCAGGACATCCTGTGTGTGGCCGGATCCACTCTGCCCCAGACAGAGACAGCTGATAAAGCACATGTGCTGGGCTTGCTCCTCATTCATCACACCAAAAATTGATTTTTTTTGTGTTTGGGACTCAGACATGAGAAGTCTAAGTTGCTGTTTCAATTTGCCATGGGCTCCCTGCATGAGATTGGGGAGGACAGTTGAGCCCCCTGGCTCTCAATTGCCTTTTCCCAGTGCTGACACCACAGCTTGTCCTCTCATCCACCCTCTCTCCAGTGCTCCCACTTTTGGGAACTCAGGGGTTTTTGCATGGCCTCCCTGGTGGAACCTACCCCATCCCAATTCACTGTGTGAAGCTCCATCTGGAGCTTTGAAAGCAAAGGTGGTTCGCACCCCTGTGCCTACATTTGGGTAGAGACACCAGAATGGGTCCCAGAGTTTGGGTATAATGAGACCAAGTGGCAGGAGAGCCAAGTTTTGGGCTGCACAGGAGGCTGGCACAGAACAGATGGAGGCAGAAAGGAATTACTGAGTCAGAGGAGCACCTGAGTGGAAGAAGATGTGTATGAGCAGAAACCTGCTTAAAGGGTGTGGGCCACTCTGAGAAGGGAAAGGAGATGTGATGACTGGGCAAAATCCTGGGGAAGAGTCAAGAGCCCTGAAGGGACAGAGCAGTGCAAATACCAGCTTGAATTTTTCACACCTCTCTGAGCGAGCCAAGAAATGTTATTTCTGTGAAGCACTCTGTGTCACACGGCTGCAGTGCTCTTTTGCCCAGGACAGAGTGCTCTAAACCCACATTTGCCACCTCCCCAACACATGGCCCTGCAGCTGAGGCTGTGCCCACTTTGGACACAGCCCTGGAAGGGGTCCCTGCACTGAGGGAGGGTCTCTGGTCACATCCCTAGGGACACTGCTGCAGTTGTGATGTGTGTGGCTGGCACAGCTCAATCTCCCTTCCTCAGATTAACAACCTCTGCAAAGGCCACTTTGCAGCTGTCATGTCACCCATCCCAGCCCTGGGTCAGACTCTTAATTTTAGCAGCCCCACATACCTTTGGGGCTACTTACAAGGTCAGAAACAGGGGATTTCCAAGTGAAAACTGGGGGTAGACAGACCCACCCTGAGTTTCTTCATTCCAGAGGTGACAGGGCTATAACTAAACCTGGCAATGGCAAGGCACAGAGAGCTGCAGAAGGCAGCTAGGAGGAATGTGCTTGGGGTTTCTGCTTTGGTCTCCCTTTATCTGGAAGCAAAAGTGAAGTGCCAGGACTCCCAGGAAAATGACAGAGCATGAAGATGAACTGCAGGGATTCAGCCTGTGACAAGGTAATGAATGAGGTAGGGAGGATGCTCTCCCTGGAGGACTCTTCTGTTCATGTGCAGCTGGATGAATTATGCCTCCCAATAACCCACTGGCAACAGGGTGGGCTCGAGATTTTCTGCAGTGTCCCAATGAAGTACAATATTCAGCACTCATCTGTGGGGTCATGGGGCCAGGTAGAAAGGAATGAGGTGAATAAATTACACATCAGGAATAAAACAAGTTAAAAAGTTAGCATTGTCAGTGGTCAGAAGGACAGAAAGAAACACAGGTAAGCACAGTTTAGCCATTTCCAATGCAGGTATTTCCTTCCCTGGTGTGTGAGGGAGCAGCCAGACAAGTGAGTTTACCCAGCTCCTGCCATACCAGCTCCCACCAAGCTACACTGTATTATCCTGAGTTGAACAGCCAGCTCCAGCACTGACCTTTAAAGCACCATAAAATCCTTTCCAACAACTCTGTAAACTAAAGAGCCTTCTATCCTAAGGACAGGCAGCTGGAGACACCCAGACCATGTCCAGAACAGTGTCTCAGATCTGCCCAGGTCTGTCCTCTGGCACCAGGGCCACCCAGCATGAAATGCTTCCAGTCTACTGAACTTCCTTATCATCCAAAACAAGGCAGTTTCATCTCAAATGTCTACCAAGAATGGTCTCCAGGCTCTGCTGGCTTCCAAGCTGTGCCTGGGAAACATCTGAAGGACCACAGATGTGCTTTGGACAGTACAGATGACTCAGCCTTAATGTCTGGGAATGTGCCCTGGCATCATTTAATTAAGTAGCAGAGAAGTAGCTTGAGGTGCTGAAGTGCTGCAGCTCCAGCCAAAGGCAGGGGACAGTTTGAGGCAGCCCCTGGCAGCCAGCCCTTCAGTGGCTGGAGCATCCCAGAGAACAAAGCAGCTTTCTAAAGATGTGTCAACATCACTGCCCCAGAGCATCTCCTGGAGGTCTCTTATCTCCTACTAGAGAATGGTGTGGGAGTGAAACATCCTTTCTCACATCCCCATTGCACCCTGGTTCCCACACAGAGGAAATCTGAGTGCACAGGCTGAGCTAGAGCCTGTGGAAAATGCAGCTGCAGCTGCAGTGATCCAGAAGAACTGGGCAATATCCTCCTAAGAACCTTACCTCTCCTCACACTCTCACAAGAGCTCTATCTCACCCTGCCTTTTGCCCCAACTTTCTGGCCAGCCACCTTCTGTGGCTGGGTCATGGAATCAGCCCTGATGTTAATTGCACAGATGACAGCATGTCACTAATTAATGACAGCCACGTCAGCCTCCCAGCAGGGAGCTGCACACATGCCGTGCATTTTTAACATCGCTCAGTAAACAGTGGTGATGAAACAAGATAAAAAATGCCAAATGTTTAGCACTGATACGATGCCCAGACAGGTTTGAGTGCCTTTGGCAGACAAGGGAGAGGGTGAGCTCCTTTTCTTTGCCATCACAATAACCCAGCAGCCTCACTAGAATCGTATCTGCAAGATCTCAGAACTAAGCAGGATGTCCTGTTCATAAATCAAATCCCAGCAGACCTCTCCCTCGACAGGCTTTTCCCTTCCTGTACTGGACTTTCTGGAAACTTAGCATTTAAGATTCTAATCCTGCAAAGATTTGTACGTGTGTTTTCCTACCTAGAGGTCCCATTATTGAAGTCAGATCAATGCACAAATGTTGACCAGGAACAGATTTTGTAACGTTTCTTTTCAGAGCATTACCTATTTCTAAACAAGTATCTGTATTTTTCCACATGACCTCATAACTCTGGGGCAAAAAGAGAGCTGCATACACCCACTGAGTGACTTTACAATCAGGGCTGCCTTGCCCTGTACCAGATTTGGGATGTGCCCTGTGGAGTACCTCAGATATAGCTCAAGCCAGTTGCACTTCCCTCCCTATTATTTAAGCAATAATAGCTGATGGGGAGGGTATTTCCTGAGAGCCATCTGGACAAAATGAGGTCTCTGCCTCAGGCCCATAATTCAGTGAGGAATGTGCTGCAGGATGTCAGTCCCACCCTGTCCCCCACTATGGGCCCACCACTGTTACAGCAAGTGGCTGCTTGGTTTGGGGTTTTCAGGTGCAGCAAACCCCTCAGAGCTCTGTCCTCAGTGAGCTACTGCTCAGCTTTCCAGAGTGATTTTGGAGGCACAGAAAGCTGCTCCACTTCCAGAGGGAAATTTTGCCCTGAAGGGTCAATGGATCACGGGATGTCAGGCTGCAGAAGGGGAGATGTGCAACAGGCAGGACACACAATCCTTGCAGAACTGCTCCCACCTGCCGTGTGTCCATTGCTGTGATCTCCACAGCACACACAGGACAGTCTGGGAGCAGCAGGGGCTGCACTCAGCACTTGAAAAATCTCTGCATTTTATGGGAACGAATTTACCAATCCAGCTACACATTCAGAGTGACTGTTCTGAGCCATAAACTGCCATTCAAAAGCTGAGTTTCTGGCTATATTGAATTCCCAGAAAGCTGCACAGCAATCAGAGCCCACAGAAGAATCTGTGCAATTGTTTTATACCAGCATTTCTTTCACTGATGTGCTGTTCTTTGCTTTTCACAGAACCATTTCTTGCTTAAATTTGTTACGATAACAGGACTTATTCTTCTCAGCAGTTATATATAAACATATTTTCACATGCCTATACATATGTAGGAATATAATTTCTACTTTCTTTTTTCTTAACACAGAAATTAAATTTTTAAAAAGCCACAGGCATTTCAAAAACCTTGGATTCAAATCTGGAAAAATGAGAGTTTTTTAGATTTATTCATGTGAATAATAAGAGAGAGAGAGAATGAGAAAGAGAAAATATTTTTTTCAGATCTGTACCTGTAGGACTACAAAAGATGCAGCACAGCTCTGGCAGCCTGCAGAGATCATTGCCATAGGACAGCAACCTGTTCTCAGGCTGGGTAGGATTGATGTGGAGTATTTGGAGCTATGGGATATTCTCTAAAATCGCTGCTTGCTGCTGCAAATTAGAACTCTTCTCCTAACTTTGCCAGACAGCTGTTACCATCAGCAGAGGCTTCATCTGCAAAGTTCCTGTGGACACAGGGGCTTACAGGCTGTGGTTTCACAACACAAGGCCACCAGCAGCAATTCTGGCTTACACAACTGACCCTGCCCTCCCTTCTTGTGCCCTGTGCCACTCCCTCACACCACACTCGGGACTGGCTTAGGGAATGGATCCAGCAGAAAAGCAAGTAGGGAACATATAGAATATCCACAGCAAAGGATTCCTGGGGTTTGACCCAGCTCAGGTGTCTTGGCAGCACAGGAGGAGGCAGTTGAGCCCCAGTGTGAGGCAGAGGTGAGAATCTGAGGGTGCCCACAGCTGCCAAAGATGCCACAGTGCAAAAGCACAGCCTGGCTGAGCTCCCCTGGCCCATCATGAGCAGGGCAGCTGCACTTGGTGCCTCTCCTGAATGCTCTTCTGGCTTAAAAGCACCCCCAAAAAAGTGTCCCAGCTTTCCTGAGCCACCTGCAATATCCTCCTGGTGATGCTCAGTGGATTTCCCTCCACAAAGTTGTTTAAGCTCCTTCTGGATTCACACAAACTTTCTCAGCATCTACAACATCCCTTAAGGGAGAGAGTTACCCCCTCACCAGCCATGGGATGGGAGCAGCCAGAGGTGTGGCAGGGTGGCCCCAGGCAGGGGACAGAGACTCCTGTGCCTCCTGGCAGGACTCCACAACCTCTGCTGTGGCACAGACCAGGGACAGGCTGGCCCCTCATGATGCTTTAGGATTTTAGCTTTGATGTTTCTCATATATTTGCAATCCTGCAATTCCTCAGTGTATAACTCTAAACTCCATACAGTGTTTGCTACAGATTTCCCAGTCTGGTCAGACAACACAATCCCTCTCCAGGCTGGGAATCAAGGACACCTCACTGTCTTGAGCCCCAAGAAATCTAAACAAAAGTGAGTTGGGGCTGAGCAAACTTGGGGTAAACTACTTCATTACCTGAAGCTGTAGTTGGAAGATTAACCCCCAATGTGCAAATGGACCAAATTTATAAAAGTGTGAAAACCTGTGACCTGATGTTCATTTTGGGTGTAGTCCCTGGGGGGACTTTGTCTACCCTAAATGTACCTGAAGGCCCTTCAATAGATATAACTGCTTTTAATTCCCTCAGTTTTGTCTGGCCTCTGTTTTTAGGTAGCCCAAAAAGGCATCACTCACACTGGGCATGATGGTGGGGGTTGTTTTGGGGCAGGAGAGACACTGCTGACCTTCTCCTGGCAGAGTGTGAGGCAATGGCCAAGAAATGTTTGTTGAAAGCCAAGGGGCCATCTTATGCTCCAGAGCAAACAAGGGGGCTCAGGAACAAGTGTCCTACCCCCTGCACTTCCTATGAAAAGTACCAACTTCCCAATTTCAGCATTCTCCCTGAGAGCAGCTGCTGGGGTTCCCTGCTGGAGGCAGGAATTGGCTCATGGGTTGTGATTCCACCTGGGACAGCTGTGCCTGCCTGCACAGTCCCACCACATGGAGACAACCTGCCTGTGGAAGAACTGCTCTTAGTGTTAACTCAGTGCTGCACACCTTGGGTGGGAATGTCTGTGCTGCTGCTGAGGTGAGTTTTGGCAGTGTCAGGTCCCTCAGCATCCAGAAGGTTTTGCCTTCCTTCACCTGCCACTTGAACAGCCAACCATGGCATTTCACACTTCCACTGGACCAAACTTCAAACCTTTTGCAGAAGCTGAATTTTCAGAGGCCGAATTCCTTGCCATGACAAAAATGACAGCATTTCTATATTCACTTCTGTTTGTGTCTCTTTATTTGAAACTGCATCTACACCCTAGAGTGGCTGAAACTCTGGATGTACAAATCAATTGAAACTGAGTCACTGGGCTTGATAAAAGCAAACAGACGTCATCATAACGGGAGTGAAGTCCTGCTTCAAGCCTCAACCACCCTGCTGAGTTACAAGATTAATTAGAGGAATGTATGAAACTGAAATGAATAAAGCAACCATTAAACATGCTGCTAATATTTAAAGAAACTTGGCCAAAAAAAGAAAAACCAGCTAGTAGACTAATGTTTACATTGTAAAATGTAAATTTACAGTGTTAACTTACTCCAGAATGAACAAACAAATATTTTAAGCAGGCAAGAAAAAATGCACATACTTTCGGCAAACATTGACATCTTCTCACACTGGGGAAATTCTTGTCATGCTTACCCCAATGCCTTGTAATAATTATCCATTACTGGAGCTTATCTGGGCTTGCTGATAACCTGGTGTTCCTGCAGCACATAAAGCAGGGCTTATTTCACCCCATTTATCTTGGACACCACTGTATTTAATCCCTAGGAGGCCCAAGTGTATAAACCAAGAAACACTGGGGTGCTTCGAATGACTCACTTGGGGCTACAGTCAGTCTTTGTAGAGCTGAAAAACTCATCAAGTCAGATGACTAAAGCAGGACAAGGTGAGTATTTACTAAATATTCATTTCAGGAGCTGAGGGTTTGCCCCCTTCCAGTCTCACCAATGGGAAAGTCACTGTAAGTGACTTCACACTGATATTCCAAAAATTACCCAGAAAAAAAAAGTCAGGGTTTCTTTTAAATCAGTAAATCTATGATGTCTCACAGGTAGATGCTGGGAAGTGGATCCTGTGCTGAGAATGGGAGAGAGGAAGGGTAGACGGAGACAGAGAGAACAAAGGCTCTTATCCAGGGAATCATAACAATACAGAAAGCAGAGTCATTGATGGCACAGACTTCATTCAGTTGATAAAAGTTTCACCTGTTTCTGCTTTTTTTTTTTTCCTTTGGTTCAGAGAGCATTTACATCAGGTTACATCAGTGGATGTGTCTTTTATACTGATATGGAGAAGGGATAACACTTCCCACTCACCACAATTCTTTTTATTGGGAATAGCTGTTAAAAAGTACTATTTATCCTTGCAGCATAAACCCCCTCCAATTAAAAAATCTCAGCAGAAAATCTTCAGAACCTGAAGGTCTTTATCTATTCCTTGAACCCTGGTCTCTAGTCCAAAAATTTAAGAATATTCTTGAACAAGTCAAACAACAGATGCTCAGGGAACAATGAGGCGATAGGGAAGAGAGTAGTGAAGACAAACAGCCATGTTATATACACTCCTCTCTCTTTCAGCAGATGCACATTTTCAAGCCACAGAATGCAATTTTCATGCTGTCTCTAGACATAAGGATAACTGCTCTTCAGGAGCTACTTTGTGTGTTAAACAAATATGACATTTACAGATTGTTTTCTCTCAGTACTTATTTGTTATGTCCTGAGCTAATGACCTTAAAAATTGCTCTCTCTGATGGTGTTAGTGTGAGACGATTTCCAAAAAGCATGAAATTGCAATAAACTGTCAAGTTTGCACAGGTGCACTGGAGATTAAGAGATCAGCCACAGAGCCATTAAGATCTATGGCAAAATGCCCAATGGGACCGAGATCAAACCTTCAGAGTGTTTTTTAAAATGTCATCATTAGGAGAGAGATGCCTTCCCAGGAGCTCCACATAATGCTGGATTTTAACCATTCCCTTCTGCAGTGCTCCTCTGAGATGGCAGCTGCTGGAATTTCCTGTTCATCTCTAAATAGATGAAGCAAATATTAATTCTGCTGGAGCAAGGATCAGTGACACATCCTCACTGAGATACACTACAGAAGCCTTCAAATTCTTCCTCACCTGTACCTTAGAGGTGCAAGAAGCCCATCTGCACTCATTGCATGGTGACATATTTTTACCTACTGTGAAAAACTCTAAGGAGCCAGGTTTTGGGAAAAATTTGCCCATCAAAAGGTGGATTTCTCACCAGTAACTGTCTTCTCTGCAGACACACAAGTTTCATTCTTACCCCACTACCTTTCCACCTAGAAGGACTCTGGCTTAGGGAAATTCCACTAGCTGGTGTGGTCAAGGGCAACAGTGATGCCCTGAACTGCTGCTCTGCATAGAGATGTGGAAAGAAATCAGTTTTCCAAACCTCCCACTGCTTTCCCTGATACTTTCCTGGAAGGACAGGCAAATTTCCTTTTAACTGCCTGGGAGTGAGCTCCAGAGCATGCCAGCCCCAAGAGCCAAGAGTTACACTCCAGGGTGCACAGGCAAATGCAGAAGCCCTGGTACAGCAGGATTCTGGCAGGGATTTGCTTTGCAGTGCTCACACACAGGTTGGCTCTGCCTGAGTGATAGGTGAGGAGCAGAGCATTTGTAATGGCTTGGGAATGCCTTTCAGTGCTTCCCATCTGGAAAATGACATCATCAATGCTGAAGTTATGTTTTGCTTCAGTTCTCTGTTGGCAAAGTCCTACTTCTGTCCTTTTGTGCTGTTGGCTTTGCTCTGTATCATATCTTACACCAAATAATATCTTACATCAAATGAGAAAAAAGAGAAAAGACTAAAACCTAATCCAACTTTTTTCCCCCAAATATTCCACGTTGGTTTTCTCAAGAGAAAACCTGGGTTGTTCACAGAAACCCATACCCTGTGTCATGCTGTTAAGCATATACTTTCAGTTTGTTCTTCAAATATTTTTTTAAGATAGAGAAGTCAAGCAAGCAGGAGGTGGGAAATGACCAGATCTGAGGACACAAATGCTCAGTGAGCTGAGTCACCCCCAAACCCAGCCAGCTGCCTGCACACAGCTCCCCTGCTGCTCAGATGCAGATTAGTTCTGGCTGTGGCAGAAATTCTGTTAAACAGGACATAATAGGTGCTACTTCTGCAGCATTCCATGGATGATGTTGTCCTGGCCCCCTGTGGCACAGGCTCCTGGAGCCCTGCAGTTGATAGCTGGCAGGGCACGATGCTGAAGGTGCTTTTGCAAGCCCACCAGAACTCCAGAGCAGCATCAGGTGCTGCTGACAAGAGCCAAGAGCCAACACAGCACTTCTCAGCATTTTCCAACACAAAGGCTCATCCACATCTCCTAGTGCTTAATAGCCATGGGAGGAAAGAGAGCAGAACAGAGCAGAGGAAGATGCTTGTCTTTATGGAAAAGAGTAAAAAGGGCAAGAAATGCAAAAATATTCCCATCATCAGACAACTCTAAGACCTTCTTCCCTGTCCCTGTTGTTGCATCCTTGGCCTTGGCTACTATTCTGAATTCAAGGACAGGGAGACTTTCAAGGTAAAAAAAACAAAGCATCCCCTGCAGGGCAGAGGAAGGAAGGGAACCACAGTGAGCCCTTGGGAGAAGGTCTGGATAAACAGAAGCTCACAGCACTCACCTGTCTGCCTGCCTTCCTGTAATGGCTGTGGCCATGGGGCAGACAGAAAGCACCCTGCCAAAGCTGGGCAGCTCCTGGTGCCCCAGCCCTATTGCCCAAGACAGGCCAGGTAATGTTAGGCAGCACTCGGGGTGCTTTTGGTGCTGTTTTCCTTTCTTCTTCCCCTGCTGCAAGCTGTGCTCATTGCTGATGCAGAGAAGCTGAAATACCAGCCTGGTTGGTTAAGACAGGCTTTGCAGCCCCTCAGGGGTGGCATCACTGCAGCTTCCCTGCTGCCAGCTGATCAGACACACAGTCCAAGGGAACCTTGGCTCAGGATGAGGAGGCTACTCCCTGTGACAGGAAGGGAGGAAGGAATGTTTTGAGACCTGACAGGGGGATGAGGTATAGGAGCAGCACTAACATAGGCTGTGCCTGCCTGAAAGACCTGGGAGATGCTGATCCACAGACAGAACAATGCTTGGGACTCAAGCAGGCTTCCACCAGCATCAGAAACAAAACACATGGGACTCCAAATGGCACTCCAAATCTTAGGTTGCCTGCTCCTTGACTATACTTTTATTTTCCAGGGAATTTGAACTATTCAAGAATGATCAGATTCAGTATTCCCAAAGCATCCAGCCAGGATGTAGCACAGCTCTGGGGAGCCAGCTCTGCCTGTGCTGCAGCAGGAATGAGAGCACAGCACACAGATCTCCTCAAAGCCTGGCCCACAGGCAGTGCAGCCACCTAGAGAGGTTTCTGCTCCTGGGAGAGCTCCCCAGGGAACAGCCCTACCTCTCTGCCCTGTCCCAAGGATGAGCTTTCCTTGGCTAACTGCTTATCCCTTCCCCACCCTCATTTCCTTTCTTACTTCCTCCATAAACAGAATCTCCTTCTTTCTACGTCACTGTGCTCAAGGGCTGAGTCCTTGGAAGCAAGCTTCTTTTTTTCTCTTCCTCTTAGTTCCAGAATGCCCTTTTGTCTTCCTTCAAGATCTGCAGGAGGGATTGTTTGTTCTCATTTAGGATTTTAGCATTTAATTTAGGATCTTTGGATCCTCGTTTAGCAGTCTCCCATCTGGAGAGGCAGAGGAGCACAGGCCTGGAGAAATTCTCCCTCCCATAATTTATGGTGGTGAGAGCAGGAACACTCTGGGCAACAGGGGAGCTGCTCTTCCACATTAAGCTTTCATAGCATGAGCCAAAGAGAGTTCACACAAATGGAAATTGCTGTGAGCAAGCTGGGCTGCAGATAGGCAGGAGCTGAAAGCCCAGGGCCTCTTTTTCCACAGGGTTCTTGGAAACCTGGCAGGAGAAACATCTTGTAGGAGACTTGTAGGACTTAAGATGGGCACTTTTAGCAGCTTGCAGGGTCTCAGTCACTGCCCCAGCAGGACTCTCAGGACAGCAGAGGACATGTCACAGCTGCACAACTGGCTGGGAGCAGGTCTGGGTATCCTTAACACCTCAGGCTCCCTCTTCTTCTCTCAGCCACTCATTACTTGGACTGCAGTATCATCCTCCTTGTGCCTGCCAGGCACTTTACTGACTTACCCCAAAGACTTCTGCAATCCAAGTAAAAGTGATCACACCAAGGCAGAAAGGAGGGGAGTTACACGAAAAGAGAACCAAAGCAGAAAACTGATTTGGAGGACTGAGCACTCCAGCATACTCCCTCTGAAATCAGGAATGCTCAAAAAGAAGCTCAGCCCCTCAGCAAATTTGCTCCACATGGTTTACCTGTGTACACAGGAGGTTTGTGACTGCACAGGGAACTGAATCCACATCCCCTGAGTTCCAGATAAACCCAGCAGCTTATCTCAGGCCCCAGGGCTGCATCTCCTGCCCCAGCAGGAGTCACGAGAAAACATCTCCAGGCCACCAGTGGAGCACAAGCTGTACAATCTTCTTTTGCTCACAGAAACTGGAATGCAAGTCTAAGAAACTGAAATTTAATAGCAGCGAGGCACTTCAGAGGAAATGCTTAGTTTGTGTAGTAATATTTCCCTTTTTTTTGTGGCATCATAGCAGTGCCTTAGTAGCACTTTCCTGCCCTTCCCTCTGCTCTCCTCTTGTGACAGCTTTATCAGTGAGAAGGTTGCCAGTGGGTCAGCCCCTGACGCAGACAGCCTGTACAGTAGAAGCTCCCTATCACTACAGAGCACTCCATTATAATTAAAAATTAATGGCAAATGCACTCTCTCCCTCTCTAAATCCTGACAAATGTGTATCATTCTGGGGACAAAAGCTTGTGGGATACCAAATGCTTTCTGTTAGAGGCTCCGTGCATGGCTCTGTGGCAGCTCCCTCAGCAGTGTCGCTGTGCTCTCATGCTTGTGATCTGCCCTTGAAACCTTGCCTCTCCCTCGGCCACTGACAGCAGAACTACTGTTTTTAGCAGCTCAGCTTTTCAGATGACTTCAGGATCCCCAGAGGCCATCCCTTTTTTTCTGACTGTGCTCCAGATTGCCATCAGTACTCATGAAATGTCTCCAGCACCGTTTGGTCCCTTGCCATTTACAGCCAAGAGGGCACCTCCTTTCCCTTGGCTTCCTTACCCGGGATCTGTTGCTGCTGGCTGAGCTGCCTAGGCACTGCAGGCACTGGCTGTGCCTGACAAGCAGTCTCGGCAGGTTTCCGGGGCAGTGTTACATTCTGTCAGCATTGTTAGAGCTGAGCAGGGCTGCTCAGGATCATTGCTAGAGAGGTTTCCTGAAGGGGCTTCCTTACTGGAATGTGGGTGACTCACTGCTCTCAGCCGCTCTTGTCTCAAAGACATCACACTCCTACTGCACCAGGGTCATGAAAATCCCGAGGAAAAAACAGTTGCTGCAATGCTAAGAGGAGAGAGGATGTTTGGGAAGAGCAGTCACTATTGGTAACTTCTTGCTGCTGAGCAATTTCCGAGTGCATGGAGAGCCCTGTGTCCCTTTGTGCCAGCCACTGCATTTTCCAAAATGCAGCGGCACCCAGCCAGGTGTGGACTGCAGAATACAGTGACGAGAGTTTGTGTGTTTTTGTGTGTGCCTGCTGGGGAGAGTCTGCACGGGCAAAGCAGAGGTGACCACCTGCCCACCCACGTTGTGGGTCCATTATGTGTTACAGATCCCACCGAAGTCCCGTTTTCCCCGTGAGCAGCTCTGCCCACACACCTCCAGCATCAGCAAGGGCTGCCAGGGGACCCATGGGGAGGACAGCAGGAGAGCCTGCACTTGGGTTTTCAAAAGCTGGCTGCCCCTTGGAAAAGGCATCCCACAAAATGCCAGCACCATTTCCTGGCAAAGCAAGGCCCTGGTGCTTTTGGTCACCTCTCTGAAGTCAGGCAGCTCAGGACATTCACTCAGGACCGTGTACCCCAGTGCCCCCCAGCCTGAGCACACACATGCTGTCCCACTGCTGGGAGAAGAGCCTGGAGCACTGCTGAAACCCTGGGCATGTCTGCCCCAGCCTCTCAGCCCTGCCTCCAGCAGCCTTTGAGACTCCACTCTCCCTTAGCAAAGACTCCCTCTCAGGCAGCAGAACCCAGTCTGACAAGGGAGAAGCTGGAGAGGGACTCTTTGTCAGAAACTGTAGTGATTGGACAAGAGGGAGTGGGTACAAATTGAAAGAGAGGAAATTTAGGTAAGATATTAGGAATAAATTCTTTACTGTGAGGCTGGGGAAGCCCCATCCCTGGCAGTGTTCAAGGCCAGGTTGAATAAGACCTTGAGCAACATGGTCTAGTGGGAGGTATCCCTGCCCATGGCAGAGGCCTAGAATAAGATGATCTTTAAGGTCCATTCCAACCCAAACCATTTGGGTTTCTATGAAATTGATTCTGGACACCACATATCCTGCTCAGGAAGAAGGTGTGCAGCTCCAAGAACTGGGCTTTTTTTCCCCCTAAAATCTCCATTTTCTGATTTATGCTAGTATAGGGTGACTGCTGCACTTTATTTGACCTGGGTAGTGTCACAGCTACAGAAGCAAGGAGGGATTTATCTCTGCAGAGAGCTTCAAGCAGCTCACCTGCTCTCCTAACACCCAACACAATCCCCTGCCTCAAAGCAAGACTCAAAGTTCAAATTTTTCATTCAACTCCAAAACAAGGCTCAGGTGGCACAAAAGCCACTTAGGCAGCTCAGTCAGAGCTGACCTCTGCATCCACCCCCAGTCACACAACCCTTTCCCATCCCCAGCCCATGCCAGCCTTGCCCTCGGTGCTTGCTGCCTCTCCCACCTGCAGCCCAACAGCACAAACACGTGCATTTGGAAGGACCTGGCATTTGAAGTGCTTTCACTGCAGTCACGCCCACAGTAAAAATTATAGCTCCCATAAATGACATGTGCAACTACAATTTGGTCAAAGTCTTTTCAAGGTTTCCGACTGAGCAAGTTATAGGTTGTAAAGGTCATCGTAAAGCATCGCAGAAGTTTAAATCTCTATGACCTCAAGAGCTCTCTAATGATTTTTTATCAGCTGTGACTTGGAACTCACGTATTCAAGCAGCAACCCAGCAGTTGCAAAAGTTCCCGCATAGAAACCAGGAAAATTCCAAACAACACAGACACGGCCAGATGCAGCTGCAAATGAAATGCTATGAAGAGAAATGAAGGGGTAGCCATGCTTTGCATAGCTCATAACTTGTAGCACAAGCACTGGGCAGGGACAACAGAGCAAAGAAGAGGCTCCTTATTCCCCAGGAAAACTCCTTTCTCCTCAGCTCCAGCATCCTTACAGGACTGGAGGCAGTAGAGGAGATGAATCATGCAATATTTGCAAGACTTGTAGAATCTTATCAATTCTGAAAGCCAATTTCTGCTAATCAGCATGTATAGCAAGTGCAAATGATAACTCAAAGGAACAGCTAAATGACTGGTGCAACCAGTTGAAATTGAATCAGCTGAAAGTTCATTTGTGGCCACAAGACCAAATTGTCACATCTCCCATTCTTCCCCCAATTCTTCCTTAAAAGGGACTTATTTCCCTTTCCTAAGCAACCAAACAGGATGATGTGCCCTGAATTCCAGATCACTGCCCTTCTCACGAGTGCTGGGAATGGGCCAGTGTCCTCATGTAACCAAACACCAGCTCCCCAGGACAGCTGGTTGCTGCTCCCACCTAAGCTCTCACAGTGCCCTTCAGTGTGCCAGGCCCCCCTTGCTGCCATGCCTGTCCCTCAGCACAGGGTACAGTCACCAGCTTGCCTTCTTCTACTGAGCTGTGCCAGTTTCTGTCCAGCCAGATCATGGTCAGGCTGAACACCAGCCTGAACCACACAAAGAACTGGTGGGGCAATACATTACACAGCTAAACTTCTTCAGCTGCAGGAAATAAGTTTAGGGGATCCTCATTTATTTTACTTTCGCATCTAATTTACCACCAGCATCAACTATGAAGAGGCAGTATCTCCCTGGAGCACCAGCAAACAGGCATCATCCCAGGCTCTGTATGGTGTATACAGACTGAAAGGAGCAAAGTTCACTTTTAATTGTGCAGCTGATACAGTGAACTTTCTTCTACAAGTTGTTAAAAGAGATTTTTCATCTTTTGAGACAGCTAAGAGTCAAATTTTACTTTCAATTATATGGGTTTAAGTCTGGAATAACTGATAATCTCAAAGCAGCACCAAAAGTCACATTTTCTCCTCCACTGAAATTCTGAGATTGTGCAACAGAGGAAATGGCAAAGTTGGAGAAACTCTGGACTTTGAACAGAGATGCTGAAACTCACGCTTTGACTGTGTGAACCTCCTTTACTCCTGTAAGCTACCAATGCAGTTAATCAAGTAATGCAGTTTATCAATTAAGTACTTCAGATAATCAAATACTACACAGAAGAATCCCAACTTTTCAAAAGGATCAAAAAAGCAACACTCCAAAGCTGGTGTTTTTTACAGTCCAGGCTGAACTCCTGATTTTAAACCAATAAAGCTTTCTAATGGTCCTGAGTTTCAGAATTAAGCAAATCTGAAGCAAAATAAAAGCTGAGATTTACAATGCATCTGTTGAGCAGTCTTTAACTGCAGCAGCCCCTTGTGTCATACTGTATCCTGTGTGCCATGCATTGTTCAACTTCATACACTGAGCTTTGGCACACTCTGAATTTTCAGAGTCTCTGTTATTCAGAGACTTTCTTTTATTCATAACCTGTCAAAAAAGGATGTCTTTCAGGAGAAAGGGAGACTCAAAAGAGATCCACAGTCACTTAATAGCCTCATTTCTAGCACTAACCACGTGAAGACAAATTAGGCCTTCAGACACTCTTCCAACAGGGATCTCTCAAGCTTATCAACACACAAGATTATAAAATGCTGTCTGCAAACAGTAGGGCAATCTGAAAACTTGCAAAATCCGTTATTGCAAAATAGACACCAAAGGGTAGGATTCACCTCACCTAATTTTAGCCATCTAAATAGTTGGCATCTCATCTCAACACGTCACTGCAGCTTCCTCTACAGGCAATGGCATGTGATTCCCTCCTAGTTTAGGATGGAAAAAGGCAGCAAAGAAGGCATTGATGCTGCTGGGGAAGAACAGTTTATGACAAATGCCAGGGTCTGTGAGAATCCCACCATGACATGTCCAAGAGTATGCACGAGGTGTTACAGACTCCTGTGGGGAGAGCTGCAGGCTTCACTCCACAGTGGAAAGGTTCAACCAATTGTACACAGCCCCAGACCTGA
The DNA here is from genome assembly GCA_030060385.1 of Muscicapa striata striata. Taxonomy (NCBI): domain Eukaryota; kingdom Metazoa; phylum Chordata; class Aves; order Passeriformes; family Muscicapidae; genus Muscicapa; species Muscicapa striata. The sequence continues at coordinate 1,585,588 of JAREIS010000137.1, read as the reverse complement.
GGAGGAGGAGGAGAGGCTGGTCCCTGGCTCCATCAAATGGGGGATTAGGGAAGGAAGGAATTTGAAAAACAGCAGAATGATCTAACAGCTCATCATGCAATCTGCAATTACTAATGTCCATTTCATTTCACTGTTTATTTGAGACACCTTCAACATTTCAAATACTCTGTAATGTTAAAGAGTCAGGCTTATCCCTGGCTTTCATCCACTCACCTTGTTTCAGCATCATTTGACTCCAGTGACACCTTTTTTTCCAACCAAAAAAGTATTTTGTATTTGCTTCCCTGTGATAAGTTTCCCTCAAATGCTGTCTTTTTCTTTTCCACAAACTCAGTTAATTGTGAACACCTAGAAAAAGTAAGCTTGGGGAAAACACAGACTTTCCTTGAGAACTGTTTTGACACAGGTTCATCTCTGATGTTTCTGACAGTTTTCCTCTCTGGCATTTTTAAATATGCACTGTATTTCACAGATGAGGTGACTTTTTCTTATTTTTCAGCCTTGCATAATGAAACACTTTGTAGAGAAAAAAGACTTTCTCAAGGTTGGTGGGTCATTGATGATATGGCTCTGAAGAAGCAAACCTGGCAAGCTACACCCGAAAATACAGTCACATCTGGGAGACACTGAAAGAACTTATCACCATATCTGAGCAGTTTGCTGGGGAAAACTATTTCTCAAATCACCACTTTGAGCATGGCTAGCCATGCCAGTGGACACACAATTAAGATGAACAGTCCTGATTGCTTTGTTTCTTGATTTCACATGGAAATGAGGTGTAGATGCACTGCCAGTGCCTCTCATAAGGTTGGATTTGGCCCATAACCACAGTTCACTGACCTGGCTGTGAGCACCTGTGGCACTCCCAGCTTGTGCACACCACACTGACCCTTGGAACATCTTGGTTTCAGGTTGGGAAGGGAAGGGAAATTTTCAAGAAATACCAAATCCACAGGACATGAGGTTCCATCAGCTTTTCTGCTCGCAGAACTACTTTTTTTCTTTTTCTGTTATTTACTGGCTTCCAAAGTTTGATGAAAGACCTTCGTGAACAGATAATTCAATGCAAAGTGGATGATGCCCTTCAGTGTTTCTTGAAATCGAACGCTTTCATGAGTTGATATTCCAGGAAACTACCAATTATCATTTTGATCCCTTTAGGATTAAACTCTAGGAGGATTAACTAGGATAGCAAGATAAGAAAACAAATCCAAAGAAAGCACACTTAACAGAAAATTTAAAGCCTTCCACAAATCTGCACTTGGTAAGTTCAATGTAGTACTGAATCAGCCATGGCAGAACCCTGTGCAACCCACCCATGTATGTGAGCTCACTATCTTAACCTTCATTTTACAGCCCCAAACCAGACTGTTAGCATCTGCAGCACCTGAGCCAAGTAATTTCAAGGTGATTTATCACATTTCTAACTCTGAACATCCATCATCCTGCAAACAGCCTAAAGGGAGATGCCCTATACACATTTTACTGTGGTCTCCCTCTAAAGCTGTCTGCCAATTGTAATATTTAAATCCTATGAAGTTTACTTCGTGTTTTCTGTAATTTGAAGTGCACATTGATTTTGTTAACACACTGGATTCCCAGATGAGGTGCAATAACTTTAGTATGGAAAAAGGTGCTGCCACAGCACTGCACTTCTCATTTGCTGTTCCCTTGAATAGCCTCACTTAACTGGTGCTGTTTCTGACATCACAGAAACAATGCTATTATTTTCTAAAAACATTAGAAATTCTACCAATATCCAGCACCAAGTGTTTGTATTTACCCCTGAGGTAAGCAAGCTGTACTCAGAAGCTCCAACAAACCCCAGGGTTGTGAGGGGATGTGATGCTGCACACGACAGAGCAGCAACTCATTTTAGCCTCTTCAGCACATAACTGGGTACCACAGACAACAGCAATTTATTTCCCTTCTCAGGGCTTTTCTAAAAAAATAGCCCAGTTTCTAGCATGCCTGGCAGCCAAAGATCAGCTTGACTTCCAGTTAAGAGTGAATCTGAATACAAATCTTGAAAGCAGAATCCATTATATGCTACAGAATTTCAGTTTTCTTTTATTACAATAGAAAGAGGTGAGAAATAACAACAATAAAACTGGAACTTGGGATGCATTCTGATACAGAAGAGTTATGAAAGGCAACAGAGTTTTCCTCACAGTACAGTAATTCTTAAGGATGGACGAAAAGGATTATTTACCACTGTAATGAACTCTTATCATGGAATGAGAATATTTTACCCCATGTATACAGGAAATACACAACACAACCACAGACCATTTTGGAAACCCATTATCAATAAAATTCTGCTCAAAGAATATAAGCCTGTCCCATCTCTACCGGATCACCCAAGTTTTTATTTGAGCATCTAAAACCCAATGGGTTTTCCCAAGTATGATTTTCATTGGGTTAACTCGAATTCCTGAAAAGGATTTTGTCAGACGAACTTAGGCAGAGGGTTTTTTTCACTAAAGCCCATCTCCAACAACTCTTGCAGCATAAAAATACAGGAAAGACATAAGCATTTGGTGCTGTAGAGCTCTTCTACGCTTCGTAATCAAATATTTTAAGGTCCTCGAGGAGTTCTTTGGCCAGGCCCTGCAGCTCTGCGTTGCGGCTCTGGGCCAGGGCGACGATGCGCTGCAAGGGCAGCGTCTGGCGCACCTCGGCGCCCGACCTGGCCAGCACCTCCGGCTCCAGCAGCACCGACTGCAGCAGCCGCAGGGCGTGCAGGCAAACCTCGCTGTCCGGGTCTGAAAGCAGGGAACAAAAGCATCCAGTGCTTGTTAGAAGTGAGCCTGAAAGGATCCACCAGGCAGGGAATAATGGAAGTGTTGTAATTCCCAGTGCCATTTGCTGCTGGCTGGCTGGCTCTAGGAGGTACCTGAAAACCATATTTTTGTCCTCCCTCAGCAGCTTCTGCCCAGCAGTGTTTGTGAGTGTCTTAGGCTGCAATACAGGATGTGACCAAAAGTATGTGTTCTATCACCATCTGTTAAAACCAGGTGGGGCAGGGACCCTTATCTCTGTGGGAGATATCCTCTGCTAATGAGCCATCTGGTAAAAACCAGGTGGGGCAATCACCTTTATCTTTCCCACAGCCCATCCTTCCTCCAGGAGATATCTCCTGTTAATGGGCCATTGAGTCCCAGTGCATGGCTGATAAAATTACATCATCCCACTGGGAGATGCTCCAGTCAGGGGGAGGAGCCAAGCTTTTCCTACCTAGATAAAAACTGAGATTTGGAACACTATGGCAGCCTTTTCCACTGGATTCCAGAGGAAAACTGGACCCTTCTACATCATCATTGGACCTTTGGAAGAAAACTGCACCCTTCTACAGGAGCACTGCTTCAGCTGAACCACATCTGCCACTGCAGGAGGATGCAGCCACCATTTAATGGAACTGCTACCCACACCCTGACTGACTGATGGGGTGTCAGGTTGTATTCTGACTCTGTCAGTGTTTTGGGTTTGTTCTCTGTAATACTGTATTTCTATTTTAATTTTCCTAGTAAAGAACTGTTATTCCTAATTCCCATATCTTTTCCTGAGAGCCCCTTAATTTCAAAATTATAATAATTTGAAGGGAGGGGGTTTACATTGTCCATTTCAAAGAGAGGCTCCTGCCTTTCTTAGCAGACACCTGTTCTCCAAACCAGGACAGTGAGGGAGAGATAACCAGGAACCTTTCTCTTGTGTTTCAGATGTTGAAATTGCTGTAAAGCAGAGAATTTATCAACCTGAATTTATCCAGTCAGTACCCAGGATGTACTGCTGGATGCAATCCAATTTAAGAGCAGAACAAACTGCATCCCATGATTATTCAGACTTAAAAAGAAAACAGACTAACAAATCAAATCTGCAGTAAATCATCAGCCTTTTCTTTATTTTCTTTTTATATGAGGCTTCGGATTTCCTCAAAGCTCAATAAAATATTAATCTTTATAAAACTTTCTAGCAACCACATATCAACCTTCCAAGTGTTTAATTCAGTCTGCACAAAATTGAAATGGGTATTGAAGCACTGCTGCTCAGGAATGTGCCAGGGAAATGCAGCAAAGACCTTTGACTGACTTAAGCCAGGAAGACATGTAATAACTCCACTGCTAAGAACACAGGATGCATTTTTAATTACTGAAACATTAGGAGCATTACATTTTAATCATTCGCAACGGCCCATTTGCATTTAGTGGTTTACAGCTTTATAAAAAGCATGTGGTAGAAAGACTTCCCTATTCTGCATATTCCAAATGAAAACATCTAATATATTTTTATAGCTGAAGCAGTTATTTGTCCCACGTGTCCATGCATTTTTAATGTGTTTTTCATTAGCATACCTAGTCTTCAGCAAGCTTTTGATAAAGGGTTGTGCAGAAAGGTTGAGAAAATTAATTCAGATCACTTTGAGCACAAAATCACCAGAGAGACCAAAATCTCACTGAAGGAGCATAAAACCAGTGCAGTGATGAACCAGAGTGCACTGAGATTGGAGGAGGTATTTGGTGGGGCTGAGGCAAGTTCTATCCCTTCCTGGCTTATTTCACATGTAACAATGGTGACCTAAAAAGGATGAGGAGAATTATTCATTATAGCATAGGGTTGAAAGCACCCAGGGGGGCAGAGAACAGGATGTGATGGACATTGAAGAAGACTGGATTTTAGCATGAAACTCACTGCTGAGATGAGGATTTTTAAGTAATTCCCAACAGCACAAGTCTGAAGAACAGTATTAAAGATATCTGATCTACACCCAAAAGCCAGGCACTCTCTCTCTCTTCCCCCACTTTCCATCATAAATGGAAATAATAATGTGTTAACCTCTTAAGAAAGGAGTTCTACTTTCTCCTGGAAAACCAGCAGAGTGGGGTATAATCTGAAGACACAGGTATTGTCTAAACTCAAAAAATAACATGCATTTTCTTCTTTTCTGTGCAATGAGAATCTTTGCTGTTGGGCATGCTGGACAATTTTAAACATGACAAATCAATAAAATCCCTGTGATCAGTGCTGCACACCCATGGCACAGTCACTCTCACTGCTGACACCCAGGCTGAGGGCACTGAGGAGTCTCTTTCCATCATCATCTCCAGCAGTACCAGCAGGTGCAACTTTCTGAGTGATGAGCAGTTGTAACTCTTGGGGAAATGCTGCAGCTCAACCTCACAGCAAGACTTTATACCCAATTTCCTGGATACCAACACTTCAGTGAATCCTTTCAAAAAAACCTGGGTACAAGTTTTGGTTTTCAGACTTATTCTGACCTAATCAAAACATGACTAAAAGCCTTGAATTTGTTCTTCCTTGTCTTCCTTTTCTGCCTCCATGCCTTCCACATTGTGTATTTTATAATGCCTTTTTTTTGCCTGATATACTGTTCAAAAACTGCACAGATCACCTACCCCTTTTCCTGTTCTTAGTATTATTCTACATTTATTCATGGGAAATAGCAGCCACAAACTACACAAACAGGTAAGAAGAAAGAAGCTTTGGGGAGTGAAATCTATGTAGTTCATTTACAATCTTCCTTTGTGCGACATTATTCCTCCATGAAATAAAACTACTAATACTTTTAATGGCTTGCAGTACTGCTGGGAAGCTTCATATATGTAAGATGAAAAGAGCTTTGTTATTAATACTGCTACAGGAATCAATATTAGTATTATCTGCAAGTGTTTAAAGGCTGTAGAAATTAAAGAATCGATCAGGGGAAGCCTTAGCAGGGGAGCCAGGAAAATGAAGATTTGTAGGAGATCAGGAAATTATTTCCAGCTTGATGAACAAGAATGTTTTCCAGTAAGAGCAGGGAGGTTCTAGGAAGAATCTCCAGCAGCAGCCAGGGAAGCTCAACAGCTTGAGTCACTCAAATGAAGAACAGATTAGGCATGGGGGCATCCAGAAAAGGAAGGAAATGATCCTGCACCAGAAGATGACTTAATACACATTTAACCTCAGATTGCCATTGTTTTGAATGTATTCTGAGATATTCTGAGTTAAATAAATACATATGCCTTAAAATACACTCCCTGAGGATTACATGTGGTTTTGAGAATACTACTTATTGAGGATAATCATGTTTCCTAAGAGGATTTAAAAAAAATACCAGAGAAATGTTTCTCTTGTCTCCAATATCATTAGGGACGTTTTCTAAAAGCCCTGTCTACAAAGCACTCAGAGAAATGTAAGGAATCTTCATTATTCAGCATTATATTTATGTCAACAGCTTCCAGATTTAGTCATTTCTACACTAGCTGAGTAACATTTTGTTTGTACAAGATCAAAAAAATCCTTTAGCTGTAATCAAATCAGTGCATCATATCCTCCCAACCAGCAGCACACACATCTCCAACTACAATTTCTATCACCATTATTTCTGGAGAAGAGGGGGAGAAATTAAGCTGCTTGCCTCAGCCAGGATCACAGGCGTAGCACAAACCTACCACCATCATAAGGTGCTGATGTAATTTTACCAAGGTGTTGAAACTGCTGGAGTTTGCTGACGTCCTGCAAGCTGCCAGCTCAGTTTGATGTCACTGCCTTTCAGTCCCTGACAAAAGGCAGCTGATAACGTGGACGGATTTTAGTCACATCTGTCATTAGCACCAGGCTCTCAGATGAACTGTCCCCTACAGCAGTGTTTAAGTAATTGCATTACATCAGTGCTGAACAGCTTATCCACAATTGGCTCAGAGTTGTGTGAACTCAATTTACACGTGGCCACACCATCCCCTGGCCACCTGAATGCAAGACTTATTGCCAGCACACTGTTTACAGCTGTGCCTGTGTACATGAGCACAGAAGTTCTCAAGGCCAAGTGCAAGGTCCTGCACATGGGCTGGGGAAATTCCAAGCACAAACACAGGCTGGGGGATTGAGAGCAGCCCTGAGGAGAAGGGCTCAGGGGTGTTGGTGGATGGGAGGCTGGATATGAGCTGGCCACGTGCATTGACAGCCCACAAAGCAAAAAGTGTCCTTTGGTGCATCCAAAGCACCGTGGGCAGCAGGGGAGGGGGGATTCTGCCCCTCTGCCCTGCTCAGGTGAGACCCCACCTGCAGAGCTGCCTCCAGTCCCGGAACTCACAGTATAAGGAAGACATGGATCTGTTGGAGCAAGTCCAGAGGAGGGACATAAGGATGATCAGAGGGCTGGGGCACCTCTGCTATGGAAACAGGCTGAGAGAGCTGGGGCTGTTCAGCCTGGAGAAGAGAAGGCTTTGGAGGGACCTTAGAGCCTCTTCCAGGGCCTGAAGGAGCTCCAAGAGAGCTGGAGGGGGACTTTGCACAAAGGAATATAGTGGCAGGACAAGGGGCAATGGCTCTAAACTGGGAGTTAGATTAAATATTAGGAAGAAAATTCCTCACTGTGTGTGTAACAAGCCACTGAACACAGGTTGGCCAGAGAAGCTGTGGATACCTCATCCCTCAAGTGTTCAAATTCAGGTTGGATGGACTTCTGAGCAACTTGGTCTAGTGGAAGGATATCCCTGCCCAGAGCAGGAGGGTTGGAACAAGATGCTCTTTAAGATCCCTTCCAATTTAAACCAGCCATTCTATGACTTTACAATTCCAAAAGTTTCCCACCACTGCTGTAGATATGATTCAATTCAATTCCTGTCTGATTCCAGCAGGAAGGACTGATCTGCCTCTCAGCCTTTCCTTGTAATGAGCCTGTCAGAGTATCTGTGTCCAACAGAGACAGCCACGGCCATGGCTTCCCCCATGTAAGATTCCTTTGCATTGCCAATGCTGGCAGGGCTGAGGCAGCATCTGCAGCAGCAGAGTTTTCCAGACATTTCTATACTGTTGATAGGTCTGAGGAGACAAGAAATGTAGTAAAGATGCTCTGAGAGGAAGGAGCAGGGAGAACACCAAAGTAGAAAAAAAGACCAAGCTTTGCTGCTGCAATTCTTACAGACACAAATGCACTTTCTCTCTGCAAAATTTTTGCCCCAGCTCCTGTCTTACAACTGGACTTCTGCCAGTCTCCTCCCTGGCTGGGGGGCTACTCCCATATGGAGTTCTGCTAATGAGAATTCCCCACTCTCCTACAGACACGTTTTTTGTGCTTTTGTCAGGGAAATCCTTGAGAGAGACTCCCAGGGTTCAAAGTGAAGCAGCAATTCAGTCCCAATTTGCTTGGGCTCTACTCAGGGGATGAGTGTGAACAGGAGTTTGCACAGAGCTCTGTGTAGCTGGTGGGTAACACTGCTCCTCACAGAACATCAATTTGCTTGAGTTGCTAGGCAGGGCAAGGACCTTGTCAAGAAGCTCCTGCTCAGATGGCAAGGACAGCCCAGAGCTCCATCTGGGCACACAGCCGAGTATGGAAAAGTATGAGTATGGAAAAGGGCAAACATTCCATGAGGCTGCCCTGGCCTCTCTTCCAGCCTCCCAGATAACTGAGGCTCAGGGAACTCTGCGTCAGAGCTGACATCCCTGCCTTTACCTAAATGGATGTGCTCTTAAAGGGCAATCCTCTCCTTCAGATTAATTTCATCATCTGAAGAACAGCATGAAGATGAGTCAGGGGAGGTTTAGGCTGGATATCAGAAGGTTTTTCAGCCAGAGGGTGGCTGGGTACTAGAATAAGCACCACAGGGAAGCTGTCACAGCCCCAAGCCTGCCAGAGTTCAAGGAGTATTTGGACAACATTCTCAGGCACATGGTGGGATTCTTGAGATGTTTTGTGGGGTCACAAGTTAGACTCAGTGATCCTGATGGGTCCCTTCCAACTCAGCATATTCTATGGTTCTATGACAAGAGGATGAAATTCTTGAGCATTTGAAAGACTGGTTTTCATTTATGAAGCAAAATTTATTTTAATACAGACATCAGTTTATAAATATGACTGTTTGTCCAGATGTTTTTTAAATAACACGCTGCCATGCAAATAACCTGAAATTTCAAAAGCTCTTACAGCCATAATGAATTCAGACAGAAGAGCAAGGCATGAGAAACCTTCAGAGTTAGTCATGAAAAGTAAATATTGAGGGTGCAGGCAACAAAGTGAGAATGTGCTTCATACAAGCATTTCTAATAGAGACCATCATTTGCAAAGAATTTGGATAAACAAGGTTGGATTTCCACATGGAACTGTGGTGGAGGAAACTGAAGGGCAAGATCTAAAATTAGTCCTATTTCTCTTTTTGTGTTTTGTTTAATGAAGTACCTGGAGCAATTTGTCAGCAATGGACAAGAAATGCCACTGACAAAGTGTCTCTGAATTCCATGCTTTCTCAAGCATGCAAAGAGACAATTTTTTTAAACTGCATTCAAAGGAAAGGAAAGTGGGGGAAAAAAAAAAAGACACACAATGTTAAAAAGCCCAACAAAACAAACAAAAAAAAACAAACAGAGAAAGTGGAGAGGAGCCTAGACCCTTCTTCTCCAGCACTCATTTGCTGGCAGATGTTCTGCATGATCAAAAATGAAAAACATTAAATTTAGTCTTTATTATTAATACCTGAGCTGATTGTTACTTCTTATTCTTCAAGACATCCTTGGCAGAGTGATGTTCCAATCCCCTTCTTTGGGATTTATGGAATGGATGTCTTATTGCATCTTTAGATGGAAAACACCAGAAAAAAAACCAAAAACATTGACAAATCTCAGGTGGATCTCTACCCAATATGACATAGGCTTCTTTTTCTGTGGCTGAGGATAGGGCTTCTTTAATCTGGAAGTTATGTGAAACCCTCAGCCAGGACACCAACACAGGGACAGCAGCTGATGGAGGAAGCTAAAGCTGCCTATTTTGTCCAAGATGGGAACAGCTGCTCTGCAAACAAATGGTGCTCCACAAGAGGAGAACTCTATTGATCCCACAAGCTCCTCCACAGACAGAAATCTGAGTCATCATTCATGTGCTTTATGCTGGCACCAGGCTGGGAAGGTGTAGGCAGGCACAGCTGATACCTACACAGAGGATTCAGTGATCACTGTTGGTTATTAAAGGGTGTCCATCTTTTAGAATGTTTTTAAAAGGCAGAAAAATAAGGAAGAAAAAGACAGCCACCTCATGAAGTGTTAAAACTACAGAGACCTGCATTATCTTCAAAAATTGTGTCAAACATATGGTGTTCTCCTATGATCAGTACAGCCTCCAGCAGAATGAGCTATTAAGAATTCTTGTTAGTGAACATGAAGTCACACCAGCCCATCCAAGTTTCCCAAAGACAGCAGGATAGTTTGCTGTTAACATTCTTACTCCATTAGGAACCCTTATTAGATTTTTTTCTCTTCTACTCAGTGTATTCAACATCGAGGCACACTTCTGTCTCTTCAAAAATGCTGTGAGACAACTTGAATCAAATCCCCTTTGCATCAGAACAACAAAGGGAAATAAAGACAATCGAGTCTATTATTTTCTCTCTTCATGTAATGGGAAGGACATTCTTCTTCAGGGGACAAGGATAGGGAGAAACTAAGAACTCAGAGAAGGAATCTGAGGGAGTTAGCAGCAGCAGTGGGAGAAAGATGGGCCTGATGTACAGGCTGAGGTCACGGACACTTGTAGAATGACAAAGGAAAAGCAAACAGGATGATTCTCAGAAAACAAAAAAAAATATCAGAGGATGATTTCTGGGGCCTCTCTTAGTGGGAACGGTGATAAAAAACTGGAAAGCTGAGTCATGTCATAAGCCTTAATCAAAATAGGCTTTGAAGAAGCTTCCTGCAGGCAGGCAGCACATCTAGGATACTCTGCCAGCACAGAGTAGTCCTCTACTCTCCTGCATGGGAAAAACAGGACCTTATAATGTAGCAGCTCCAGGTGTTTAAGAGATGAATCATGGCTAGCAGAACCTGAAGATGCTGGTCAGGCAAACAGGAGAGGAACAAGAGTGGGAGGGAGCTGCTGAATTTTCCAAGTAGAGACATTTAGAGACAGATTAAATGTTGGAAAACTAGAGAGATCTACAGGATTCTTTGAGGGTGTTTTGGGTTGGTATTTTTTGCTAGAACAGTGTATAGAATGTGTATATTAGCCAACATAAATTAAAAGGAAAACCTGGACTAAGACATGTAAAATTTCACAGCACAGCTGAACAAAGGACCAGTACTTGATGTTCTCTGAGGATCCCATTTTTATCAAAATATATTAAAAACCCCTATAGAAAGGGTGTTTTCCCTTACAAGGATTACTTAATTTCCTGAGACCTTGGAAAAGAGAGCCTGTGGCATTCCACAGCAGGAAATTATTTGATGAAAAGCTTGAGCAGCTACATTTTCTGTAAAATAGTTAAGGGAACCACGAGCTATACAAATAGCTTTCAGTTTACCAACCCTAACCAAAGCTTTTTCAAAAATTCAGCATCAAAGTAATGTCTGGCAAAATCAGATGCAATCTCTCTCATTTCAGCTGCTCCAAGTGTTTAGCAGTTGTACCTTAGCAGGGCTGTAGCAGCACAGAGGGATAATTAACCTCCCCAGTCCTATCTGCACAACAAAATCTCCTCATAAATCTTGAGAAAGCACAGGCAGGGCAGTGTCAGAGCTCTGTCCCCCTGCTGTCCCCCACGAGCTGTGCATGCAGCTGCCAGCCCAGTCCAACGTCAATCCCTGCTGGCTCCTGCACAGGGATTTGAAGCCTCCCAAAGAGCAGAGCTTTGATGTCACCCATGTACTTGACAGTGACAACACAAGTCCTTGGCATCCTTGGAGTTCTGCATTGGCCAAAGGCATAGCTGGGAATAGTTCTCCAGCCCTGGAGCCCCAAATCCTATTAAAGCATAAGGCCACTCTTCAGAAAAGGGCACTTTTGCAATGGATCGGTGAAGTTACAGACTTGGCTTCTTCCCCCCAAATGTGTACATTTCCCTTTGTTAACAGTGCTGAACTGATATGTGGTTTCCCCTTAAGGTTTATTTTAAAGTTGGTATATGAAGACAAGTGGCTTTCTTTTAAACTGCTTCATCAAATTTCTCCATTCCCTACTCTTAAATCTACCACCCTTAAACTTTACATTAATGGAATATTACATACACTGCCAACAATTCTGTGGAAAATGCACTTCTACTCCCTCCAGCTATCTGCCCTTTATGTTTACTTTTATTCTGTCAAAAGCTAATCAGGTTACATATATAAATTTCTGGTTTGCTATTTGCAACATCCATTGCAAATCTACAGAATCCTGAAAGTCACAGCTGACAAGGTTCTTAGAGCAACTTACCATTCAACAGCCACCAAAGCAGGGGAATAAAACCTGGACTTTCACTGATGTACTTCAAGCCTTTCATGTTGATACTCACATTGTAAAGTGACATTAGCATTAGCCTAGAATTGAAAGAAAGGAGATGTGAGGGTCTTTGATTTCTTTCAAACAATGCTTGAGCATCTTTTGCCATTTGTGTCAAGCATGTACCAATGCAGAGGCCTATGCTAATAATTGATATTTTGGTAATAGAGATAAATCTCAAATTATGTATAAGCAATGTTGTGCAAACCTTTGTTTCTACTGGTAAATCACATATTCCAAACACATGGAAAACAGTAAGATGATCTCAGGGAGGGGCTGGAATGTTCTCTGCTCTGGAGCCAGCTTGGCTACTGCTCTGTCTCATGCCTGAGATAAACTTTCCTGACACTACCCTGACACCATGTCCAAACAAATGGGAAATGATAATTCCAAATGGACTTCACACCTCGCATCCAATTCGCAAACAAGCTCTCATGGCTTCAGCTCCTATGCTACCAGCAGAGTTTAGGACACTCTGTGGACACCTTCAGAAAGCAGAAAAGGCAGTGACCCATTGCAGGCTAAACTGAGTTTTAAGAGGTGCCATTTATGTGCTCTGAGTTTGATCACCTCAGTTATTAAGGAGGAGAAAGAAGGAAGAGCAGTTTTATTAAATCTACTGCACCACTGGCCACTGCCAAAGGCAGGGAGAGCTTCTCTGGATCTGAAATTGCAGCTGGTAAAGCCCATACATTGCTTTTCATTCAGCCCCTGCAGCTCTGGGCTTCCAGAACAAGCCCTGACAAAAGAGCACAGCACTACCTATAATCAGCCAGAATGGAAATGATCAATAAACCATCATCTTATAATGGCAATGTTAACATTTCTTGAGAATGTCTTTCACCCTTAATCTGTTTGACATTTGCAGTTAGAAATAAAGTGACGTAAAATGGCACTGCTGTGTTTGTATTTTTATTTCACTTGTTTGCTTTGTGCAGACAAAAGGGACTGGTGGTGGTGATCCAGGGAAGTGCTAAGGTTTGTGGAGTGCTTGAACACCCCCCAAGCCAATACAGTGGCATATTAATATGTAACAGCATATTTAATTAAACACACTCACCTGGGCACAAGAGAGAAGCATTTCCAGGCCCTTTATAACCATCTTCACCTCCAGTATCAGCACATTTTAGTAAATATTTTTTGCAATAATAATTACAAAAGTGCTTATGAAAGCAAACCTGACATAAATGATTACTGGATAAACAATACTTTCTGGTGTTTTTTTCTAAAACCTGGAGTGAGTCTCAATTATGGATTTCATAATCTTCCTACTTAGGCAAGCCAAATTTAATTAACATCTTGTACTACTGTATCTGTCTGCTTTCTTTAAAATCTAGAACTAAATGCACAGTTAAAGCCCCTTCTTGTCTTGTTAATACTTGGGATTAGTATGTAAAATGTAGTATTATGTTTAAATATGTCTCTTTACTGGTTACTTGCAACTGCCACAAAAGCAAAGCTGAATATTCTTAACCATTTAATTATAGCTACAAACAATTATGTAAATGTTTATTGATCGTGTAACAATTACAAACATTGAATAAACCCTACACCAATGAGAAGAAAACCTGAAGTCTTTCACATCTGCTATTTCAGAAAGGCAAGGACACCCCTGAGATTTCAGTCTCAGCACTCAGGCTGATGCCTTGGATATATTTATTCCATACTCACAGACTACTGTGGAAAGTGACAGGTTCTCTCTATAATTTTTTTGTTTATATATTCACCCAAATAGAACACAGGATTGCTAGAACTAGAAAAGAGTTATCAGCTCCTTCCTCTCTTTATCAGCTCACTAGAATTGGACTCATAGTTTCCCCTGATTCATCACACAGCAATGAAAAATATTTTTGAAAAGCTAGAAAGATCATAAAACCTCAGAACTAAGGAAAAGACAACCACAGTATTCAAAATTAACAGTCAAATTTTTTCTTCAATTAATCAGATTATAAACTGATGTCCTCCCATGTAAAGCTATGGTGATGCTCTAAGTAAAATACATTGCATTTCCAGATATTTTCATCTGTGAGGTGTAGTTTTAAAAATCCATCTGTCTACATGAATATGTATATAAATGTGTGTGTAAACAGTGTTTATGATGACTCCAGAGTCCATCTTCACCTAAATTTGAAATTGCACAAGAATTTATGGCAACCTTTATATCCTTATCTCACAGTTGTCTTTCATTTTGTCCTGGCTTATGCTCCCTATGGGTGGGGAAAAGGGAGTTCTGACATATCTGCTTATGAAAATGCTGATTAGTGTTAACCAGCAGCTAAAAAACCTTACATGCAAAGAACAATTTAAAAACAACTCCCCCTAAACCCTTCTCTTCTGGGCTGGGAAATTGTAAAATTCCCCAAAATGATAAGAAAAAAATCTAGTATTAGTAATAAGTTTTTCAAATTGAACAGTGACAAGACACATACAGAGCTCATAAAAAAAATAGGACTTTTTTTTTTTTTTATTATGGACATGAATGCCAATCAGAGGGAAACATCCTGCACTAAAACATTTGAGCAAATTAGGCTCCCTTATTCTCTGACAAGACCATGAAGAAATGTCCTTTCTGGCATTTGTTCTAATGTCAGAATACAGCAATTTTTTCTTAATCCAATGGTAAGTTCAGAGTAAGGGAAAAAAAAAAAGTTGGTTCTGTGGGATATCAGAAAATATCATCATTGCACTACATTCAAGCTATTGGAAGATATGCTTAATATTTCTAACTTATTAACCATCTTGAACAACCACTGATCAAGCTTCCCTCCATTTGTCAGCCTACAAAGCTGACCCTGCTGAATTCCTTGCCACCTCACAGGATTGTTCTAGGTATATTCTACCAGCAGTGCTGTACTGGCAGCCAACTTTACAACACCACAGCTAATTCTTCTGCAAAGCAGGCAGATTTTGAAGTATAACAACAAGCAACCCAAGATATAAACTCAAATGAAAGCCCCTAAATCCAATTACATTAATACAATATTAAATGATCAAAAATAGTTTATCTGGACCCATAGACACATCTCCACCTGAAATTAAGAGTGTGTGTGCGTGTAGGAACATCTTCCCTCCTTCTCTCAAAGTCCTCTTTTATTTTTATCCCATTTATAGATCCTGAAACAGTATGGATCCTCTTTTCAGAGTTGTTTTTTGGTTTTGTTTGTTTAGTTGGTTTGATTTTTTTATACACATGAAGGCATGAATTACCTTTTCTTTTGTAAATTGAGATTCTCATACAATTCTTTCAGTTGGGATGTTATCAGACAACCCCTACCACTGACCTTCAAACCCAGTGCTTGGGAAACAGAGTAAATAACTGATCTCAAATCATCAAGGCACTCTCTACAGCACAGGCTGTTCAGCTTTCCCCTCACCACCCAACAGGGAAAGGCAAACACCTTCAGAGAGCAACCTGCTCCCCCTCACATGAGCAACCACCAGACAGCACCATCTCCTCTCCCAGGGACTGTGGGAAGGAGCCCAGTCAGTCAGCAAATACTTGACATCCCCCTCTCTGACAGCTGAGGTTAGGCAAGATAAAACCTCTCCAAAGTGAAGACTGAGCCTGATTTCATGACTATCACATCCAACCTGCCTAAATGTGTGCCTGGATGTGGTCAAGTTACTGTAGCTGACAGGGCTGCTGTTTGTCAGCTGAGCTGTGGCAGCTGCCTGGGGTATGAATTGTTTGTGTATTTATGAAAACACCACCACAGAGGCTGAAAGCATCTTCATGAAAAAATGAACCAGGTGTACAGGACCAGTGCCCACAGTTCAGCAGATGAGCCACTCGTTAAGCCACAGTAATTTGGTCAGTCAAGGCCATATAGCCTCAGCTTATAAGGTCTTGGAGAAAAAGGCAAAGATAATTGTTTATTTAATCTCTCCATCAGCTGAAAAGAACTTCTGCAGTAGCAGAAATGTGCAACAGGGCCTTCCCTTTAAAGCTGTTTTGCAAGGTCACTTTTCAGGCAATGCCTCTTACAAACTGAAGGGTGTGGTGAGTTTGGCTGTTAAAGAGCCTGAAATGATTTAATTTTTGCTCTTAGCAGATCCGTAACTCACTTTCTTCACTAAGGGCATGTGACATTTTACACTTCATATTAAAAGGGAATAAAAATGACTTCACATTTCCCACATCTTCTCTGTTGTAAAACTTGACCTCACACCTTCCTTATTTCACACCAAACTCATGACCCCCTCCCAAGCTAGAAAAGGGTACACCTGCTCACTTTTACAATATTATGGTGCTTAAGAGACTTCCTAAGAGACACAAAACCTGGATAAAGCTTTGTAGTCAACCCTACTGTATCTGCAAGGAATGCTACTGGGGAAAGAAACTTCCAAAAATTATGTTTCCTTTCTAGGAAAGGAATAATGGGGAGTGGGAAAAGAATTGTCATCACTTGAGCTGCACTGCAAGATAATGCATTTCATTTGAAAGGGACAAAAAAGTCAACATACACTTTAAATTTGTTACAGATTCCTGGCTTCATGTCTCCCAGGAGATGCATCATTGTGTCCAGTAACTCCCGACTGGAACTGACCAGGAACTCACGGCCACATGCCAGCGCAGCCACATCTGTGGGAAAGCACAAAACATCACCAAAAATCATGTTTCAAACAAAAGTTTATGCTAATTATCAGGACCACTAAAATGATAGATCAGCTGTGAAGAATGAACTATGGTATTGATATAAACTCCAGACTACATTCACCTATATAGAAAATACTGAAAAAACACTGGTCAAGCTCCTTCAGAGTTCTGCATTGGTATCCAAAGCATTTATTCAGAATGCCCAGTGTCTCAACAGCAACACAGTAAACTGTGAAACAAAAGGTTGTATTCATCCACAGGTAATGTGTGACTGAAACAAAGCTGATCATCATAAGTTCCACTTTAAAGGAACAGAATTGCAGAGTTTTATAACCACTCAATTCAATATACCTGGCACATCACACAACCAAAACTCTTATGAACATCCACTCGAAGTTATTTTCTTACCTCTCTGCAAATGTAGCATTATTCAAGCCCAAACCAAAAGACAAAATTGTTTCCAAAGGCTACTGTTCCAAAGCAGGCTTTCCTTTATCATTTTCCCTTAGACCTACACTCATTCAGTACAGTGACATAATGCGTCACATAATAACATAATAACTTTATTACTTATCTTTACTGACATCTAAACAGCTACAAATCCCACATTCAGAAAAGCTATTCATTCAAGATTCACTTATTTTATACCAATATCCACTGTTTCATCTATCTTGCATCATGTCTTTACTGTAATTTTGACAGTTACAGTTTCACAGAAATTCAGATGATGTATCAACCTTATGCCTCACAGCCTCCCAAACCAAGTGGAGTCATTCTAGAACACACAAGTTGCTTTTTACTTATTTTCTGGCCCTAAAAAAAAAATACTTGGTATGGAAGACATGTTTATAACTTTCTCTTATACAGTGGAAGTACAGTGTATGTGCCAGTTACAAAACTTTTAAGCACTTTCAAAATCCTTAGTCCATGCCTTAAACTGGGGCTGGTCTACTCACACCATCTGCAATTTGTAATCTTCTAGATGTTGGCATCACTGGTGATTCACAAAGTAAATTGTTCAATGTGTACACTGGTACAATGGTCCTTGTTTCATTCCAGACTGAGGGATACAATAGGGAATTTCAGAACTCAATGGCTCTTACCCATCTAATCCTTAAGAATGTCACAGGCAGCACAGAAGTGCCTGTAACAGAAGTGTCAGTAACAAAATTTGCTAGAACTTTAGAAAACCAGAAAGTCACCTAAGATATCAACATTGACAACTTAACTTTGAAAAGCTGTATTCACTGCAGCTTCTTTGAGGCAATACACATTCCCAGTAGGTGTGAAATGCTATGCTGAGACACAACATTAACTTACTTGTTACAATCCCTGCCAAAGCTAATACAAACTGATTTTCCTCAGAATCCAAATCCTGCTGTTTCATGTCTTCACTTAATGACTTCACAAAGCTCTCCATGGTCTGGGCAGTGATTGTGAAAAACTTTACTGCTTTACTCTGCAAGTACAGAGGAGAAGAAAGATTACACACACTATAGCAACTATAATTATTAGATGCTACAGTAAAACTGGTCAATCTTCCAAATTATTAAAACATCCAGTTACTTCAAATAAACAACAGAAAATACCAGGTATTCACTGAGTGACATGTCTGATCCCTTAATATCTGAAACCATTACCTTAGAAGAAAACAGGAAACTACTCAATGCTACATTTATTCATTAAAATACTGAACTACTGCATATCTACCTCCTAAGCACACAATATTATATAATCAACCAGCAGAAGTAAACCTTATTATCAGAAGTGAGAATATTATCTCTTTGTTTTGCAGTAGTTGCACCAGGTGTTTTGCATTTACCTGGCCTACTACAGCAGCTTTTGTCAACATCCGCTGAAGATTAGAGACTTAATGTGAAATTCCTAAGAAAACAATGAAGTCCCCAGAAAAAAAAAAAAATCAAATGGATCCTAATAGGACTCATTAATTGCTCAATACAGCATGGAGAGTAACAGGCTCTGCAGAAGTTGTTTGGAAAAGGAAATGGAGGTCTCCCCTGGGTCACAGGTTGAATTTAAGTCACCATGTCACGTAAGAAAAAAAAAAAACACCACAGCAGAGCACGTGAACAGGAGCACAGGCTGTGATTATGGGACAGTCTTTTCCCCTCAGCGGCAGTCCTGCTCCATTTGGAGGTATCTCAGCTGAGGGAGCACCACCTGGTACAAAGCTCAGGGCAGTCAAAGAGCCTGCCCTGAGGTGCAGAGTCCACAAAGAAGGACAAAGAGACTGTTTCTGTTTATTGGTAATTCTGATTAGTAAAACATTGCTGGAACTCTATTTCACACAAAGGATGAAAGCTTTCATAACCCAAAATAGTGTGGCAGAGAGCCCATAATACTGGGTTTCCCAGTGTTTTTAATAATTTTTCCAATTGTTTCATGAAGCAGCTGAAACTTTTAGTCATTCCCGCAGTGACCCAATGAGAGAGTTCAAGAAATGCCTGAACCTTTATTAATTTTGTAAAGTGACTGAAAATTTTAATACTTTTGTGAAATTACTGCTTTCACAGTATGTGCAAAGCTAGCAGTAACATTTATTTATTTATTCATTTATTCTTCCACTGCTGCACATTCACCACATTAAAGATGTACCATTCCTGTGGGGTGACTTCAGCAAGAGGGGACAAAAAGCAGGCTCAGTCAACACAGTATCTTCACAAATGATGCTGTGAACTCAGAACAGGAGGGAAAGGATCATGGAGAAAGAGGAGGAAGATAAGTGCACTTCTGCATGTGCTGGGTGTAGTTTTTATATGGACACCACTCCTCAAAGATGGCAATTTTAACACAAGCACTGACTACAGCTCAAGAAGCAAGACAGCGAGAGAGAAAATGAAGAGCCCAGCAGGTCAGTATGAAAATACTTATTCACATGGGAACATGAGGGCACTAAGCACCCTGAGTAGTTGGTACATTGCAGAGAAAACACAGAAGACAAAAGCAATCTTCTATGTGCCAACCTCTTGAGGTTTCACTGATGTCCTCTCTGCTGATTCTCCTTTTCAAACAGCCACTACTTAACTAGTGCTGAACTCCAGCAGAGACCCATCAGGTTTATAAATAGCAAACATTGCACAGTCTCTTATTAACTTGACGGCATTTTCATGGGACTGAAGAATGTCTCACCCACACACACTAAGATAAGGACAGTTCTGAAAGCAGCCATTAAGGTGCTTGAGCTCAGATGGTGCAATGAAGCCTCTGCTGTCTGTGGAACTCCTGTGTGAAAGCTCCAGGTAACATGAAAAATTGCTGCCACAAAATATAAAGTTGTTTGTCACCATATCACAAAACTGAAGCAGCAAAACACCTTGTAGGATTCAAAATTTTACAAGTTGAAACAAGCCTTGATGCTGTTCTGAAATGAAACATCCAGGTTGTATTTCTACATGAGAAGCCTGTCATACCTAGCTGAAGCTTTTTGAAAGACATCCAAAACAATCTCATGGGAATTAATTTACTTCTTTTTTTGGTACATGCAGGTGGGAAACCTTGAAAAAGCTCTTGTGGTTCTCTGGATGTCTCTTCAAATTCTCTCTAGCAACATGGGCAAAACCAGCAGGCATCTCTCCCCCACTGCCTTGAGAACTACCTGTGTCACATTTCAAATCTGCTGCTTAAGTTCTGATTTTTCCAACCCTTATGGACACAAAGTGTACACTGGTCACTAACATCATTTCAGTCTGTTTGCATTACAGGACTGGAAGAAAGACCTACTTCTGTATTGCTTCAAAGACGGAAAAAAGCTTGGGCATTGTTCCGGAAGGCATGACACCATTCTGAATTGACGCCACCTTCCCCGTGTGCTTAAATATCTGCAAC
Source organism: Muscicapa striata striata (assembly GCA_030060385.1). NCBI lineage: Eukaryota > Metazoa > Chordata > Aves > Passeriformes > Muscicapidae > Muscicapa > Muscicapa striata. The sequence goes on along the minus strand of JAREIS010000137.1, from coordinate 1,564,898 downwards.
AGTTTCAAAGCAGCCTTGATGTTGTTATACATTTCTGTAGTTCACAGCACCTTCTCAGGGGAGGAGGAAAGAAGCTACAAGCTGTACAACTTGTCCCAAAATAACCCAAACCAAATATGTTGTATGACAAATCTTCATCATCTTTTAATGACCTGACTCACTGCCAGTTGCAATCTGTGGTTGACACAATGCCACACAATCCATTTATGCTTTTCCTAGGAATCTTGTTGCAAGCCCAGGCACGTTTTTTACAGTATTATGTGCAGCATCCCAAGAAAATGATGTCCCCAAATGCTGCTCTGATCTTCACTAGAAGCACAGAAGTTCAACAGGCTTTAATGATTGCTGGAAATGACTAAGAGAAGTATTTTGCATTTCAAACCAACCTAACCCCCAAAGCACTGCATCTTCACAGTTGGGTTTTTTACCTTCAAACAAATCTTCAGGCTACAGTTTTGTTTTTTACTAATTCAACTGAATAATAAAACTAAAGACTGCTTTCAACAATCAGCCTTGTTCTTTACATTTCAACTGCTTTATTCAGTGTTTTACAGATGTTTTCTCTGAGTAACTCCTGCTACTTGGATTTGGAATCATCAGAATGTATAATCAATAAGGCATCACTGTACAGCTTTCTAATATCCAATATAAAGTTGTAATTGTGTTTTAGAACACCCAACTAGAACAACTCTTACAAACACATCGGTTTACCACTTACTATAATGAACTAATCCTATTCATTCAGCTGTTCATCATGCTGCTAAAAATCAAGCCAAAAGAAACTGTGGCATCAGTTCACTCAGATTAAATACAGAAATTCCTTCTCCTGTTGGCTGTGTCAAGAATGAAAATCATAGTTTTATCGGGCCTGTTGCCCTAGTCTCTCCTAATTCCATCAGCTGCACTTAGCAGTGAAATTGTGATAGTTGCAATATTACCATTGCCATTAACTGTTGTTTTGGTTTTGTGGTTTGTTATTGTTTTTTTTTTCTCAAATAGTCTACTTGCCTATGTTTAATACTGATGATTTAATATGATTCACAAGCAGTGAGGGTCTCTAAACTTCCAAGAGTCATTTATGTATTAAAGCAGCAGAAAGATTTAAAGAAGTTGAGAATCAATTGATCAGTCTTTTTCCATGGAAATAGCTCCTCCAAGCTCTCCACAGGCATGGAAACTCCTGCATGTGCCCAGGAACTATTCTCTCCTTCTGTTAGCTTGTGAAGATATTTACACTGTGCTAACTGTAGCCTTGCTTTCAGTTCAGCTGTGTGTGCGTATGGTGGAATACAGATAACCCCCATTTGGTAACAAAAGGAACAATTATTGCATTTATTCATAACACTCCAACCCTTCTTAAGCAAAAATGGATGGTTCCCAAAGAACGTGCCAACCAGAAAACATTTTTGCTGTCCAGAGAGTTTCTGAAATACATCCTCAAAGTGTGTTCCACAGCAAGGCTCCTATTTTAAAGGTCCTTGTTTCAAAGGCCTGAGAGCATTCCCAGGGCTCAGTATTCAGCTGCCATACTTACTCCTCCTAGAATGGATTTCACAGCCTCCTCATTGCTGGATACCCCCCAGAGCAAGGTGCACACTGCTGCTCCCATCTCTGTGCAATACTCTGCCTGCTGCAGGAGCTGCTGCTTGGCCTCGTTCAGCTGCTGCCGCAGGTCCAGCTTCTCCTGGAACAGCATAAGGAAATTTTTGGTTGCACTTCATGTCTCCCACACCAAGTTTCTAGGCTAAGAGACAGAATAAGAAACACAATCATGGCCATTTCTGAAGTGGAGGGTAACCCAGAGCAGTTGCAGACATGTTCCTTCACTCGTGAGCTGTCTCTAAGTAGTGCAGACTGACAGGAACCAGAAACTGTCCACAAGGTCAAACCAAGTGACCCACCGAGACTGAGTGGCACCTAAAGAAGCCTGATAGGAGACATCTCCCACTGAGCAAACAGCTCCATGTCTCTTCAAGAGAGAGGGGATTTCAGCATCAGGGGCCAGCTTTCCCTGACACCTTCCAAAAGATACAGGAAACATCTTACAGGAGGGGAGGGTTGTTTTGTTTTCAAAACAGGCTTCTGCTCTAGCCAACATGGAACATTTACTGGATATCTAGGATAAATACTGTTGTCTCTTCCAACTCTTTTCTGTTGGCATAGTACTGGCAAAGAAAGACAGAGTCCCCAAAAACCATACCTAAGGCTTGAAGTTTGGAGGACCTTCTATTGCAAAAGCCAAGGCACCACTGTGCATCCACGAGGTTCTGAGCAACCTGATCTAGTCAAAGCTGTCCCTGCCCACAGTAGTGGGGTTGGAAAGAGGTAGCACAACTCCAAAATCTCTTCCAACCCAAACTATTCTGTGATACAATGATTCTATGACCATGTAAGTGAGCTGCTAAGTGCTTCTTGCCACAAAGCATAGAGAGAAGACAGATCAACCCTACAGAACCAGAGCACAACTTCCATTTGGCAGCTCTTTTTTCTGGTAACATGGGAAGCTGGCTGGAAGAATATCACAGAACTGGGAGGATTCTAGGTCTCACTGGCTTCCTATCAGCTGCCACAGGAGTAGCAAAGCTGCTACACTTCTTGGTTTAGATCCAGCACTGACATCAAGATCAAGGCAGGGATTCTGCAATCTGTGTTTTAGGGTGGGTAGGGGCTCCCAGCTAACACTAGGTAGGGTGGTATTAAACAGTGCTGCACAGGAAGACTAAGGCCAGCACAGAAAAATTATGCTAATTCAAGTATTAAAAAAAGAGAGAGAATCACAGATTGCACAATGTCAAAAAACAGAAGAATCTTACTCTCCCATTTTAGAGACATGGTATTTTCAAACTCGCTGCAGAAAACACCTTCCTCAGCTCAGCCTTCCTAGTGTTTGACTGTCAGGATGAGGTATGGGGAAATGAGAAGGAACCTTTCCTATGTCAGTTTTGAAACCAACTAAACAGAACAAGACTTTCAACCATGGATTGTCATCAAGACTTTAAGTATCTTGTTGGTTTTGGGGTTAACCTCAATGCTTCATGTTGAGGGTTTGTGAAGTATAGAAATGTAAACTCACCTGAAAATTTACACAATAAGGTGTCAACCAGCACAGAGCTGTGTGTGCTCTGTCACCAACTACCTACTCAGCCTCCTGATCACACCTATCAGTCTGATCTGCACTGCTGCTGAGGGAACACGCAGGTGAGGATTTGTAAAGTTCAAGTTTCATCTCTCAAGTAGATTTCTGTGTGTATTTACTCTCTGGAGTCTTTCCCACCTATATATACAAGACACCGACACTTGCTGCTGATTCCATAGACAGAATCTCCCAGGAAATGTCTCTTATTTCTTAATACTTTGATCGTTTTTAAGCAAATTAGCCAAATTCCATATTTACATGACTCACTGCCAGGCCTATCAGCTTTTCTGCCACCATGTGCATCCACAAAATGTCCTCAGGCATCTTCCTGCCTAATCCTTATATTCTCCCTGTCTTTTCCACACTGTCCTGGACTTATGGAAATGTACCTTTAATACATTTTATTTGCATTTGGATGCTAATACTGAGTAAGACATAAAACCCAGCAATACCAAATCTAGATCCCCCAACAAGCATGTAAAGCCAGCAGAAAAAATGCCAGAATTTTTAATAGATCAAAAGCAACATCAGAACAAAGATATGAGGAAAGGAAAACAAAATAGTACATGCAAGAGCCAGGAAAATAAACAGAGCCTGCAAAAACAAATAACCTGGCTGGAAGCAACACTCCTAAGAGCTCACATCACCCAGCAATCCCTGTGCTATGCAACACCACCATCTTCAGGAAAAGGTCAAGGCACAAGAACACAGCAGTGCCCAAGTATGGAACTGCAAAAAGACAGACAAAGGAGACATTAGCCAAGAATAACATGTGCACTTCAAGTTTTGCTCAGGTTCAGAAAGCACAGCAATGCCCTAATCAGTGACACAGCTCTGCACAGAGAATTTGGAATGCAAAATGTTGATTTATGATGGCTTCAAAAAAGGACACTGCTCAACCAGAAATGCATTTATTACATGTTTGTTTCAGTGAATAGTTTTCTTCTCCTTCAGAAGATAAATATGTAGAAAATAATTCAGAAACTCCACACAAGGATGCCTAGAGCAAATGAAAAACACCAGGAAAGTGATTAGTAGGGACAAAAATCACTCATATACACACACCATCTTATATCCTGAAGAGCTAAAGGACTTCGCAACATGATGAGCACAATCCACTGAAATACACCTTCCTGGCATTTAACAGAACCCAGTCAGGCAACTGCCACACACTGCACAACAGCAAAGACATGAAGAAAAGAGCTTTGAAACACCAAAATACCAAAACAACTGCTCCTAGTAAACTATCCATGCTTTAAGTAAAACTTATCCAAAAGAAATCATAAACTCAAAGCACCTGCCCTTTATTTTGTACTACAAACAAGAATCATGGGTGGGACTCACCTTGTTAATATCTAAAGCAGCAGCATTCAATTTTACAGGGATTTTATCCTGCAACTGAAGAACTTAGCGCACAGCAAAATGAACTCTGTACCTACTGCTGAACTGCAACATCTATCCCCAGAAGATATGTATTTTGAAATAAGGAATATCCAGATTGACAACTATTCCATCATACCAAATGTCATTCCAGAGTGTCTCATCTACGCAGATGTGCATTTCTGAACTCTTCATTATTCCTTTTCAAAAATGAAGAAAGTTTTGTGGTTCATCTGTCTTTGTGCAATCACAAGGCTGGCAAATGCCAGCTGTACAACCCCAACTGCTGACTACTAAAGATGGCTCCAAGGAAATGAACTTTTGCAGCAAATAATCACCACTGATTCTCACAGAGACTCATTTGAACCCAAATGGCTTCACAGCCTGAGAAGTCAGTGTCTTTGCTATTCCTTAATTGTTAAGAATCTCCCCCCTCATAATCACTAAATACAATATTGACAGAGCAAGAGGAGCCCTGAAATTGCTCTTTGATTCTCAGCTGTATATGGCAATTGGATCAATAGGTGCTTGAAGAAAGACTATTAACACTAAACAAAGGTACACAGCTCACAGCAAACCAAGAGAGGCTGCATTCATTCTGTACATTGCACTGCTTAAACTATCTTCTACTGTCCTCTTTGCAAATATGTTATAGCAATGTCAAATTCACAAGAACTGATTCTGTGAAGGACCTTTTGATTCCAGCTATGCCACAATCTTCCCAAATACCTAGTGCTTTACTTTCTCATGTTAATATGGATATGGATGACTATTTGGATAGAAATCCCAAATTGTTTTTGAGACTGAGGATTCACTTTGTGACATGAAAATGAAAATTTTATCATTACTGCTTTTGTTATTAAAGCTCAAACACACAGATATCAATATCCTGGCAGCAGATCTACCTTCTTCTCTCTCATGCAATCTGCCTGGGCTGTTTCCAGACGGGCTCTGAAGTGTTCACAATCCATTCTCAGCTGCTCTATTTCCTCCTCCTTCTTCTCCAGGTCTGTGACAGGATAAATCAGATAAAAGAAAGAAGGAACACATTATGGTCCCAGGCCTGCATTGAAGCAAAGAGAATCCACCAAGTGTGACTTTACTGAGGTGCCTCAGCCGTTTGCTTGGGCGAGATCACCTCCCTGTGGCTAAACTGGAATCTCATAATTTGCTGTGTGGCAACAGCTCTGAGAAAGCAAACCAACACATCTGACTTAAAAGAATCACATCTAGCTGTTAAATACTGAGAGTTGAGAAGATTTTTTAAAATTTACTCAGTTTTCTACTTTGTTTTCATGTTGGTTTCCATGAAAACTCCGTGAGTGAAATTTCACCCAAGTCAGTGACTATATTAAAAACATAAGAAAAATACCAACAGTAGTTAAAAGTGAGTGTTTCAATCTACAATTTACAAGGATAGCAAGAATAAAAAGCAACTATTCAAAATATTTTTAAATAGTATTTATAAAGTAGTATAAGCAACCTGGACCAGTGAAAGTTGTCCCTGCCCATGGCAATGGGGTTAGAACTGGATGAACTTTAAGATCCCTTCCAACCCAACATATTCTGTGATTTTATCATTATAAACTATTTAAACATTGTCAGTGACAAGCACATGATTTCCGTATAAAATTAATTTCTGATGTTATCAGAAATTCATTCTCATCTAGGCCCTTTATTTTAGTGCACAGAAATCAAGTTAAAAGTATTCCATTTCACCAGCATGATGCCTGTTTAAAAAAATTATCTTTGAAGGACAGTTCAGTTCATTTTACATTTTTAAAGTAAAATACAATACAGCTGTGTATTGTATTTTACTTTAAACAACCAGAGTCTTGGATGCTTAGCAATTACACTGAAAAAAGGAAACATGTTTAAGTAGTTCCAAAAAGTAAAATCCAAACAGCATCTACTGTAACCCTGGCAAGTTTAAAAAAAATAAATTACACCCCACTTCAAACACCACACCCTTGAACATGACAGTTTGGTCTATGGCTTAACACACTTCCCCTAACACGTGACAGTATTTTTTTATGTAATTACCAGAAATCATACCAAATTCTATCATAAAAAGACAACATCATTTAAAAATATCCAAAAACGTTCTTATTAAACAAAGGACTTGGCTTCTGGAATTCTAGTTGGTAATTCTACATGATTTGAAAAGGAATGCCTTCCTGTTTTGGTGCTAATTGACAAGTTTATCATCTTAAATACATACACATTGCTTTGAGAAGCCTGTATAAAAGAAGAAAAGCTGTGGCTGATTTATCTAAAGAGGTAGAAACACATTTCCACTCAGCCATTGTGTGATTCCGAGCCAACAACACTTTTTAGCAGAAAGCAAAGAGGCAAGGCAAGGGTTCACTGCTGAGAAATAACTCTGTGCTAGGACATGCTCTCAGAGCAACTCACTTCTTTTCAACCTGTAGCTCAAAGGAAAAGAAGGAAGGGATGAATGCATTAATTGAGTTTTTGAGGATAACTCTGGTCAGTGGCAAGAAACTTCCCTTGTGTCAAGTGAAGAAAATTCAGTCTCATGCACTTCTGACCATGAGGGTGTGAATCCTAAGAAGCTGACTGAAGATGTCTCGAGTGGGAGCAGAACATGCTCTGCTCACCTATAGCAGGCCAAGAACCTGTTAAGCCTTGCCAGGTTAAGTTCATCCAGTGAAAATCTCTGTCCCTGCAAGTAAACAAGCTCTCCAGAAAAGAGAGGAATCACTTCCAGCCTTTGAGAGGATAGATCCAACCTGAATCCAGCCAGCAGACACACAAAGATGCCACATCCTACACCAGCAAACTTCAAAGGTCCTGGAACCAAACCTGAGCCAGAAGGAGAATAATATTGACTACTGAGTGTTAACACAATGCACCCTGGACTTTTTAAAGGGCTTCAGATGAAAGGAGGATGTGTCAACATCCTCTAAGGTATCACAATGCTTTATGTTGAAGGAAAAAAACAATAGTGGAAGCTGCTGAAAAGAGACTTACTTCTAGCTGTTCCTGATTTGTGGAAACTCTCCTGCTATGCCTAGTCAGCCCTCCCAGCTGTGCCTTTGCTCTGAAGAGAAAGAAGCAGTTTTCATAACCAATTTGGGTGAGAAAAAAAAAATAAATTGAAATGGCACCTTCACACAAAGAGAAAATATGTAACTTCACCACTGCAGTGGTAAATCAGACTCTGGGAAGAAGTGGCACATGCTTCCAAGATAGAGCCCCAAAAGCAGAACAAGACACTGGGCACAGGAAAGAAGACAAGGCTACCATTTCAGGTGTGAGGAAGACTCGTTCTCATCCACAGAAACTTACAGGTCATACCAGGAGATTTTCTGGGCCAGAGATCTAATCTCAAAGTTCTGGGAGGTGGACAACTGAGCACAACAGGGAAGAATGCCAACAAGTGATGGAATCCCAATTCTACTGATCCAAATGCTAGATCAATGTTATATGCTATTTTTAATGCTTCCCAAGTGGAGAGATTTCCACTAAACATATCCATAATAATGCAGAAAAATTGCTGGAGCTGTACTTCTAAGACACCTAGAGACAAGCACTCTTCCTGTGAGATGGGTAATGAGAACAAAACAGAACCCTCTTTTCTAAATGAACAATTAGCCTGGCAAAAATCTTAATGAAGATGCTGACAGCAGCCTGAAAAGCACTGCCAGCTCAGATCTCACACATTACCCCGGGGAAGCCACAGGAGATGGGTGTCCTACTGCCCTACACACACCAGTGAAATGTGCAAAGATCTCAAGGTTTCTCAAAGCTGTTCAAGACTCCATCAGGCTCACAACTGAATGGGCCAGAGGTGTTGAAAGTCTCTCACTGTAATCTGCACTTCTTGAGGAGTAGGAGACACTTCAACACTACCCAGAAAACTGCAACAGCTGATGGAAGTCTGGAGATGTACAAATCACACATTAGGCTTCTGTAAGAGCAACATGAAAAAACATCTCTAGGGGAAGCCAGGACTCCTGTGAGCTTCACATGGCACACCAAGAGGCTGCATGTAGCCAACAGAACCATTCTGAGAGTGAGGGCTGCTTGTGTCCCTGTGATGTCCAACCTTTAGTGATTCGTATGCTCCAAAGCCTTCTTTCAATCTGCAGAGGTAGGAGAAGACTGGAGCAGCAAATATCTCCACTTAACTTGTCCAACTGTAGGAGCATATGATGGCCAGAGCCTGAATAAATATTCAAATGGCCTTGTTACCTGCAAGAGAAATCTCCACTGTGGAGAAAGACTCAAGAGAATTCAAAGTCTGACTCAGCTTCAGGTCCTGCTCTAGAGGACCCAGAGAATGCTGGGTAGCCAGCAGAACATTTCAAGGAACTTTAAAATCCCCATGTTGATGCCATGAGCCTGCTCTGGATGGCTCCAACAGTGTCTCCTTGATGCCTGGCACAAGGAATGTAAGAAGGATTAGTGAGAGGAATCTCAAGACAAGTAGCTAAAAACTAATTGAGGATCTCAAACACTTAACACAACTGGAAACAGTCCCTGATGCCTTGCAACAGCAAAAGAGAACACCTCCAGATCCTATCCACTGCCTGTGACATGGAAGAATCTTCCCAAAGAGTGGATCACTGGAAGCTCTGCCCCAATGTATTACATTGTCAGACACAGGCCTTGAGCCCCTATCTTGCTCTTCCTTAGCTGGCTGTTGCAAATTAATTTCCCACTTATCACCTGATATTCTAGAAGAGACATACTCTCTGTAATCTGTCTCAGTGCTTGTTCCATGTCTTTTCAGGTAAAGCCAATGGCAAACCCAAACCTGATGGCATGTTGGGAGTGGAATAATTTTTGAAAAAAATAAAGCACAGAGAAACCCAACATTGAAAAGCTGCACTTTGGGGACAGCAGTAAAAGGACTTTTATTACAGAGTATTTTTTTTTATTAGTAAAGCACACAAGCTAAAACACAAGACAGGCCAAATACAAGATTAACTCACTCTTCTTTCAAACTTTTACCCACTACTATTAACCATTATTTTGTAGGCTTTTTTTTTTCTGTGCAGTGACCTTTTGAAAAACAAAATGCTGTTGCCTTTTCTCAAAGGGAAAACACTTTCTTTCCCCTCATACAGCTTCCCTTATTTCCTAAACTATATATGTTTTCATCCACAGTAAAATATTTTTAAAGATTGACATGTCTGGTTATTCCTAAGGCAGCCTGTAATTTTCTTCACTACAAACACATTAATTTACTGAAGCAGTCACTGAACAACACAGTTGAATCTGGAATAGCTCCACAAACTCTGCAACTATTTCTGGGGCACAACAGTTTGTTCTAAGCAGTTCTGGCAGAAACTGCAAGAGCTTGTAAGATGGTGCTACTCACTTGATTCAATAGCATCCAGCTTCTGGAATGTCCCCAAGATATCTCCATTTACTATTTTGGGTAAGAAATCCCGCAGTTGCATAACTTCAGTTGTCAGCCTTTCTAAATCCCTCCTCCTAACTTTTACAAATTCCTCTTTGGTTTCAGCCTTCTGAAATAAAACAAAAAAGCAAAATAAAAACAAACAAACCAACAACCAACCAAAGACACTATTACAGTCTTGTAGTGCTTTTCTGCCTCAATTTCTTTTCTTGGACAAAAATATTCCTCCCTGTGACATAATTTCAGAAATTTGTAACTTTTAAAAGAGAACTATTCAGCAATCAAATCCAAAAGTCTCTGAGGTTAACCCTTTGACTGTAATCCTAATTTTTGTCACTGTGGCCTAAAGTAAACAGTATTACCACTCTGCATGTTTCTTCATCCAAAATGTGTGCAATGCATCCGAGAATGCTGCAAAAATTAACACTCACATTTTAAAATGTGAGCAGCATCCACCAAGCTGTTGTTTCATGACAGTCGTAAAGGATACAATTACTCAGCTTTTTAATTAATTCAAACATTTGCAAGATCCCAGTCCTAAATTACAACAACTATTTTTGAGGAAACTGTACAGTCTTCAAACCAATTTATCTTTATGGAAGAGCAAAAATTATTTGCAGCCATCTGCAACCCAATCTTACATAAATAATTTCATCCCAATGTAAGACAGAAACGTTTCCTAGCTTCCTCTCCAACCAAACTATAGCTATGGAATAGTTCTCATTCAATACTCCAGCAGAATGTGTGTTAATTTTAAAATTACAGAGCAATTTTTGTACAAAAAAAACCCCATGAAGTCCAATTTGTGACGTACATATGTGTGCAGTTTGTTGGTTGTTAAAAAGGCTGACACACACCAACGAAAAGAAAGTTTTAACATGTTTAAAAACATTGATCACTTAATATGCTTTCAGAACACAAAGTTATATCTCAGTATTGCTTTGCACTGCACTCTTCTCAGTGCAGTGCAAAGCAATACTGAGAAATGAGGTTTATGTATCACATCTTATTCCAAAGAGGTTAACAACCCAAAATCTCATCTCCTACAGGTTCAAAATGTGCCATCCCCACAGTCTTCTCAAGAGCAGACACACAAGACAAACAGAAGCCATCCTCTCCACCCATTCCCTACAATTATTTCTGCTTCCCTACTTCCTCAAATTGAACATTTCCTTTGAGTTTTGCTTCCTACTCTTATTTCTTTCCCAGCTGTCTTTCAAATCCAGAGAGTTTTGGGACAGGTCAGTCCCACCTTTGGAGGTTCAGAGCTGTAGGGAAAGTATGGAAGAAAGATTTTGCTTTAATTTGAACTGTAAGCCCCAACTTGCATCTAGAAAGTGCTTATGGCAAGGTTCATAAGGCCAAGTAGCACCACATGATGTGGCTCTAGAAAAATTGCACTCATCTAGGTCTCAAGAAAGCATGGAATAAACACATGGGAAGAGGAGTCTGTAGAGGAATGCCATCTGCATGTCAGCAACCACGAATGACAGAGAGAACTCAGTATTCCTCAGACTTACAGAACAAAATTGGGTACATAAAAATTTCTCTGTTCACTAGCAGAAGCTGAATTCAAATAAAACACACTGTGACTCACTGGTTTAAAGATATGAAATATGCAGTAAGGAGGAAATTCTCATTTGTAGTTCCCACTGTAAGCACAGGTCTTAGTAGTGCTGCAGTTACAGCAAACAAGTTTTATTTTCTCTCTTTCAGCAGCTTCTCCACATCTGTCTGCACTAGGAGTATGTTAAAGACAAATACAGCCAGAGAAGAGGGGCTTTCTGCACAGTCCTTACAGCAACAGCAGGTGCCTGGAGGTAGGAAATTTGACTTTTTTCACAGGGGTGAAGTGACCCGGAGCTCATGTCCTGGTGTGAGCCCAGTGAAGGGAACCACCCCTTCCCTGTCACTCCAGGGGAGCGCACAGGGCAGAGCACCCAGCAAGGAATCACTGCAGGCCCTGTCCCCACTCACCCCCACCAGCCCAGGGTGCCTCTGGCACCGCTCTACAGCCCCCACCGCGCTCCCCTCCACCTGCGGCCCCGCCATCGCCCCTCAGGGCCCCATGAGGCCCAGGACCACCACACAACCCCCAGCTCCTTCTGCTCCTCAGGGCACCACGCCTGCATGGACCCTCCGGGCCGGGCCTGGCCTCAGAGCCAGCCTCGGGCCGCTCGCGATACCTGCGCGTCGCCAGCCAGGCCGGCGCTGCGCCACATCGCGACAGCGGCGACAGCGGCGACAGCGGCGTCGTGCGGGATGGGGTAGGGAGAGACAGAGGGCGTGAGGGCGGGAAGGAACTCGCTGAGGCCACGCCCCCGCCGTGGCCACGCCCGCTCCGAGTGGGTGGGCGCGTCAGGGTGGGCGTGGTCTGTGAGGTCAGGCTCCGCCTCCAGCCCCGTCCCAGCAGTCCCGGGACAACGCTAGGATAACACCGGGAAAACACCAGGAAAATACGGGGATAACACTGGGATAACACCGCGCCAATGTCGGCACAGCACCGGGATGCCGGGGGCGGCCAGAGCAAGGCAGGATTGTGGGGAGCTGCAGCCCGGCCCTGCTGCGGTGCGCTGGGGCTGGAGGCTCCCTCCCCCTCCAGTTTGGGAGGGAATATTGAGGATCTGCTGGAGGGCAGGGAGGCTCTGCGGGGGGGTCTGGGCAGGCTGGATGGAAGCACCGAGGCCAGTGATGTGAGGTTGTGTGTGATGTGAGGTTCAGCAAGGCCAACTGCTGGGTCCTGCACTTGGTCACAAAAAGCCACTGCAGCTCCAGGCTGGGGAAAGAGAGTAGGAAAGCTGGCCGGAGGAAAAGGACCTGGCGTGCTGGTAAACAGAGCTGAACATGAGAAAGGTGTGCCCAGGTGGCTAAGAAGGCCAATGGCACCTGGCTTTGTCAGCAGTAGTGTGGCAGTAGGACCAGGACAATTGACTGTGGCTCTGTACAGGACACGGGTGAGGCCACACCGCCGGTGCTGTGTCCAGCCGTGGACACTCGGTTCAGGAAGGACGCGGCACTCAGTGCCGTGGGTGGTGACCGGTCAGAGATCGGGCTCGATGGTCTCAGAGGGTCTTTTCCAGCCTTAATGGCTCTTTGATCTGTGGGGTGTCCGGCCGGTGCCTCCCGTGGGTTCGCCCCGAACGCCGCGGTGCTCCGCCACCATCGCGGTGCCCGTCCCTGCGCCCCGCCCTCCCCGCGGTGACGGCAGAGCCCGGCGCCCGTGACGCCATCAGCCGGGGCCTGGCGCGGCAGGACGGGCCGGGCCGGGCGGGCCGAGAGCGGGCCAGCAGCGGACCGGGACCGGGGCCAGGCCGGGCCATGGCTCCCGCGGCCGTGCAGCCGCCCGAGGTGCAGTTCGCGCAGCGCTTGGCCGCCAACGAGAAGCGCATCCGAGACCGCGCCCTCAAAAAGCTGCGGGGCTACATCGGCGTGCGGACCCAGCGGCCCGCCGGTAAGGACCGGGGCGGTTCGGGAGTTGGACAGGGACCGAGGGGCCGGGGACAGGAACAGGGACAGGGAACAGGGACAGCTCTCGGTGCCGTGGCGGGGGCAGCGGCGGCTCCGGCGGACGGACGGCATGGAGAGGGATGGAAGCACCACGTGTGCGCCCTGAGCCTGGCACGCCTCCTCGGGGGTTCATCTCGGGGTTCTTCTTTTCAATTTTTTTCTTTTACTTTAATTTTTGCCTTAATTTTTAATTTTTAAAATTTTTAGGGTTTGTTTGTTTGTTTGTTTGTTTTTCGTTTGTTTGGTTTTATTTTGTTTACTTTTGCTCGTGTATTTCACCATGTATACGCACGTGTTGCCCCGGTGCTGCCGCAAGCGCAGCCCCAGCACCCGGGAGCCGAGGGACTCGTGGGTCCTCCCTCGGGAAAAGTCCCCGGGCACTGGAGGGGCTCGGGAAGGATCAGCTTGGATCCAGGATCCAGGCAGGGTCTGGCTGGCAGCATTAACAAATCCGGGATGGGAGCAGGATAGCTCGTGTGCTCTGGTTCCCAAGGAACAGTAAATGTTCAGTGCACATAAATGCACTGAACTGAGCCAGGCTGGAAACATCCCAGTGTGTGCAGCATAAAGTTTTATCTTTTGTTTTTCTGGGAGGTGATATCTGTTTGTTTCCATGACTGATATTCAGGATAATGCTTGAGGAAAGCTAAGTTATGTTTCAGCATTTGTGTAATTGCAGCTGATTCTGTGTAACCCATTTGGGTTACCTGTTACCTTCACTTCATGGTATCAAAAGCTTTTATTCTATGTATTTCCAAGAATTTTACCTGGAGCTGTATGTTGGCACTTTAGAACTAAGAGTTCAGTGGTGTCCCTGGAGTCAGTTTGAGGCTGGCAACGCCACTCTGAAGCCTCCTGCACCTGAAAGTGTCTCACGTTCACAGTTTCCACATGGATGTATGTTATTCCTACACCGTACATTATATATAACATACACAATGTAATGCATAATCTGTATTTTATATTTTTAATAGAAAATGTAAGTTTTACAAGCTGTTTTATGCGTTATTTTATTACCATATATTTAAATGGTATATTATTGCATATTACATCTATATTTTATATATTAGTATATACTATATATGTGGATTTGAGGAACCAGCCTAGAGCTGACCCCAAGAGCTAAACTGCAGCTGGAGTGCTGGTTGGACCTCAATGCATTATTGGAAAAGATTGTAGAATGAATATTGTTTCTTGCCTTTCCAAGTAGTATTTGACCCACTAGTCACATCTGAGAGGGAAGGACACCTACAACAGTCTTACAGAGTCAGACCAGGGAGCCAAACATTCATTATCCCATTATCCCAGTTAACATAGATCTAGGGATTGCCTGGGGACTAGGACAATGTACATCATGTACCTCTCAAGTACTTTCTGTTTTTTAGCTCTGGAGACTTTCTAAGGGGGACTCTGTGTTCAGTAGTGCTCTGTGCATCTCACTGCAAAGTGCAGTTCCTTGCAGTTTGTGGAAGCATCCACAAGAAGGACAGGAGTGCCCATAACTGAGGGAAAAAGTGCAGGTTCAGGCACTGCTTGTCCTGAAACCATCACAGGGAAATTGCTCAGTTGGGCTGTGAACCTTTTGCATGTTAAAATCAGCACACCATGGAATGCAAATGAGTAGGAAACAAGGGTGACTAATTTCCATAGCTCTTAGATTTACTTGCTGATAAGTTCTATCCAAACTGGTAATATTGAAACAAAGATTAACTTGTTTGGGCTTGAAGAAAAAGCATGTAGAGGAGAGAGGGAAGTTATTTATTAGTTAGCATCCTTATACCCATCCAGTGTTCTGAGGGGGGATGAGGCTCACACACCAGGCAACTCAGGTAAGATGCCCTAACTTGAGGAGCTGAGAATGTGCTGACTTTTAGAAGAAGTGCTGGAGTTTCCACCTGATGTTCAGGGCTGACAGGTGTTTTGTAGGTAGACAGGACTGCTCTATGTGGTCTGTGCTGAGGCTGAGGGAGCTTCTTCAGAGAGCCAGAGCTCTTCATTTTCAGCAAGAAGTTAAACTTTGTGGAAGGCATTGAACTACCAAATGAATCAATGAAAGAATAATAAATAGAAATAACTTCTAGTAAAAGAGAGAAGATTACTGGGGGTTTCCTGTCTGACAGAGCTTGGGCCTGGGTCTGTAAAGGATTTATGTAATTTCCAGTGAAATGTGCCTGTGTGAGTCTGGTCCATTGCAATTATCTAGAATTAGAAAAATTGTAACAAATTCAATAGCAGTGTCAAAGCAGCCCAACTCCCAAACAGAAATGCTGACAAAGCTTGCATTAAAGTAGCTGTGAGTGGTTGTAACGTGTTAATCCCAGCTGCCACATAGGAGTTGGGATTAATACATAGGAACAGAGTTACTGTGCATAGGGACAGTTTCAATTCAAACCCTAAAACCAAAACCTGTCTCAGGATAGGTTTAAGGTATAGAAGGCCTTCAGTTTTGGGCACTGTGGTTGCTAATACAATGCATTCAGGTTTTAAAGTAACCTTACTTTAATGGCTATTATTTGCCAGCTGTGGCTGGGGACACCACATAAAGTTGAAAAACAGAAAACACAATCTTGAAACTACTCTTTTGAGCCACTAGGATAAGAAAATTGCTCTAATTTTTGGTCAGAGTCTTATGTTAAATGGACACAGGACTGCCTAGGACACTTTAAAAAGCCCTATGTGTATGAAAGGCAACCCCATGGAAGTCTGTGTTTTCTTCCCCCAGAGCACAGGAACAGGCTGTCCAGGGCAGTGGTGGAGTGTCCCTGGAGGGATTTAAAAGATGTGTAGATGTGGCACTTGGGGACATGTGGTGGCCTTGGCAGCGATTATCTGAGAGGTCTTTTCCAACCTGAATAATTCTGTGATTCAATTCTGTGAACTCCTGAGCCATGTTTATAGGTAGCAGGTGATGCCTCTCTCTGATGCCTCTGTATAGTTAATGCTGCCTGTGAGGTTAAAACTGCTTCTTACCACTCAGTGTGTCATATATAATTCCCTTAAGAAATGTTATTAATTTTAATATTCCAATTAATATTAGATCAGTGAATCAAATTGTTCTGTATTTTGTCGTAAAAAGTACTGTCAAATCTAAGTTAAATTTATAATTAATGCTTAATATTAAGGACACATTGCTTGCTACATAGCATTTTGCATATTTCCTCACTTCCTTTCTTTTTAAGCAAGCAGGTGTTTTTGTCTGAGTGATAATTGCTTCCAAATGACTTGGTCCAAGAAGAAGATGCACAATTTAGGTCTTGCACTGGGTCTCATGCTTTTTGACTGGCAGACCCTTGAGACAGTGATCTTTTTAGAGCAAGTTTGAGCTTTCTGAAGATGATGACCTTTTCAAAGTGATTTTTCATGAGATTGCTTGGGAGTATTTAATAGGCCATAGTTTGAAAATAGCTGTAGTGGGTCATTGTAGCTGCCTTGTAACAATGTACTGTTACAATTTTACTTCACAGAAATTTAGCTGATGTAATGAAAAACCTAGTTCTTGAGCAGGTAGTAGTGGCTTTCCATGTAGTACTTTACTTCTGGAATGTGAAAATATTTTTTTGCTCTTAAAATTCAGGTGTTACTACATCCCAAAACTAACTGTATTAGTTTTGTTATAGTTGCTCAGGCTCTTTGACTATAAAGTTTAATGTAGAAATAAATATGTTGATTGTTAGAAGATTATTCTATCAAAACAAACCCCTAGTAAAGAGTAAAACTCTTGGTAAAGTGAGACTTTTGTTAAAAACAACAAAACAAAACAAAAATCATGTCTCTTGTAAAACTTTCTGATACTCATTAAAAATTTCTTTCAGACTTGATATTAAAAATATGCCCGAGATATTTATCAGAATTATCTTGATATTCATCCTACCTGTGATTGCTTTGACATCTTTGTTGTTTCAGTAAGGTAGAAGCTTACAGCCACTGAATCACTGTTCTATGCCAAATTGCCTTCCAATTAATGTGCTTACAGTAGGAACCCAGAGAAAATAACAAAACAAAGAATAAAACAAGGAGCAGAGGGGACTGCATGAAAATATTTTGGTGGAAATGTGTGTTATTTTCCTTTCATTCAGACTTGTTCTGTACCGTAGGTGGCTTCAGTCAGGAAGAACTGCTGAAAATATGGAAGGGCCTTTTCTATTGCATGTGGATGCAGGATAAACCTCTGCTTCAGGTATAGTAATTGGGTTTGTATTAGCTTGATGGAGCCCCTCCAAAATACACTCTTGGCACATACTAATTTAGAATGGGGAAAATTATCTTTTTTATTTTTCTTCCCCTGCAGCCCATCTGTGGCATGTGCAGGAGAGGAGGTGACTGTAACTTGGTGATCTGAACATGAACAGATCATCTTTGGAGTCAGCTTCTGAGGGGCAGGTGTAGCTGTTTACCTTTAAAAGGAGAGCTAAAACAGATGCCTCATGAAATGCTGATTTTGTGTAACTAAAGCAGTAAGAGCAGGGTGCCCTTAACTGCAGCTACAACATCTGTGTAGATTTTAGCGTGAAAGTTCCACACTTCCTCTTCTTTTGTTAGTTCAGTAGCACTTCCTCTACTACCAACTTTGTCCTTATTTTTGTCAACCTCTACTAGTTTGTCTCCCTACTTTCCAAAAATACTGGTTTTGGATTACCAGCTCTCAGTTACCTCAATTTTCAAATCAGTTGTCAGCATGAACAAGATTTATCTCGAACATAGCTCACACCCCTCCACAGAGACCTATATGAGAGCAGTGCTCTGAAAGTTTCCCATCATTTATTAATTCAAATACATTTAATTTAATTTAATTTTTTCTGTTGTGAAAAAGATGATTCGTGCAGAGATCTGGTAAAATGAACACATTTTGATATCCTTGAAACTTCTCTTCCAGCTGGCCTAGTCCCAGTACAAGGATAACTACAGTACTAAAGCAGCTGTTCACCGAATATTTTTCCTTTTGAGAGATGTTTAATGGAATTCATCCTTCTTGCTTTTTGCTGGTTGTGTGTTTGGTGAGGAAACCAAACTCTAAAACATGCTACACCAACTATATTTATTTACTTTTAGGAGGAACTTGCAGCCAACATCTCTCAGCTTATCCACGTGTTTCAGAATACAGAAGCTCGTAAGTACTGTTTAATTACCTAATGCTTTGTAGGGTACTTCCCTCTTTGGTGATTCCACTATCACAGAGCCAGAATAAAGACAGACAGATAGAGGGGCTGTTTTAGTGGTTTTTCTTTCCTTTTTGTCCAGCTGGTCTGTGTGATTGCATTAAGGCAGGCATGAGCTGCAGGCTTTTTCTGACTGTTGCAGGAGAAGAGTTGTGTCCTCAGTGTGACTCAGCTCAGATTTTTTTCAGGACAGGCAGGAAAACAAACTTGTCCCTGACTTCTCATTTCTGCATAGACTGGTCTGTGTATTTCCCGCTTAAAATCAACATTGTTTCATGAGCTGTTAAACCCCTGATATTCAAAATGCTTATGAAATGGAGTACTCAGTTAATGCCAAAAATGCATTGGTAGAAATGTGTGCAGAATAGATACTTTACTCAAACTTTTGTGCATATAACACAAAATAGATATAAATCTGTCCCTGTAATTAAACTTGTTTTTAAAAGTAGCTGTGTGCCTTTTCTTGTATTGTTCTCAAATTCAATTGATTCTTGTACTAGTGTCAAGCCTGTCTTCCCACAGCTCTGTCCCTGTCACTAGGACAAGCCTGGGGAACTGCATCCCTTTCTTGAGATACTTTCAGATTAACAGAATAGCCCACTGTGCCAGACATGTAGGTGCTTTTCCTTGCTCCCTTGCAGGACACCTGTTCATCCAGACATTTTGGCAGACAATGAACCGGGAATGGAACGGGATTGACAACCTGCGTCTGGACAAGTACTACATGGTAATTGTACCTCTCTAGGTGGTGTGTTCTCCTAGAAAATGTGTGGTGCTGGTGTGCTGGAAGGCAGCTCTGTCTGCACATGCATTGGTGTGTATTGTAAGAGAAGACAAGATGTCATCTTCTTGACACATTGCAAGAGATGTTTGTTTTAAAGGCTTCCACTCACCACTGCGTGAATCTCTAAAAGCCAGTACAGTTTATATCGTGCTCAAGTGCTTTCCCCTCTAACATAGTGATTTTTTCATTGATTTCTGTACTGGAATATAAATACTGTCTCAAAGGACACTGTATCAACATCAGTTGTTCAGATCAGACTGTTTCAAGACTCTTTTATAGCTCTGCACTAGAACCCCAGCTCTCCACTAGTAAAGTATCCACTGTAGTACATTCAATAGTCAGAATTTTTTTCTATAGGAAACAGAGTATTAAAACAGGAACTAAAATCTTAAAATGCATACCTTTGTAAAGAACAAAATCCCATTATCTTCTTCTTTGAAAGAAGCTAATTGCAGGCACATTCACTGGTGGTTTTTCTTTCCCGATATTAGCAGATATAAGTTATTTCAGTAAGTGAAGTGTTTTGAGCCAGTTGAATGTGGCTGTTTTATATGTGACTGTCTCCTAGTGCAGTTTTCAAGTAAGTTAAATTATTCTTATCATCTGTCCCATGTTGTTGTGACCAGTTTAAGCTATGTCTTTTCTTAGATTAAGGCACCATTTAATGAAGAAATCAGAGGTGTGAATCAAGAGAAAGCTGTATAGAAGAAATGATCATGGATTTCTTGTGCTTAGCATATGAAAATAGTTTGTCTTTTTTGCTTCATTTTGCATGCTTCACAACACCCTTCTGTTGCATTACACGACAGACAATCTGTCAAAACATTCATATGAGGCAGTTTCCACTTTGTGCTATAAAGGTTTACCAAGAAATCTGTTCATGCTACAGTCACAGTGACTCCTTTACCTGTTTTCATAAACGTTTAACAGATTTTGTGCTTTGCAGCTGATGCGTCTGATTTTGAGGCAATCCTTTGAAGTGCTGAAAAGAAATGAATGGGATGAGGGGTAAGCAGATTTCTGAATGGTGTTGTATCATAAACAGGTTACCCAATATACCTATATTCAAACACATATTCATTTAATAGATTTTTTTTCCATAGATGCCACTGTCATGAGGTCTTAACATTAAGGCTTATTCTTCAAATCACTTTGTTTAGTAACGTAGTAAGGTGTTACACATCATTAAATTAAATTCATTATTTAATGTATTTCATTTTCTGATGTAGCCAGAAGAGCTATTAATGAAATCACCTACAGAGAGAATAGACATTCCCAGAAAATACAGAAGAGAAATTTTTTGTTTGTTTATGATTTTCTGATTGGTTGTGGTTTTTAAAAGTATTTATTTTACTGTGGTTAATCATGGTGACTTTTCTGATAAGGCAGAACCCCTTAATTGTAAACTAGCCTCCTGTTTGTTATAAACATCAGGGGGTTTGGTTGTATTTCTTCCATTGCTTTGTCTAGAGCTGTTGTGCCACTTCTAAGCTTGTTGTCTTTAAATTTATGAAGAGATTTAAATCTTTTAATTGAAAGTGCTTGTTAAGCCTGTGTTAAGGTTATCCTTTCTCTCTCTCAGCCTCTGAAATGTGGGATGCACACAGGCATGTTTTTGTGAAAACAAAAAGGCATGCAGAGCTAAAGGACACTTCATCCCTCCTGTTCCATCTTAATTTTGCACTGGGTAAATGCCCCCAGGTTGGAGAGATGAAAATGTTCCTGACAGGAGCAGAAAGTGTGGGAGGGGGTTTGATAAAGCTGAAGCCCTTCTTCCCACACACATGGTCACCCAAACTGATCTCTGACAAGGTTTCTTATTCTCTGGCCTCCATCTTTCACTGGGAGGAGGCAGTGTGGGAAGAGAGGATCATGATTCCTGTCTTTGCAGAGGGAGGGAGCTCAAGAACTGCCTTTTCCGCCTGAGTGGAGATGAGAAGCTGCCTATCATGACTTTCTTCCCCCTTGTCTTTCAAAATGCTTTTGAAGAAAGGTGTATTAAAGTAAAACTGAAAGAATGTTAATGGGTTTTCAATGTTTTGAATTCTCTTTGGGACTGGAAATGTTTGTTCTGGGCCAAATTGCAGCAGGTCCCAAAGAATGCCAGGGGAGAAAGCTTGGAATATACAAAACTTCACTTTCCTGAAAGATAGCAATGATAGGCCTCAGGGTAAAAAAAACAAAAAAACCAAAAAAAACCAAAACAAAACAAAACCAAAAAAAAAAAAAAAAAAAAAAAAAAAAAAAAAAAAAAAAAAAAAAGGAAAAAAATCAAATTGGATAGCTGTCCATAACTGTAAAGGAATGTAATTTGTTTTCAAGACAAGAGTTTGTTTTCAAGGCAAATAAGACATGAGCAATTGAATATAAATCTCTTGTTCTTTTTTTCTCTCTTTATTTTTTTTTTTCAGTCTAGTTGAACAATTGCTGCAGCTATTAATGAAAGAAATTATGGACCCAGACAGCAATTCTCCCACTGGGATAAAGTTCCATTTCATTGATATCTATCTGGATGAATTGGCTAAAGTTGGTGCAAAGGAGGTTAGAAAATACTTTGTAATTTTATTCCTGATTGATCTTAACTGTGGCATGAAGCAACTTAGAAGTGTAATTTTTATATTATGTAATTTTTAATGGTTTTAAATATAACAACACTGAGTAAGCATGAAGAAAGTGACTTACTAAAAGTTATGCTTTTATTCATGTCTTGACAGTGGGAATATGGTAGTTTCTCTCAAGTTCCTGAGTACTGCTATGCTGCTCCAAATTGAGGTTGGAAAAATAGTGATAGAAGAGTTAGACTATTCTCATTTGTTTGTTTCGGAGAGGACTTAGTATCATTCCCCTTGTGTGAACATGTTTTCAGCCTTTGCTTTTGCAAAGGCTGACATAAAGGCTGCTCTTGGCTTGTTGTGTAACACCTAAATAGAGGAGGAAAGTGAACTTTCACAGTTGTCTCATACTTGCTTATTGTTGTCAGTGCATTGTGCAGTTTACCCTCCACATCCAGATGTTTGTTTTGCTGGTGACATCTGTCTTGCTGTGCTGTGTGTTGCTGTGACAGTTAATTTATGGCGCTGAATTTTGGCTGCTGTTCCAGTGGTGCAGAGTTTTGCAGCAGCAAAGCCAAGAAGCATCTCTCCTGTCCCTCCACCCTTCCTGCTGCCCTATGTTTGTCCCAGGCACCTCCTCAGTTACTACCCCTTGTCGCTGGCCTTTGGTACTTCTTGACAAAGCTGTCAGCAGTTTCCCATTCCTATTCCTTGCAGTCAGTATTCAAACCAATCCTGCCTGTGGGTTTTGAGGTTCTGGATTGTGAATCAAGAGAAAGAAAGAAGAAATCTGCACCAGAGAAGTGTGGGCATTTGGAGCCCAAATAATTTCTGCAGCTCCACAGTCACACAACTGTAGCTAAGCCACTCACTGGAAGCCGGGAGTGGGGAGGAAGTCCCCCAGACTATTTGAAGTCACAGATGATGTGCTCATAAATTGGATTTTGAAGGGAAGGGTCTTTCTCTTTAGCTCTGCTGTAGCTGAAAGAGTTTTGGTGCAAGCAGCCCAGTTAAGAGAAACCCAAATCTTATTCTTTTACAGATCTTTGGGGAAGTACAGAAAAATTATTTGAGCTTTCTCTGCCTCATGGTTCATTATCTAAAGTAAAAAGCTTTGTTATATTTCTGTGCTCAGCAGAATAGAGTCTGCAAGGCAGTCAGTGTTTTGATGATACTTCCAGGGGATATCTGGAAGTTAGTGGTAACAGTGATAACAAAAAGCCCTGGATACCTCTGCCAGTTGGAATTAGATAATATTCTGAAAGACTGTTAAAGAAGATCCCCTAACACCAATTCCTGTACAAACACCAATACTCAAGGAATTTCAGTGTACATATACAGCATTTTCTGTACTCACCTTTTTTATCTTTCTTCTTTTTTTTCAGCTCACAGCAGACCAGAATCTCAAGTTCATACAACCTTTCTGCAAAATTGCCGCCAAATCAAAGGAGTAAGTTTAATGAAAGGATAAATATTTAAGAATAGAGAAATTCTGAATATAGTAATAAATGTATCAAAGAATCATAATTTCAGAATGTAGAGAAAGAAGGGTATTTTACCAACAATGTGCACAGTCATTTGAAGATAACTTATCTTTATCAAAACTATAGGTAGTCTCCATGGATTTATAAGAACTATATCACCCTTCATTGGTTAATTTGTCAGTTATTTTAATTTTTTAATGCATAGAGCAGCTGAGCTGCTTCCTTGCAGTGTAATGTAGGTCAGCATATAAATATAAGCATATAAGCATATTAAAGGACTTCTGTTTAGGGAGTAACAGGTTCACTTTCATAATTGGAAGAGCTTGGTGTTCTTCCACTTTCTTTCTCGTCCATTTTCCCTCAAATTCCCACTTTTTCACTTGAGAGGGGAGGGTGTTTGTGGCTGCCTTTGGGCTCACCCTGCTCTCCTGTGACACAGCCGGCGTGTGCTCCATGCTGTGGCCACTGGTGTCTTTGAGATGATCGTGGATCAGTCCCCCTTCGCCATCGAGGACCTGATGAAAGAGCTGGGTACCAACAGTGACGAGGAGGATGTTTCTGAAGAAGGCAAACAGGAAAATGAAGAGATGTTTAAAACCAAAGGTAAGGAGCAACTCTAAATTGCCCTGGTCAGAGTTGCTAAGATGGAAGAACCTGTTTCCTAAAAATACATTTCTGCTCTGAACCAATCAAACACATGTTCAGGGTGTTGTAAGGATAATTGTGTTTTCCCTTCTTCCCTTCAGATGTGCTTAATAAAGCTTGTTCTTTTGGAGTCACTATCTCAGACAAAGCATTAATATTCAGTCTTTTTTTCTATAATAGACAGATATCTGTCAGGAAAATCAGCACGGAACTCTGAAAAAACAGAGGATATCAGTGAAAATACTGATGATGGGATCGGGACTGTTCTTCAGGTTTGTGGCTCTTTTGCTCTGTTACTGATATTTTTGCTCTCTTTTTCCCCATCCTTTTCAAGAGGTGCAGAAGTAAAGAGTGTTAGTGAATAAACATGTTAAAAAATTTTAATCTCAATTCTGATTTATAGTGAGGTTATATTTATGTAATGTGTATTCTGTGAGTGGTAGTAAAATAAATCATGTCTAAATTCCTCTTTCCTCTGCAAACCTTCTGTTTTCTGCTCCTCCCTTCCTGTTTCAAGAGTTAAAAAATGTGTGTGCTAAAAGCTAAGTCAATGAGGGTGGAGAAGCAATCAGCCTGATTTTCATTGAACATGGATGATGGGATACATAGAAAAGAGGGTAATGTGTTACAATCTGGGTTTTCTAGATCCAGGGCCAGTGCAGTGTAATGATTTGGACAGATCCTCCCATCAAACACACATGCAGGTGGATACACTTGATGCATCTGTGGCTTTTAAGCAAGAAATAGGACATGGCACACTATAAATCTGATATTTAGCTAAATATTTATGGGAGTTTTGACGTGGATTGGCTTTTCTCATGAGTAAGAATTAAGGTTAGGAATGTTTGAGAAGGTGATACCAAGTTCAGCTGTTCTATACAAGTCAGTGTGTGAAGGGAGTGTAAATTTCACCAGTGGAAAACATTGGGGGTTTAAAGGAAGTATCTGTTTCAAGATGTGTATCTTTACAATTTACCTACTGAACCTAATATTTGATATAACACGAGTTGCACTGGGTCATCTTGCATGGATAAAGTAAGAACAACTGTGTTGTACTTTCCTCCAACAGTTTGATTACAAGGCTGTTGCTGACAAAATCTTCGAATTTGCAAGCAAGAAAAATACACCTTCCCTGAACAGAAAACGGTTGTACAAGCTGGTCAAAAAGTGAGTTCTGCTGAAATACATCTTGTCCTAAGCTACTTTGGTTTTATTTGTGCCCAACCTCTCTTGTCCTGGTGACATTGTCATGCTGTTCCTCATTGGTACCAGACAGCTGCAGCCAGCTGGGGTTTATCTGCACAATGTGGGTTTGAACTGAAGGATGTGGCATCAGGTTGGGTGTGATGCAAGGAACAGATGCAGAAAAAGTGTTAAATTGCTGTTTTCTCATACTTTTGGTGATTTGGTTTGAGTTTGGGGGTTCTGAGGCAGATCTCTTCCGGAGTTTGTAGCTTCCTGTGCAAAAATACGCTGTTCCTATTTTGACAAAACCATAGTAAGTACAGTGATGGTGTTCTGCTAGTGTTATTATTGGTACTGAATGAGTAATAATGTTTGGGTTTTTCTTTTCTCCCTTCCTCTTACCTGCAGGTTCCAGGACTTAGCAGAAGGTAAGGACTGAGCAGCAAACACAGTAGTTATTTTCCATTGAGTTATATATAATGTTCCCATACACTGTGTATTAGATTTATTTTCCTCTTTTTTTTTTTTAATGTGTATTTCAAGAATATTTTGTTGGGGGTTTTTTGGGTTTATAAGATTTCATTAAGACACACATTTTTTGTTAGATAGCCAAATTCCTTTCACAATTTGAGCTGCCCTGTACTTTGTCCTTAAATGAAAGATGATTATTTTTGGTTATCAAATAGGAATCGGTTGTATGCTTTTCTTTAAGGTTGGTTGGGGAAAAAGGAGTTGTTTTTTCTTTCCATGGGAGTTGTGCTATATATGATCAGCATAACTGTTCATAGAAGTAGGACTCTCAGTTTTCTGATACCTTATCCTTCCTCAACAGGAATATTCCCCCAAGATATTCCTGAAGATGTTTCTACAGATGAAGATGATGATGAATCCGGTAGGCGAAAGCGGAAGAAAAAAGCTGTCAAGCCTTGGCAGCAAAATGAGCTGGAAAAAGTAAAAGGTAAGGCAAGATCAGTACTTGGGAGAGAGACAATATGCAATTTGGCAAAGTGTCAGATACAAGCTGTTTTGAGGAAAGCAGCACTATTGTTCAGGATGTGCTGATTTGTATCCTGTTGTGATGAAGGTTAAATGTGAAATTAAGTTCTCTTTAAGTGGGAGGAGTTCTCTTCCCAATTCTGAGGCAAGCATCACCTAAAAATTTCAGTTAATAGCAAAACTGGAAGCAGCTGTTTGCATTGCTCCTTTGGTGCATTTACTGTAGGAAAGCAGAAACCATGTCAGTCTTAAAACAGGATGAGTGTTAGAATATAAGAATTTGGGGATGTTGGAATACTGAACCCCCGAGCTGCCCTTCTGATGGGCTTAACAGGCAGGTAATAACTTTTTAGGGATGTTGCTGAGAAAAATAGGGTTGCCACAGGGAATGGTTTAGATTTTACCTGTGACAAGGCAAAATTAACAATTAGGTCAGACATCATCAGACTGCAGTGTCCTGAGCATCTGTAACAGTGAAACCTGTGCAGGCTGCTAACAGGAAAATGGTGTACCTATTTTAAAAGATGAGAACAAAAATAGAATAGAATTTAGTTGTTGTAAGTACCTTTATGTTTCACATGTGTGTTATGGCATTCTTTTTGGGATGGATTTAGAGGATAAAGAAGAGCTATCAAATGTGAAGATGAAATCAGGTCCCCAGAGGAAGAGGAAAAAAAGGAAGAAGAGGGACAACTCAAGTGCTGATTCTGGAACAGCTGATGGAAATTTTGAGGAGGGAAAAGCTGAAGCATCTGTATCCAATGCTTCCAGCCAGGAAAAGGTGCCAGAAAATAACAAGGAGAGGAAGAGAAAGAAATTGGTAGTAAATGAGGCCAGTGAGACCACAAATGTAGCAACTGATACCAGAGAAAATCACAATATCTGTGTGCAGAACAGTCTGACTGACGCAGAACAGAGTAAAAAGACTCAGTTGAAGAAAATGAATCCCAAAGTGCAGAATGTTCCTGCAAAACCAGCATGTCAGAATGGACCAGCCACTGCCAGTGCAGCAGAGGATGTCAGCCCATCTGTCACACCATTACCTCCTAAGGCTGTGAAAAAGAGGCAGAAAGCAGGGGCTGTCCTAGTGAATGGGGATCCCCCTGTGCAGCAAACTGACCTGAAACCCAGCAAGGAAGGCTTGCTGGGGACCCTGCCAAGAAAGGCAGGGGCTGAATCTGCACCCTCCAGAAAGGTCACCCTGAAGACAAAGTTAGTTGGTTTGGAAGGGATGAAAGTCTCCAGTCAAAATGCAGCAACTCTGAAAAAGAAGAGAAAAGTGAAAGAGGTGCTGAACTCTGTTGAGGCCAATGGAGTTCTGGAGACTGTATGCAAGAAAAGCAGGAAGGTGGTATGTACATTTCATTCTTTTCTCTGCCTGCTTCAGGAACTGCCAGGCTCATTTTCAAATTGGGCTTTAGCTTTCTGAGCATGGGGCTGCATGGGCTGCTTGCTGATGTCATCATGCACTGTCACCAAGAAAGAACCTGATTCCCCCAAAATCCACACACTGCTACAGTGTCACACCTCCCTGTACAATGACACCAAAACCTGTGCCAGACATGCAGCTGGAAGAGCACATCTAGCTGAAAAATGGGATGTTAGGGGCAAGATGGGCTTGTCTTTTTTTGTGTGTGTGTTTTTTTTTTTTTTCCTTTGGTCCCTGGGTTAATTCTGCTTTTTTATTGAGTCTCTGGTTGAGCTTTACAGCATGCTCACAAAGGGCATAATATTTTGGGAAAACAATGAGAAGTGGGAAGTTGAAACATCCCTTTTGCAGCAGTAGCAGCAGCAGGCAAGCTTAGGATCAGTTCCTTGTGATACTGCCCACAGCATTTCCAGAAGTGGCTGTTTCTGCTTGCTCACTGCTCCATCCTAAAAAAACCTGATGGGACTGTCTGGGGAAGGTATTTGGGGAAAGAGAATAGATATTGGAACATTGGAATAGACAATATAACACTTTAATGTCATCAGTGGCTGTGTGATCACATTTATGATTGGTCCAGTTTTTTATAAAGACAATACTATGTTTGTTCACTAGGAAGGTCTGATGTCTTCCTCTTCAAAAATGTAGGCCTTGCAGTTTGGGAGCAATCTATTTTTTTGACCTCTCTACCTTGCACTCCCATTTTCTCCTTTGTAACAAGTAGAATAGGGTTGATTTTTGTCAGTGATTTGGGAGTAAAAAAGCATTTTGCTTTGTATAGTTTTGATAGTGTGGCTAAGAAAGAGAGTGCAGGTGTTCTTCCCTCTCCTGATACTGAAATTCTTTTTAACTGCTCATTTCCCATGTGCATATTCACCCTAACACATTCAGGGGTTCAGTTCCATTCTTGGAAGTCTTGGTGACAGTTTCACTTTGGTGGAAAAAAATTTCATAAAGCACAGATGAGATTATGAGTACAAAAAAGAGTTAAAACTGCATGTTATGAGCCTATGAGCTCATTTCTGTTTTACTTAAGTTTAAAACCGTAGGATTAGTTAAGTAGAGCAGCCTTGTATGTGGAGATATAACTAGTCAGTCCTTCACAGGAGAAAAAATTAATATTGAAATTTTGCTTAAATAGTAATAAAATAACTGACATTTTCTGTTTTTTGATGATGAAGTGCTGAGAGGGAAGAGCCAAAAGGTTTCTTTCTCCCCACTACTCAAACTGCATTTTTCTCACTGTGGGGCTTCCAAAGTAGGAACCATTGGCTTTGTCACCTGTTGCCTCAATATTCCAGGTTTAATTTCTGAGAAAATATTATTATGACACCCCCATCTCTTTCTGTAAGACTTTGCTTCAGGTGACCAACAGGTTCCAAGACTTGTAATAGATTCAAGGTAAGAAATTCCTGCAAACTTAATGGAAATGAGTTGTTGGCACAACTAAGTGTAGGCACTGAGGGAAAGGCAGCAGCACAACCCCAGCACTGGCCTGTTGGCCAGCTGGGCATGGGCTGCTGGGTCACTCTTCATGTGGAATTCCAAAAAATTATGGCATTTGCTTTTTCTTCCTCAGTCCACATAGTTGTGGGAGTGTGTGTTAAAAGGGAGGAGAGGGATTGAGACAAGGAAAGAAACTTGGAAGTTGAGTCAGGAGGAGAGGGAGAATACTGATGGAAGAAAGAAGAGGGCAGGGTAAAGCAAAAATGCACAAATGCAGAGGAAATTAAGCTTTGCTAATTTTGTTTTCATTGCTTGAGAAATAACATGTTTTATTTCCTGATTTTAGTTACGTAATCCTGGCCCTGTGCCCAGAAATGAGGGACATGTTTTGATTCTTGATTTCAAGGACAATACACACCTCCAGAGAATTAGCTTCAAATATTCAGAGGAAAGAGGAGGAGGAGGAGAAGGGGCAGAAAACCAGACAAAATCCGCATTATTTCAGAGCTGTCTCTGCAATTCAGAAAACTAAAAGTCTTGTGATTTTTCCTTTTTTTTGAAGCAGAAGTGATTTTTGAATCAAAAGAGGCCATATCTGCTGTACATTTTCCACAGCTTTTAAGTGAATGCCTTCAGAGTTCCATGTCTGTAGGTCGATGAGAAGCATAACTGAACTTCCCCTCATCACACTCCAGGTTAGAAAGCTCTGCCAGTGCATATCCTAAGAATTGCCTTGTACTGGAGACAAGAATTGTTTTAAGTGCCATAAAAGTGTGAAATGTAGGCAGCAGACCAATAGCACTATACAATAGGTGAATTTCTGAAAGTATAGTCAGATTTCATACTCCATTTTTTTCTTCAGAGTCTCCATTTTAGCCCAAAGCTGTGTTTGTTCATCAATTATTTATCTTATTCATACAGAGGTACCACAAAAGAGTTTTTGCTTATGGTGAAGGGGAAAAAGTGATCCCTTGTGTGCAGGAGAGCTGGATCAATTGCAAAGTATCCTCCTGCACATGGAGAAAGCATTTGTTTGCACTCTGCATGGCTTGGCAAATCTATTGCAAATTCTTCCTTTTGTGCTTTGCAATGACTTTCCTATTTCTGCACAGAGCTTGCCTTAAACTTCTGCTTTCAGTCATGCTAATTGCAAAATTCCCTGCTGGGATCTAAACATGATGATTAACTGATGTGAGTGTGTGGTCAGCACTGGTCACAGCACTAGGTATTAGTTAACTGCAGTACTTTGTAATGAAGCATTTTTCCCTTTCCCTCCTTCACAGGAAAGCAGTGCTGCTCTGTTGCCATTAAAGAAAAAGAAAGTGAAACCAGGAAGTGATTTTGTAAAATTTGAAAAATCAACTGTACCAAAGGCAGTGTTCTTCAGGAAAGCCAGAAGCACCATCTCTTCCACCAGGACATCCCTGCAGGTGAGGAGATCTCACCAAGGGCAGCTGAGTCTGGGGACAGGTGTCTTCCCAAGCAAGCTCCCCAGCAAAGGGTGTGACCTCACTGGTGCTGTCTTTTCCACTCCCTCTTGATCTCCTAACATGAGCAGATACAACTGGAAATGTTGATGCATTTCCCTGTAGACAGGGCCACACATGGCTCCAGAGTTTCAGAAAATGAGTTATAGATGTCTCTGAAATCTTTTATCTCCTCTGCTTTCAGCCTTCTTGTTGAACATACACCATTCTGAATCTGCTCATTTCACAAGAAAACAAAAACACAAACTGATTTCAGTCTTATAAAGGGACTTTGAGCCTCCACTTCTTCTCATTTGTGGAGAGCAGCAGCATTGCAGGGCTACAAAAGTCTCCCCTCTTCTCTAGAGCTTTTTAACATTTAAAGCTTTTCAAGTCCTCTTAGCAGTTTGAGGCCCAAGTGCAGTGGGGCCAATCTATTTAACACACAAATATCTTCTTGTTTGTTGTTGAATTACTAAATGACATTAAGGAGAGTATGTGAGTTCTGCACAAATGGAATATGTTTGCTTTTAGCCAGGAAAACAGTGCTGTCTTAGCAGCAGTCAGTGCCAGAGGATTGGGGCAGTTCTAAACAAAATGAAGGAAGAAGTACACTGTTTTACATCAGCGGGGTGCAGGTGAAAGAACTCAAAGCATTGCCTCAGAAATCTTATTTTATTTCCTGTCTTTATTTTGCTTTGTAGCTGAACAAACTGCAGGCACCCAGCTCCAAAAAAGTCACGTTTGGCTTGAATAAAAACATGACTGCAGGTGAGTCTGATGTGTGTGTGTGTGTGTGTGTCCACAGTCTCTCTGCTGTGAGGAATGGGGAAGCTAAGCACACTCACACACCTGTGGAACACCTCTAAAATAGGATATTCCTGTTCCTTTTTTGTCCCAATAGTTGTATTTAGTTTACAAACCCTCCTCAAGTTCCTTTCCAGAGGAGATGGTAACTTTTAGGACATTGAGCCCTGCAGCTAGACTTGAGCAATTGCAGGGTGCTGCATTAGTGACCTGCAGAAGGAGCCTCATGGATGGAAAACTGCAGCAGGGTGATGAACTCACCTTCCTGAGCTGCCTGTTTGCAGGGCTCCTCTGAAAACATGTGCACTTCACAGTCTTCATTGCTCACTTCTGTTTCCCAAGGCAAAGGTGCTGTCATGCTGATAAAATCAGACTTTGTAGTAGCAAAGTTTGCTTTTTATCTTGGCTGCTTGTGGTTTATTAATGGCCATGAGCAGATAAAGGTCACTTCCCTTCTGTGAGCAGGTGGTGTTTTCCCTGTTAAATAAATGTCTTGCTCAGTAGCATAGAATTATATTCTATGTATTCATTTAGCTACTTTTTAACTCTCTGAGGTGTGCAATAGGTCAAATTCAAATTGAGAACAGTGTATTTAGGTAAATATCTTCATGTTAATATAACACAGCTGAACAAAATGAAAAATAAATGCCTCCCTGCTAGCTGAAGGGATGGCCAGGAGTCTCTAGAGCTGTTCAGCAAACAGAGTAGAGACACTGCTTACCCACTGCCATCTTTTAAAGTCCAGTGTGGTGTTTTTCAGTATAGCTGGAACACTTGTGTCCAAGGAAAAGGCCCCGAGTCTGTGCTGGTCTGTGGAACCTCAGGGAGGTTCCAGTGGATTGCAGCAGACCCTGTTCCCCAAGGGGCTCTGCTGAGAGATTTGCTCACCACTATCTCTTTTCTCTGCCGAGTCTTAGGCTTCTGATCCTTTCTGGGCTTGAGGATCTAACTCAGGCTTCTAGGGCTGGGAAATTCCACAGTTGATTGACAAGCCCAGTTATTGCAGGGATTGCATTTCTTTTTAACTTGTTGTCTTGTTTTCCAACAGAATTTAAAAAGACTGACAAAAGTATCTTAGTGAGCCCAGAAGGACCTTCCCGTGTGGCTTTCAATCCTGAACAAAAACCTCGTCATGGGGTGCTGAAGTCACCCTCAGTGACCCCAGCAAGAGAGCCCCAAATGAAGAGACCATTTACTATGTCAGCTAAGAAGAGACCAACTGCTGTGGACTTCTTCTAAACCAACAAATGTGGCCTACTTTTGTACAGGACATTTTGCTAACCTAGAATGTTCTCTGGAGGTATTTTGAACTTCTTTATTTTTTTAAGTTAATACAAATTGTATATACAAAATTCTGATTATGACCTGGGTCATTGCTATTTTGAAACCACTTCAGCTCTACCTTGAAATACTTGTTTTGTCTTTTTACAGAAAAGAAACAAAATCCAATCTCTGCTCAGGTTTGGTCTACAAAAAGTATGGTCTCTGCCCATGTCATTCCCAAGAGACTTTTCCATTTAATTAAGGAATGTTCAGGGTTTGGTTCTTCCAGTGATTTTTTTTTTTTTTTTTTTGAGCCAGTGTAAGATAACTTGTTCTTCATGCTGTTAAACTGTCTTTCATTAGACAAAGTTTAAGTTGGAAAAAGGCAATGCAAAATTTAAGCCTACTTGGTCATGTATATTAAAATTCTACTCTGTCATTTTTCATGTATCACCCCTGGCATCCTGTTAATTCTTCTGGAAATAATGATTACCTCGTGTGTCTGTTTTATAAAAGCTGAA
The DNA here is from genome assembly GCA_030060385.1 of Muscicapa striata striata. NCBI lineage: Eukaryota > Metazoa > Chordata > Aves > Passeriformes > Muscicapidae > Muscicapa > Muscicapa striata. The sequence goes on along the minus strand of JAREIS010000137.1, from coordinate 1,531,752 downwards.
CTTGGGCAGCTTTGCAGCTGGCAAGTTAGCTTTCCCTGGGATAAGAAACCCTTAGCTGTTGCTCAAGTGGTCACTGGTGCAAATAAACCTTCATAGCCTGCTGAGCTGGGGACAAGTCACCACATTCTTTTCAGTAACGCGAGTGCCAAAGCTGGCTCGAGCCTGTCACACTGTGAGCTGGCTCCTTCTCTTCACTGAACTGAAATTCATGATCTTGTGCAGGAGAAATCTTTGATATTTCCAGGTCTTCCCCCAGCCCCCTCTGCTGCCTTTCCTGAAGGTCTGACAAGACTCCTGGTTTTCTGCTTTAGCAGCTGCTGTCACCACATTGTGCCAGAGCTTAGCCCTTGTTTGGTGCATGAACCTCTGCCTGGACTGAAGTGAGCTAGATGGGTGTAGTGCATCTTTGGGTGGGACACATCTCTCTGAAAGCTTTGGTGCCTCTCAGTACAGGGTGAAACTTCACAGCCCATGCAGCTTGGTTTTGGTTTTGATGTAGAATCAGATGTCCACTTGGCATTTCTTGGAGTTTATTTGGGTGTTTTATTACTACTTTGCATGTTTTGTTTTTAATTTGCTTGTTTGGTAAAGATTGAGGTGCATTGCTGCAAGAGATCATTTATGTAATTTGAATGGGAACACTTAGGAGGGAGAAGAGTAAATTAAAATAAAACCTTTTTTGATACAATTGGAAGATTTGAAATCTTTGGAAATTTTCCCTATGTGAATGAGGCAAAGGCTTTGCAGCAGATCTCTACATTAGAGCTCAGCTTGGAAGCACAGCCTGGGCCCAGAGCAAAGCTGTTCATGAAGCTTCACACCAGTTATTCCTGTGATCCTGTGAGAGAGAGGCTGAACATGCTTCTACTTTGTCTTAGGATAACTGGATTATTAGTTAAATAACCTGATAAATGCTTATTTAGCTACTTCAGCCAGCAGAATTACATTTTGTGAAGTACATATTTGCATACTTCAGTGCTGTTTTTTACCAGTCCTTGACGTTGTCCAGCCTTTGCCAGATGACTCCTCATAAGTAACGGTATTGAAACTCTTCTTTTGTAGCTCATCTACAATTGCTTCAAAATACTGGGGTACTTGCAAATGGCTGCTTGGTCTCAGCTGCTCAGTTCTAATCCGTCCCAGTTCTCTCACTAAGTGTGTGGCAGTCCATGGTTTGTGGTACTGCCAGAAATTAATTTTGCTCTTTTCTCATGTGCAGTGAAGGACTGAATTTCATTTGATTATGGTATTTCATCTAGGCTGTATCTGTTTCTGTGATCAATAAAGAACTCTGGAGAATACACTGATAAATTAATGATATTTCTTTATGCAAGTATTGTTAATTTATGTTTTTAAAAGCTTATTGTATATTAGCATAATGGATTTTGTTGACAAGATGATGGTAAGTAGGGTGTAACAGCCTGTTCAATATGTTGTACTGTTACTTTGTCCTGTGGGTGAAAAGTCTCATGTGAAATATGCATAAAACCATTTGTATGTGCATGGTTGTGAATGCCTCAGGTTGGAGATGCCACGTTCCTCCAAGGACAGACATGCAAACAATCACTGTGTGGATCTGGTGTGCACAGAAAAATCTAGGATCCAGACACATTGGGTTTGCTTTGGTTTTAATACATATAACTTATTATGGAAATGTGTGGGTTGTCTGGGTCTTTTTCTGGTGATTGTAGATCCACTGAACCTGTTGCTTGTCCAACTGTTTTGGTTTCCCACGGTGTTAAATGGAGAGGGCAGAAATGGCAGTCGGGTTTTTATCTAAAATTTTAGTGATGTGATTGCTTGTTGCGATGCATCCATAATCCATCTGTGCCACAAAACTGGTGCAGTGTTTTGTAAATATACCTGTGAGGTGGGTATTGTCTTCAGTGGTGTCTGGAATTTCATTCAGGACAACTTTTCAAACAGAACACGACCACTGTCAATGCAGTTTATTCAGCATTGCTGGGTGACATTTCAATTTGTTACCCAAATTATTGGACAGTGACAATGCCAATAAACATTGCAGACAGAAAAAAAACCCCAAAAACCAAAATGTAACTGACAACATCCACTGCACAGATAGAGTGGTACTCTGAGGAGAGATGTATTGGTAAGAAAAGAGAAAGGAAAACTCATCTGACCTGTTTGATGTGACTTCATTGTTTTTTTTCAGTGTTATTCCAGCTCCCTAGCTTACAGCCATGCCCTGAGTCAAAATTAATGTGGCCTCACTTTTAAAGGACAGTGTTTTTTAGTGATTGTCTCTGTATTTTTGTTACAAACTCATCAACTTTGTGAAGCTCTAATTGTTTATACTTCTTCATAGCTTCAAGAGAACTCAAAAGCACAAAATTCAGCAAGGCAAAAATTTGAAATTCAATTTCAACGTTTGGATATGCAAGATCTCTTCTAGTCTGTCAAAGATGCATACTTGGAAAGTGTCCAGTACCCTTTGTCATTAATTACCTGCACTGAGATTACATTAAAGGCAGAAAAAAATATCCTTTTATGTTCCTCTGCAAGACCATTGTTAATACAAATACAATGTCTAAGAATTAAAACCTGTAATCCAATAAACCATATTTTTTGTGGACATTGTATTTTGGGTAAATCTGTGAATTTGGGAGGTTTGGAGAGGGTAACATCTGGGAGACCACTTGAAAGCACAAAGGAAGTTGTTCTTGCTTGCATGCTCTTGCTCTCTGTCTTTCTTTTATTTCATAGTAGAAAGAGCCCAAACTGATGAAGACTCAGACACCTTTGGAGTATGCTTGGCACAGGACATAGATGTTCATACACTTTGAACTTCATCCCTTTGGAACTGGGTCAGAGATAGCAGCACCTAAAAGATTGCTCAGGAGAAATTAGTAGATCACATCCTGTCACTGCTTGCTGATGAAAATTGCTAACTGAAGTGAAAATGTGGCAAGATGTGCACTGCAGAGTGCCAGGATAGGTGAGAGATGGACACTTGGAAAGCTGTTGGCTTGCTTGTTACCAGCAGCACATCCCAAAGAATTTGTGTACAGAGAAACCCTGCACAGGGTGCTGCAACCCCACCTCAGGCTGTGGCAGGCCCTGCACCTGCTCAGGATCAATTCAAATTAATCCCAGAGTTTTAACGGGCACATAATTTTCAAAAATGCAAAAGCATTTTTTCAAATAAAACTGATCTATCCCTAGCAGTGTCACTAGTAAAGTTAAACCATGAATCCTCAGAGTTCCTTTAGAGAAAACTTGTGTAAAAGAGGCGGGCCCAGAGCCTGTGCAGCATCCCGAGGGAGTGGCACAGGGTGCCTTCAGTATGGACACATTGTTAAACGATGCTGCTTTTCCAACTGGGCTCTCGCCTGTGTCATGGGGGCCAGGGAAAGCAGCAGAGATCTGAAATTCTGACACTGAAGCAGCTGCAGTCTGTGGCCAAGTCTGTGTCACTGGGGAAGCCATGCAAGAGCCCCGGGGCCAAGGCAGAGCCCTGAGGGACACCCTCATCCCCCAGTGCAGCTGGACATGGAGCCACTGCCCACAACTCCTTGGCTGCGTCCATCTGGCCAGTGGCTCGTGCCCCAACCAGCCCAGCCTGCAAAGGCAGGGCTCTGCAGGGAAAGGCTGGGGCTGGCGTGTGGGAGCGTGGCCAGAGGCTCACAGGGGCCTGGGCACAGCAGGGGCTAAAAGTGCCCAAGCCTGGGGCTGCTCCAGGGCCAGAGCTGTGCCAGTTCCAGTCAGGTGGGCCATGGAAGGGATGTCGGGTGTGGCCCTTTGTGACACAGGCCTGTGGTGCCAGGGCCGCTGTGATGCAGGACATGGAGGCCTTTGTGACATGGCAGAGCCCCGCCCTGCCAGAGGAGTATAAAAGGGGCAGCTGAGGGGTATCTAAGGGGCACAGAGCCCTGGGGTGAGCCGCTGTCTCACGAGGAAGCAGCTCCCCTGAGAGCCTCTGTGGCACAGCACGATGGAGATGCTCACGGATGCGATGAACCCAAACTTTCCCTTTGCCATGGTGATGGAGGAGCTGAACCCCAACTCTCCCCCTGCCGTGGTGATGGAGGAGCTGAACCCCAACTCTCCCCCTGCCATGCTTATGGAGGAGCTGAACCCCAACTCTCCCCCTGCCATGGAGCAGCCAGGCCTGTGCATGAGGCCCCAGGTGACGGCCAGCCCCGGAGGGAGAGGGGACAGGGGGAGCTGGCATCGGGCTGGAGGCAGCAGCCTGGGGGCCAGGGCCGGGCTGGCAGCTGTGCCAAGGCAGTCGCCTCCTTCCCCCCCAGCCAGGGCACAGAGCCAGGGCCCTGCCCCACACAGCCCCTGCTGCCCCCCCAGCCCCTTGTGTCCCCCCAGCCCCTGCCCTGGGTGGCTGGAAGTCCTCGGGGAGCAGGGGGCTGTAGGGGGGACAGAGCTGCCAGAGCCACAGACTGTGGAGTGTGGCTGGGTCAGGGAGGAGAGAGAGTGGGAGCCCTGCTTGGGCCAGGAACTGTCCCCGAGGAGAAATGAGAGTGTGCAAGAGCTGTCCCAATGGGAAGATGAGAAATGCCAAGATCTGTCCCAAGTGGAATTTGAGAGAGACCAAGAGCTGTCCCATGGGGAAGATGTGACATGCCAGGAGCCTTCCCAAAAGCAAGATGTGAATGGCCAAGAGCTGTACAAACAGGACAACAAAAGTGATCAAGAGCTGTCAGAAGGTGAATTAGACCCAGAGCTGTACCACTGGGAATCTGAGAGACACCAAGAGCTATCCAGGTGGCTGGACATGGAAATGCAAGAGCTGTCCCAAGAGGAAAATTACAGCAACAAACTGTTTCCCCAATTGGATTGCTCCATTGACCAAGAACTGTCCAGAGGAGAAGTCAGACAATACCCGAGGGTGTCCCAAGAGAGAGGTGACAGTGACGAAAAGGAGTCACAGGAGGACTGGGAATGTATCACGTCCCAAGAGACAGATGACAGTGATGAACAGGAGTCACAGGTTGACTGGGAAAGCATCACGACCCCAGAGAGATGTGACAGTGAGGACAAGGAGTCACAGGAGGACTGGGATTGCATCACCATCCACACCATCTGGGTGAACCCCAAGTACCCAGAGCTCCTGCAGGAGCCTGATGCTGCTCCCCAGGACTGGGCCAAGGCAGCAGCTTGTCCAGCCTTGGCTGAGCAGGTGCAGGCAGCAGGGGCACAGAGGCAGGGCCCTGCCCCACACAGCCCCTGCTGCCCCCCAGGCCCCTCAGCTGCCCAGGCAGGAGCCCAGGCCCCCAGGGAGCAGCCGGCTCCCTCCAAGAAACGCCCGTCCCGCTTCAGGCGGGCGCTGCGGGCGCTGCGGGGGCTGTTCTGCTGCCCCTGCCTGAGGCCACAGCCGGACAATTAGTGCCACTGCCAGCGCTGGCCCGGAGCCTGCCCCGTGTCACACGGGCTGCCTTTGATGGCCAGCTCTCAGGGACATCAGGTCCTTGTCGGGAGAATGGCCTGCCTGAGGCTTAGGGCTTGAGAGGCACCAGTGATGGCAGAGCCAAGGGCAGCTGCACAAAGCCTGGGCAGAAGGAGCTCCTGCTCAGAGGGGACACCAAGGATGCACAAGTGACAGCCACAAGGACATTTGGCACAACTTCCCAGATGAGGACAAAACTCAAAACGCCAATTCAGCAACTGTGCTGAAATCAGCGCCAGCTGGGGAAAAGGTACTTGTGGCACAGGGACATGGCAGCCATCAACTCCTGGCCCAGTGACCCCAGGATGCCAGTGAGAAAAAAGGAACCTCTTCTAAAGAAAAGACTTAGCATATAGAAAGAATAGTCTGCATAAGAAGCAAAGGAATCACATCCAATTGAAGAAAATATTAAGATATTCACAATAGCTAATTATAAATTACTGTAAATAATATAATAATAGGATAATGAAATATAATAATAATAACAGAACCTATTATACTACTATTTAATAAATAGTAAAAAGCATAATACTATTACAACATACTAAATAAATATTCCATATTATTTCATATTTATTATCTCTATACATATTTTTTCATAGTATATTTTGAATATTATATATTATATATAATATAGAGCATTATTTATTGCATATATGGAAATGTAATATCTAAGTATTTAGATATGGTACTGTAAAAATAATTTTTAAATTTTAGAGGGAAATTATATGTAAAATTAGTAAGAGAACCATATAACTGATAGTCAATGAAAATGGATGCCTTTGTTTGTGAAAACGTATAAATAGTGAAAAGTTTTGATAGTTGCTGTGCTAGCTTTGTGGATTTGCCACCCAGCACCTGTTTCTGTGCAGAACTGTAAATAAAGGAAATACCTGAACTCTGTGTGAGGTTTGGCTTCTTGGGACAACAGCTTTGCCATGGACACATTGCTAAAAGCTGCAGCTTTTCCAGCCATGCTCACCTGTGCCTGGCCCATGTCGGGAGCCAGACGGGCACAGGCAAAGCAGCAGAGATCTGAAACTCGGCTGCGCGGTCGCTGTGACCAAAACAATCCCACAGCAGCCACGAGAGCCTCTCTGGGAACAAACAACAAACCCCAGAGGACACCTCTGAGCCGGCTCCCCGAGTCCCTGCCCCGAGAGCTGTCGTCCAGGTGTTTGGGGAATCTGCTGGGGCTGTCTGGACCAGCTGTGTGGTGTTCCCAGTGCACACCTGGCAGGCTGAATTCCCCCACAGGGACAAGGGCAGCTGATTTGGAGGTGTGCCTTGGCTCCCTAAAGAATCATTTTTTAGTGCCGACCTCCTGGCTGGGTGGCCAAGAGCAGCCTCCTACAGTGACACCTTGTCCCTTGGTTTGTCCCTCAGTCCTTCCCCAGAGGCTTTCACGTGGCCTCACCAGCTGCAGCTCTGGACATTGCAGCCCCTCCAGTACATCCAAAGCGAAGGGCAGTGCCCTGCACACTCCCAGGGGTTCCCTGCACACTCCCAGGTGTTTCCTGCACACTCCCAGGGGTTCCCTGCACACTCCCAGGTGTTCCCTGCACATTCCCAGGGGTTCCCTGCACATTCCCAGGAGTTCCCTGCACACTCCCAGGTGTGCCCTGCACATTCCCTGGGGTTCCCTGCACACTCCCACGCTGCAGTGCTGCTTCAGCTCTCTGCAACGGGGCCTTGCCTGTTTGTACACTCGCCATGGTGTCCTGCTTGCACACCCCACTTGTGCTCACACTCCTGCTCTGCACACACCCCCTGCTTGCACTCTCACACTTGTGCCCAGCACACCCACCCCACATGCACATCCCTGCACGTCCCCACCCCTGTGCCCGGCCATCTGGGTGGATGTGGCACTTTGGGATGTGCTTTGGGGCGCTGATGGTGGTGCTGGGATGATGATGGAACTGGATGGTCTTGCTGGTCTCTTCCAATCTTGATGATTCTGTGACTCAAGGACTGCCCTGGCCCAGGTGCAGCATTTTGCACTTGGCCTTGTTGAACCCCATAAGGTTCTTGTGCTTTCACTTCCCAGACTTGCTCAGGTCCTTCTGCATGGTCCCATCCTTCCATAGTGTCCCTTGCTCTGTTCAGCTTCCTACCCCCTATAAATGTGCTGAGGGTGAGCTGGATCCAGTGTCTGTGTCACTGGGGAAGCCATGCAAGAGCCCTGGGGCCAAGGCAGAGCCTGAGGGACACCTCTCATCCCTGTCCTGCTGCTGGACATGGAGCCAGTGCACAAAACTCCTGTGTCTCTCCGGCCAATTCCTTATAGCTCTCCCTCCAAACCCACAGCTCACCCTCCGAACCCACAGCTCTGTGGTGGGCAGAGCAGCACAAAAACATGCATAGTTAGTTCAGTGAAATAAAGAAATAAACTGAACAGAAAAAGTTTCAAACCATTTTTCAAGTACTTCTTAATGACAAAAAAGCCAGGCTTCCCTAAGTCCAGTAAGATTTGTGTGCGTGTCATTTCTTAGAATTTCCTTCTGCTGTTGAATTCTCTCAGTCAATGAAGGTTTGGTCATCTTCCATCCTGGACCCTTCTCAGTGATCTTGCTCAGAGGAGGATACATTACTAAAATAGCTCTCTGCGAGGAAATTTTGCTCTTTAGTAAGGAATGGAGATGGAGAGAGAGAGTCCCTGACTAAAACCTCATTGAGACATATCTGTGAGAAAACTTGAAAGTGCAAAGAGTTGGGCCCTTCAGGGAAATGAATTCCAGTCTCAGTTTAGGGAGGAGATCTCCTTCCAGTGCTGACCCATGTTTTCATAGGCTTTGCCACTACGATAAACAGCTGGGAGACATCTACTATAGAATGAAGGCTAAAACTGTAAACACTCATCTAATCCAATAATGTGTACTTGCCTTTGCAGAATATTGTCATGGAGTAATTTTATTTCTGAAAATAAAGCCCTCAACTCTTTAATTAAGCCCTTTGAAAAGGAGGATAGGAATCATTTATAATTTCTGAACTGCCTTCCAGTAGACCATCAAAAAGCAGCGTGCCAACTCTTTCTCCCTTAGAAATCCACTCAGGAACCTGTTCTGTAAAGAGGGCAGGAAATTTCTTTGTTGTTCACAAACTGCAAAATTGGCCACTGAGGGCCTGAGCTGTACAGAGTTGCTTGCCAAGAGTAGGAAGTATTGTATTGCATTGTAATGCCAGGCACAGGAATTTGCAGTTGGCCATTGGCATGTTCAGGGCTTGCACACACATTTTTGCTGATTATCTCTAACTGGCTCTGGACAAAGATGTTATCTGCCCAAGGAACCTGCCACTGCTGCTGATAATGTTAGCTCAAATATCTGCCAGAAGCAGATGACAACTCTTCGTGTCTGCCCATTTATCTTGTGCAATTTTTCTATCTTTTTTATCAGTTTAGCTTATTTAATTGTAGAGGTTGTTAGCTGTCCTGGAGAAAAATCATTGAGAATGCAAATTTCAAAGTTTGGTATTAAATCCTGGTGCCACTAATGCCTGCTGATTTCATTCTACTATTTTATTTTTGTATACTAGGAGAAAAACGCAGGAGACTTTCAGAATTCCATAGGTTAGACTTTGCTACTAATTACAATGGTCAAAGTGACAGGAGTGGGGAGAGTTGTCCCCTAATAACACAGACAAAAACAAGAGCAAATTAGAAGGAATTTCCAGCCTGGGACAGAACCAGCATCTCTCAGACTCCTGAAATCTCTCCTCTGTTACTGCTATTTTGAAACTATAATAGCTGTAAAAATTATGTAGCTCATGTCTGAACTTACTGTATTTCATTCAGATTTTTAAAAATTAATTTAAAGTAGAAAATACCTTTGTAACCACTGAAGGAAGAGAACAAAATGAAATTACCATTACCCAGGTAACAGGACTAGAAATAGATGTGGTATTAGTCAACTTAGCATGTACACTCTGCAGCTTGAACTCAAATGCAAATCTGTTCTGTTTTCCAGCACTGCAGTGGCCTGGCTTCCCACTGCTTTGTGTGCACATTTCCCCAGGGAATAAGCTGTGCAGCTTTGCCAAGCCGATATCCCTGAGCAGTGGGAGCTGAAGCAAGTGACTCATGACTGCAAGATGACAGCATGTGATGCAAGACACACACAGGACAAACTGCAGAGAGATGCAGTTCACAACTGAGAGGTTTATTCCTATTGCCAGGAAAGGCCTTGCTCTTTTCCAGCTGTTATCATGTTTCATACAACAAATAAGCAGTGTGTGCAGAATTTCTGACCCAAAATCTAAGTCAAACAATTTTCAAGATTAAAGATCAAAAACCAGGTACAGAAGTGTCTGTGACATTAAAGAATTAAAGGCAATGATGTACCACCAATTTCTTCACATTTTCCCTGAAAGTGCCTTAAAAATGAAGCAAACCAAAAGCATTTGTATGCATTTCTCTAAAGCTGGTGTCCTGACCACATGCTGTACTGTGTCACCCCATAACTGCTTGCATCTCCTACTTCTTTGCTTTCCAGAGCAGGGTTCTACTCTGTTGCTGGAAATACATTTGTTGACAAAGGGGGATTTCCACTTACTCAGCTACCCCTTAAATTATTATATGAATTATAATTATTATAATTCAAGGACAAAAAAAGGTAAGTGGAATTAAACTCCTGACAAGTTACTTTTCCCCAGTATTAAATAGTGGATGCTAAGTGGAATAGAACTGGCTCCTGAAGGTGCAAGCATTCAGGACAAAACTGCAAGCTCATACAAAGCACTTTAGCTCCCTTAGCCAAGTAAAGGACGTTTCCTGGTTTTCATTAACTTCAGCTGTTTCATTAAATGGACACCGGAACCAATGTGTGCAGACATCAGCGCAGGCAAAATATCTGTGTATAGTTATGGGGAGTTATACCAGCATAAGGAGTGTTTTAGCTTAGAATTACCCAGCATAGTGGTCTTGCATATTTTTATAAAAAGCTGTATTTTTAGTTTCTGAAGGAGATGAGGATCAGGAATGCCATGCTCTACAGTGCTGTTCAGCTGTGCAGCTTGTGACAGCAGTGCAGCATTTTAAACAGAACTTTGTCATCACCGGCCCGTCTCTCAGCTTGACACCCAGCCCCTCGGATGGGATCCCAGGAGCAGTTCCATTTACCTCAGTAAAACAATGGATGTGAGGATTGCAAGACTGGGCCTGACATCTGGAGGCAAGAATGCTCAGAATACATGGAGCTTTGGCAAGTCAGTGACAGAGAGCAGGTTTGAGTCAAACTGTTAGTGAATACACTGCCCACTTGATCTGATCATGTCATCTCTTAATATTGATAATTCCTGACAAAGTTAATCACTTTAATGAGGCCAAGTGAAAATTTGGCATGAAACAAGGATAACGGTGCCCTCCTACATCAAATGCTGCTAATACTTTATGGCAATTATCACCATCATAAATTGGTACTTTACAATCTGTCTTAGCAAACATTCAACTGAAAGGCAAAAATCAGTATCTTCAATCCAGATGGTTTTCCAACAGACAAATGCACACTTAGATGTTTTCTAGACGTAAGCAAAGCCTTTGACACCTTTTCCCATGGAATTCTTCTGGAAAACCTGGCTGCTTGTGACTTGGACTCGCACCCTTCACTAGAGCTGGGAAAGGGTCTGGAACATGAGTCCTGAGAGAAGCAGCTGGGGAAGCTGAGCGTGGTTAGCCTGAAGAAAAGGAAGCTCAGGGATGACTTTATCATTCTCTATAACTACCTAAAAGGAAATTTTAGGGGGGGTTGGTCTCTTCTCCCAAGTAACAAGCAACAGGACAACAGGAAAAAGACTCAAGTTGCAACAGAGGAGGCTTAGATTGGATATTAGGAAAAATGCCTTCACTGGAAGGGTTGTTAAGAACTGAAACTGGCTGCTTGTGGCTGAGTCACCATTCCTGGAGGTATTTAAGAGATGTGACGTGGTGCTTAGGGACATAATTTAGTGATGGACTTGACAGTTGGACTAGATGATCTTAATGGTCCTTTCCAACCTAAAAGATTCTATGATTCTAATTATTACTCTCTGATGGTCCAATTCTGTCACCTTCAAGACTTATTGAGAAAAGGAGTGGGTATTGATAGTGTTTTCACATAACTATGACCTTTTTATTTTCTGTCACATCTATAATGATTTATAGACTCCATATACAGTGCACAAAATCTGATTTAAGGCCCTCTCTCTATGCATTTTCTATCAAGCTCAATGTATCATATTCTTGGCAGCCCAAATCTTTCCCATTGTGCTTATATCAAAAATCTGGGCTTCAGGAGACTTTAGTAAGTAAAGTCTGTCCCCTGTTCCAAAACAAACTTACACATAGCTATCAATATTTATAAAATATTTCTTCCAGTAGTTATGAAAAACAAACAAACTGAAAATGAAACCTCTTAAATATTTTAAAGCAATCTCTTCCAATGTGTTCAATAATGGCAGCAAGCCCTCCATTATGGGAAAATTGGGTTATTCCCTTCTGCTCCCTCACAGCTCTGTGTCGTATGTAGTGGCTGCCATTAGAGTTGAGCTTTCTTTAAGCTAAAGAAACTATTTCCTCCTAGACTGCGTGTCCTGAACCTTGGACCCTTCTTACAGCCTCTGTCATTGTGCCATTGTTCCATTTTGAATAAAACACCACTCCAGAAACTTGGCAGTTTTTGGAACTGGAAACTTCCCCAGAGACCCAACCAGTGCTGAGAAGTCCAGGATGGCTTCCTATATCTGGCAGACTCTGCTGTTGTTTATGCAGTCTGAAAGGTGATTACCTTTATTGCAATATTGTGACACTGTTGACCCATGTTAAGCTTGTTATTTGCTGTAATCTCACAATTTCTTCATGCATAGTGAGCTGGAATTCCAAAGGGTAGTGTTGTGTCTTATCAGCTTTTTGCCAGTGGGGATTAAATGCACGAGATGGTATTTCTCGTTCGGACTCAGATGTTTTTTATTAGTTCTTATCTATATTACAGCCTCACAAACCATGAGCTCTACAGTACTTCAAGCTAACAAATGAAAAATGGAGCCTTACCTCTCTCTCTCCAAGGCCTTTTAAGGGTAAATTGTCCAATTAAGAAAAGCCACCTAAATTATTTTTACTTTTAACCCAATAACCAATCACCTGTGGCCTGCAGTGTGGACTTTTCTACCCAATTACAAAGTATCACCCAGACCCATGAAGAAGGTGAAGAAGGACAAGCCTCTGCCCCAAAACTTTCATTTTGCTTTATATATATTACTATATTCTAAAACCTTCAATTCTAAGTTTTCCACCATGTGATATTACACACTTCTATTGAAACTACACACCCATAATCCCAGTTCTATCACTCAATTTTGGAAGACTTTTCCACAGCCTCAGGTCAAGTGCAGTGTTCTCCTGGAGGTCAGTGCCTGTCAGCACAGAAAGTTTAAAATTCTCAGTGACCAGGGCTCCAACAGGGTAGCAGCACAGATATAGGAAGGCAGCAGCCTGTGCAACAACTGGCCCAGAAGCATGTTTGTCCTGTCTGCCCAGGAGCAGGAAAGGCAGGGAAAGATGTGTATCTTCCAGAACTGCTGACAACTCTCGTGTATATTCTTGCCTCAGGTCTGCCACAGGGTATGTTTGTGGTGCACTGCCAGGCTGAGCAGAGAGTGAGGGAGATGTGAAAAACATTCAGGTGAGTTGAAGAACAAGATCATAGGAGGAACATTTGTGGAAGAAAGATTGCTAATTGTTGATAATCTGTGGTCTTTTTGACTATACTCTTTCTTGATCAAATTCTGAAAATTTCTCAGATTTCATTATTTAGAACAAATGTTCTGCTCTGACCAAGGACATCTGGTTTGAGAGGTCAGGTTACCTTAAAGAAAATAAACCACAGAATTCCATGCACAGTCCACCGAGGCCAGGAGCTTGAGGAGGTGTCATCCAAGCAGTTCTACTGCAGCAGCTGTAGTAGGAAGCTGAGAACAGCTGCCCTATTGCTGACATTTTGATCTAACCTTCCCTGCCTTTTCTTTTTTTCCTTAATGAATCTTTCTGTCATCCATCGAACAGTTATTTGCTCCTTGAACAGTTTTAGTAATCCCCAAATTTGGAGGAGTACCTGGGAGCTACTTTTTTGAGAAGGATAGCACAGTAGGAAGCACAATCACTATGAAATTGAAGATTAGCTTCACTTTTTTCTGAGACACATAGTCCTTTTCATGAGGGAGAGGCCTGACTTCTTAAAGAATAAACACAGCAAAGTCTGTAAAAAAACACTGCTCAGAAACTGTGTATTCATCTTTAGATGAGCTGGTTTCTGGAAGGGAAGGAAAATTGTTTTCTGGCCTTCTTTTTTTTTTTTTTTGGCTTGTGGAAACTTTTTTAGTGTATGGTGATATAGATTGCCCCATATTTTGAAAAATGTTAGGGCTGGATACTGTTGAGTCACACACATTTTGTGTATACAGGTTCTACTCCTTAATCCATTAAAAACCATCCAGAGAGGCTTCAGATATTCCTTTGGGGTAAGCATAAAATTTCCTAGGAACTGGATTTTGTTGGACATTTCAGAATATTAGGAAGAAAGTAGCAATCCTGCACAGAACTGGTATGTGTGTATCTTTGCTTACAAGGTCAAAGTGGTGCAATAAGCACTAATGCTGAGCAAAAGATGAAAACCAGAGAAAAGGGGAAAAAAAAAATCTATATTCAAACAGTTGTCCTCTAAGCTAGAGGAGTGGGACCATACACAATGCAGATAATTCATTGCTCTGGCCCTCCATGGAGATGCACTGACTTCTGCAATTCAAAAAAATATGTATTGAAGGGCTGAAACAACAGGTGGTAGTAAGGCTAGCCTAGAATAAGCTCTAAGTTTTTTAACATAAGTGACAACTGAAGAGAGAACAGTATGTTCCCTTATTTTCCAATAGATTACTTATGATGAGGAAAATAGTCTTTCACCTTGTTAAGAAATAATCACGCTATTTCAAGAGTCGTTTCAAAGCCATCCATGAAGAAGAACAAGAGGCATCAGGTGCCATTTCTTGTGAGCTGCATTGAACCTGTGACGGTCAATAATGACAAATGGCCACAGGATGATGAAATTCCCAAACACATTACCAAGTCCCATCTCAGCAGAGTCTTGATATATTGTAGCACTTGCCAACCAACGCATACATCTTCTTTTACTCTTTGGCAGCTCTCCGAAGGGCTTTTTTTCTTTTGGGTCAATAACACACAATTGCACTCACTTCAGAGCCCAGCTGCGAGGGTGGTGCTCTGTCAGGGCACCCACAGCTTGGGCCAGTGTGCCACCTCCAGGCATTGCTGTGGCATCTGTGACTCCATAGGGCTTTTTGAGGAAGGGAAACTGTCACACCGGTGGATGTTTGTGCCAGTCCCAGCTTTCCAGCGGGATGTGGGCAGCTGTGGGTGGTTCATCGCATGGCACAGGGGAGCATGGTTTGTCCACCCCACTGTACCAGTGGAACCCTGAACTACTAAATCACATCACCCAGTGTCACATCCAGATGTCCCTTAAACACCTGCAGGAATGGTAACTCCACCACTTCCCTGGGCAACCTATTCATTCCAATGTCTGAGCACCCTAAAACTGCAAATAAATCTGAATCACCTCTGCCTCAGTTTAAGGTCATTTCCTCTAGTTCTCTCACTGTAGGCATAGAGAGATGAGACCTCACTCACTACAATGTCTGTTCAGCTAGAAAATGCTCCTTTACTGTGTCGAATTCTGGGACAGGAGAGACATGGAGCTCCTGGAGCAGGTCCAGCAGAGGGCAATGAGGATGAGTGGGAGACTGGAGCATCTTTCTTATGAGGAAAGGCTGAGGCCTGTTCAGGTTTGAGAAGAGACGACTGAGAGGGACCTCATTAATAGGTATAAATATCTAAAAGGGGGCTGTTAGAGGAGGGACCAGGCTCTGCTTGGTGGCGCCCAGCAAAAGGACAGGAGGCGAGGAGCAGAAACTGACGGTCAGAATTCCACCTGAACATAAAGAACTCTGCGCAGTGACCAAGCACTGGGACAGCCAGCCCAGAGAGGGTGTGGAATGTCCTTCACTGGACACATTCCAGAGCCAAATGGACACAACCCCGTGCCGAGTGCTCTGCGCTGAGCAGGGAGGCTGTTCCTGGTGCCCGCTGCGCTCCTCCCAGCGCGGCGCATCCCGTTGCGCCGTGTCCGAGCTGGGCTCGGAGCGGGCCGGACCCGGCGCCCGGTGCCGTTGGCGGGGCCGCGTGACGCCGGTGGCTGTGCGGGCCCACGGCGCTGGGGCTGCCTGGGAGCCCCGCACACAGCCCCGGGCAGAGGCGCGGCAGCAGGCGGCCATTCCGGCCCGGCCGTGCCCGCCTCCTCCCGTCCCCGCCGCGGAGGGTGTGTGACAGGCGGGCAGGGCGAGCGCGTCATCCCGCGCTCCGCCCCCCGCTCCTGCTCCCGGCGCCGCCACCTCGGCCCGGCGCGGGCAGGCGCGCACGGCGCAGCCATGGAGCCGGAGTGCCGGGTGCTCTCCATCCAGAGCCACGTCGTCCGCGGCTACGTGGGCAACAAGGCGGCCACCTTCCCCTACAGGTAAGCAGCGCGGAGCTGCCGCTGCTGCTCCTCCTGTCGCTCCGCCGCTGTTCCCTGCGGGCGGTGTGACGGCAGCGCTGCCCGGCGAGATCGCGCGCCCCGGCGGCTCCTGCCAAGCCGGGGTAAGGTCAGGGCACGGTGCGGAGATGCCCTGCCCGCCCGCCGCGGTGCCGGCGGCACTGCCCGTCCCGGGGCTCCGCGCTCCCCGCTGCGGCTGCGCCTCCCGCCGGCTCCCGCCGCTCCCGTTAACGCAGCTCCTCCGGGGCTGTGGCACGGCGAGCGGGCTCGGCACGGGAGGGGCAGCGCGGGTGTGCTGCTGCTGCTGGGTTTGCTCGGCTCCGCTGCCGGCAGCAGGCGCGGATATCCAGCCGCGGCTCCTGCCCCTTAAGGCAGGGTCATCGCTGTGTCCCGTGCCGGGGACTGGGGCAGCGGTGTCCTTGTGCCGGCACCCAGCTGAGCCCCGCCTGCCCTCGGGCTGGGGGATCCCGCACCCCGGCCGGTCTGGGGGAGCTGTAGGGGGTGTGAGGGCCACTCAGTGCGTGTGCAAGGCAGGGCCGGAGGAGCTGCCTGACATGGCCCGGGGCTCCGGGGTGTAATTGGATCTTGGCCTTCATGGTTGTCATGTGCTGCCTTCGGAGTTGTTTGCTTGGATCTCGCGGTGGTGGGAAAACATTGGGTGAACCTTTGCACATCGCGCTGCTGGCTCTTGTGACGGGTCTGTGTCCTCAGGGGCTCATGTGGGGCCTGCCCATCGGGAGGTCTTTGTGCCTTGACACAGCGTGTGTGTATGGAGCTCTCTAAGAACCTCATTACCAGAGCAAGGTGTGTTGTGACATTGGTTGTCTTGGTGTGTGCTTACCAAACGATGGTGTAACTCGATTGACTAGACAGGAGAGATGATGTACTCTGATAAATGCTGCAAGTGAGATCAGGCCTGCCACAAGCCAGTGTCACACCCCCCTATCACCAGCCAGTTATAATGTAACCAAATCTCTTGAAAATTAATGTATGGTGAAGGGTGATGTACCTGTGTAACCCGAACTTTGTGGAAAAATACAGATATGTAGAGTTCCAGGCCAAAAAGGTTGTCATGAACTGCAAGCCAGCTGTCCTTCCTTTCCTAACAAAACGATTTCGAAATTGTACTTCCCCTTTCAGTTTCTGTGTAGCAGAAGAGCACACAGTAGTACTTATTCCAGAAACTCCAGTCTCTTAAACTATTCTCTCTCTCCATTCTACTTCTCTGTCAAAGGTTCTCTTTACTTTTCTACAGCTTAACCTTTCTGTGACACGAGCTGTGTACCTTGGCAAATGGTTCATGGAGAGTGTCTTTAGTTCCTTGGCTATGATGGTATAAAATACTACTGGATTTAAAAAAAACAAAACCTGTTGATGGTGCAGCTGGATTTTGTTCAGGAGGCTGTTGTGCTCACACTGTGTAATGTTCCTCAGTGTGTAGTGTAACAAGAAGTTTCTGGAGTGGGAGGAAAAGAAATTTACTTGGGGAGCAGCCAAACTCCTGCCACTACTCGCTGCACTTGCAAATCCTATGTAGGCAGCCCTTAGTGAAGTTGTGCTTGCTGGACAGTTACCTAAACCCTTGTTTTGCTAGAACATCAGATGGGGCAAGGTGCCCCAAAGTGAAACTTTGCTTTTCTTTATGAAGAGAATTACAAACCTGAGTCTTTCTCTTATATTGTTTTTATATAGCCATATAAATGATAACCTGTATCTATTCTTGAGGATGGATGTAAATCTGGCATGCTTTTATTTCCTGTTCTCTTTTTTTTCTTTAAACTTTAGTTTTCTGAACCAGTTAAGTGAGGCTCCCTTTGGAGCTCACCAGTATTGAGTTTGCAAGGCAGGGTATGTGTAGATATGTGTGTCTGTGTGCTTGTGAGATCTGATGGGCTGAAATCCTGATACAACAGTTCAGGAATGTTCGTTTGGACAGCAGCACCCAAATAGAAAACCTGATGTGGTTTCACCTACTCTTTGCAGCCTTATCCAAAAAACATACTTGTGTTTGCATGACTTGATCTTTGGTGGAAATCTGTGACATGACTGTCAATAGCCAGCAATCTTCACAGAAGAATGTTCCTTAAGATCTTTTATAAATCGGTTGGTTGCATTTTGTCTGGCTTCCACTAGAGTAAAAGCTAAAATATTTAAAATGTAGGTATGTGGGAGGACTTCCTCTGTGGAATGTGTTGTAAATGCTTTCTATATGGCAAACACAGCAAAACAGAGTTAGACAATATATTAGAGCAGTTGTAATAATGGAAGTAATAGAGCTAAGTGAGAAATGTTAGAACTTTACATAATTTCAGGTTAAAATACATCTAAGTAATTAGACAATCTAGATTAGCTAACAGGTTATAGAGGAAACATGCACCTGGATTTGCCAGAGAAGGAACTGCCCTCAGCACTGTTTTGAATTCTGCCTTGTTAAGAGTTTAAATAATTTTTACTTGCATGGACTTACTATCTCTAAAAAATTCTGAAGGTAGTGCTGAATTATTTTAAAAACAGTCCTAAGTTATTCTACAGCTGTGTATTCTGAGCTTTTAGTATCAGGAAGTGGTTCAGGGTTGTCCAGTATTAAGAGAGGAAGAGCAGTGGGGTGTACATTAACATGGGGAACTGCCACTGTGAGCCAGATAAGTTATTTTAAAACACACAAAAAAAGTTTCTAAATGTTTCTAATGTTGACTAAGATTTGTCATAGTTTTGATGATATATATTGTCACCATGACATTCAACTTCACTTTAATCATGTGTGTTTTTTTTCCTTAGAGATATCTCTTAGCTGTTAATTTTAAAAATAATTTTATCTTGCCCTTCCTGCCCCACCTTTTACGTAGGCAGAATGTGGCAATAAGTAAAGGGAGCAGAACTGGCAAGCAGAGAGTTACAGTCCTTCTCAAACCACGGAGAATCAGAAGGACAAGGTGATTTCTGCAGTGGTACCTCAGTCTGACCAACAGGAAAACTTTGGTAGGCAGAGAAATTTAAGATTCATATGCTGCATCCATCATAATACCAGCTCTTGGGAATCTCAGTGTGTCAGTCTGTGTGCTCAGTTCTTGGGGTCTCCATGAGCTTCCAAGAAAGAGTTTTGAAAGTACAAGGAAGGGGCATGGGAAAATCCCAACCAGTTTAATCTGGGCACTGGATATTTGGATTTGGTTGCCACTGGAATAGTTCACATCCCTGTCTGCAAACCAAAACATGTTAATCTCTGCTTATGTCTCTGTAATGATGGTGGTTTGGAGTAGTTTTGTTTATTTGTTTGGTCTGCCCTAACACTCACAGAATTTGTGAAAATCGTGTCATGTTTTGAGTATTTAATTCCTGACTTCCTTTTATATCTGCTTACCTTGAAGATGGACCTAAAAGCTGAGACAAACACCATTAATTATTTGGGTCTGGAGAATGAAATTGTCTGTCCTGAACTGGAGAACCATAAACAGTTTCCACAATACAGGATAAAATGGCCTTTTGAAATATGTTCAATTATTTTATTTTCTTTTTAACTTCCCCCCCCACCCCGCTAAATGGAAATAGTTGTCCAGGTATTATAAAGGACTGATGATTCTCAGACTAGTTTTAAGTAATTCTCCCCTGGAAAGAAAACAGTAAGTCTACATTTTTAGGTCCTTCTTAATTGTAGAAAAGATGGAAAAACAACTGGTCAGCACAGGAATTTCTTTGATATTTAGGGATAGTCTTGAACTGCCTTGTCCAGTATATGCTGAGACCAAAACCAGTAGATCAGTAGATCTTTGCTGATTATCTACTGCCTTAGCAAAAAAGCTTAAGACTTTTTTCTTTATTTTGTTGAAAAGTATAGTTAAATGGCTTAAGGATTGTGTAGAAAAATAAAGTACATCTCTTATTTAAGATGACTCTCTTTTTCAAACCCTGCTATTGTGTTAATAGTATGAGTCAGAAGAAGGATGAATCAATGAAAAAAGTCTTTACAGAGTAACAACAGGAAATGTTCTTACTGGGTAGCCCTTATTTTTGTTACAGAACAAAGGCTGAAAAAACCTAAACCTTAAACAAAAAATAAATACAAATATGAAAGAATGCATTTGGTCTTTATAATATCCAAAGATTGTCCTAAATTGCATATTTGAAACAATTGTTGCTCTAGAATCATACTTCAAATGAAGTTTGTGGAAGCATGCTTTTTTCCCCTGACTTTGTTCTTTTAAGAAAGGTAGATAAGAGGTGAATGAATAAAAAAACAAACAAGACTTAAAAATTCACAACCCCTCTGGGAAGGCTTGTTCAAAGCTGTGTAAAGAGCATTTGCTTCTTATGTGGATGTCAGCACATGTAGCTGCAAAAGTCTGGTGAATTCCTTGCACAAGGTGAGGCCCTGAAAAAGACGTGTAATCCAGAAAGTCCAAACAAGGTGGCTCCCCCACCTGGCAGTGTGGATTTCTGGGGAAAGGCTTTACCAGACCTTTCCAGAAGGGCTTGTCCAGATGAACCCAGCTCAGGTGCACTGGGAGAATTTGGAACCTCTCAGAAGGTTGTAGAGGATGGACTTTCCATCTGTGTGGTAAGCTGGGATGGAAGGCAAGTGGGACAGGACTGGGAGGCAGTAAGAAAGCAGATTATTATTCATAAACAGCAACAAGGGGTGTGTGTGTCACTTTCAGCTCATAACATTGCTTTGAGATAGACTAGGCTGAGGCTACTGGGTTTCCACTTTTACCCAACAACAGGAGTTTATGTTTGTGCACAGCTCTAAACAAAGAGACCTCAATTTTCTCTCCGAACTCCTAATGGAATCCTTTCAGCTACTAATGCAAAATAATCAGCTTGAAAAATTAGAGTAATTTCAACCTGCCTAAAAGAAGTGCAGCTGGGGCTGCAGATGTGCTGTGGACTCTGAATGGTTGGGCAGAACCTCTAATGAGCAGAGTGGGACTGACTGAACCATCCTTATCCAAGGTCAGGTCTGTGTGTCTTTGGGGTTTCTGACTGTTCCTGCAAGTCACTTAATAGTGGCAGCTTGTTAAATAAGCCTTTGTCATGAAAATACGTAAAACAGAGTCATGAAAATACAAAAATGCTGCGGGTTCATCACACATGCTGATTGCATAACACAGTTGTAAAGCTGCAAAAAGCAGTTTAAGATGCATTAAAAGTTATTGTGCAGTGTTGTGTATGGGGCCAGTTGACCAGTTGGCATTTTAAACTTTTCAAAAACATGGTGATAAATATTTACAGTGCTTGATGATTCTGATAATTTACTGCCTTTTTCATAGTAAACTGTGAAAGTTTGAACCATGCCGATGCATATACTGATGTTTGATACAATAGTTACACTGGAGTGTGTGTAGTGATGTGTAGTGAACAAATAGTTTTTGACAGAAATGTAATCTTTTCATCTGTCTCAACACAGCAAAGGAAAAAAAGATGAAGGAGGATCCCATTTGGTGTCTATAAGTACATGCAAATATTTCACTTCAGAGGAACCAAAAATACTTTACCCTGATTCACCCACTGTCTTTGGAAAAAAAAATGGAGCTGTCAAGAAACTGCAAATCTTATTAAAAGACTGGAAAACCTTGCCTAGAGGTGGATTTGCACTGTTTGTGTGGGGAGTATAATGTACTCAGAGACTCAGTAGCAAGTGTTTACTTGCTTAAGGCATTTTTATATTAGGAATGGCCTTATTTTCTGTCTTCAAGTCTTAGAGGGTTTTTTTTTTTAATTTTTTTCCAATATTTGATGTCTTATTTCTGCTCCAAATGAAATCTCCAGATGAGAGAATATTTTTTTCTGTATAAACAAACAGAGACAGATAATAGAGTGAAGAGTGATCACTTTTCTGGGAAAAGAAGAAAAGGTTCAAGTTAAAGTTAATTTCGTCCTAAAATGTATGGAAATGTATTAAAAACAAAGGTATGGTTTGAAATAATAAAATGAATCTTTATAAATATATGCAAATTTTACAAAGGTACACTTGAGAAGAACAAAGGACATACAAAGTTGCTGACAGCTCTCTAAAATCTTCCTTTAAGTAAACTGTTGTCTTTTACTATTCACTTTTTCTATTTATATCCAAAAGATGATAGTCACTTTTTCTTTAAAAGCATATTTAGTCATTTTAGATGAAGAATACAGCATTATCCATGGCTGACTGAACACATACCAGGCAGGTATTTTTAGCTTCTTTAGGCTGAATGGATGCAAGTGGAAGTTCCACTTCAGCTGCTTGTGTTGTATGGAAAACAGGCTGAGTTGGTGAGGCAAGGTTAATGTGAGGAGCTGGACATTAGTCTTGGGATATAAAATGTCCATTCTTCTGAAATTACTATATGCAGTAGAGTGTTCAGCTGCATAATAATATGTACAGAGGAGAAAAAAATATATATGATGAGCATAATGTTTGAAACATGCCAGGAGGTCTGTGCTGATAGATAATATGAACCCCAGGAGAAGCCAGACTAGTTCATCATGTTGTGGCTTGGCAGCAGTGGGGTGACTTATCATAGCTAAAAAAATATTACTGTGCTGAACTACCTGAAATTTTCCAAGCCTTTGTTCAGGACTCGTATTTGTTCATGTTAATTCATCCGTAACACCTCTGAGCTCCTGTTCCCTTATCATCTGGAACAATTATCCATAGAGCAGCAGAGAGAACTGAGATATCAAAACCTCTTCTGTGGTTCATTTAAAAACAAAGCAAACTTCTCTTTGCCCTCTGTAAATTTAAAGCATATGGACTAGTTTGGGCTGAGTAGAAATCCTTGCATGGTGATTTAACTTTGCTGTCTTGGGAATGCAAAGCACCTCTTGCCAGCTGGTGGGATTGAGGAGGTGCTAGAGCACACACTGGAAAATGGAAAGTCTCTCCCCTGTGGCAAAACAAAAGCTGGAGGGCTTTCTGATCTATGGATGCAGTTGCTCTCAAAACCAGCAGTAAATGGTTTTCCTGACTCTTTCCAGAACTCTTCCAGTCTGGCCACAACTTTCCCCCTTCTCCTCACTGTGGGGTCTGCTCATGTTTTACCTCTCAGAAGAGGATCTGTGTGGGAATCTCCAGCAGGGATGGCACAGTGACATTAATAAGCTGAAGGGAGGAATCCATGACAGTCTTCAAGAACAGTGCTCATTGGAAACATCCAAAGAAGTGCAGTGCTGCTGTGTCCCAAAATATCAGACTAGAGCAACATTTTTTGTCTTACTTCATTTGGCAGATTGCTAGCCAATAAAGCCAAGAGTGTTATCTTTCATACTCCCCTTATTTTTAACATAGTAATTTGTTTTTTTCCTGAATTTTACAGTTTTATTTATAGCTGCTCAACATGGTAATTCTGTCTCCATCTACCCTAAGGGGAAAGAACAAGAAAATGAGTTACAGCAGAAAAAAATTTTTGGCTAAATTCTCAACATGTAATACTGTTTTGCAGAATTGTACACTGAAGCTTATGGTCACGTATTTAGTAAAGTCTGGCCTAAATCTAGAAAAAATAAATATGTGTATTTTACAAATCTGTGTACCTTACAAATCTGTGTATTTTATGACTTTTTTTTTTTTTTTTTTTTTTTTTTTTTTGTAATGAGTATTAACTGCTGGAGGTTACACTGAAGGAAAACACTTTTTCCATCTATCTTCACTCTGGTTACTCTCATTTTTCTGGCAACATATAGCCCCTGGCTCACAGCACTACACTACCTGTGAGAAACCATCAACACAACTCTGAGCATTTAACAGAAATGAAAACATAAGTTTTTAAAAAACCCAGCTGTAGTTAATGGAAGTAACATTGTGCCTCTGCCCATTCATACAACAACCAAACAAATACATGGCAAGGTAGTCTTAATTTGAGAAGTTTTATATTGTCACCTGTCCTCTAGGGTACTGAAATCTGCTTTCACTTTGAGAAATGCTGCTGCCAGCTGGTCCTTCCACCTGCACTATTTTGTGTCCACTTCAATGCTCCAAGGAAAGTAATTTCGTGAGGCCATGTGGTAAACTGCTCTGAGAAGCCATGCAGGTTAT
Organism: Muscicapa striata striata; assembly: GCA_030060385.1. Lineage (NCBI taxonomy): Eukaryota > Metazoa > Chordata > Aves > Passeriformes > Muscicapidae > Muscicapa > Muscicapa striata. The sequence continues at coordinate 1,507,751 of JAREIS010000137.1, read as the reverse complement.
AAATGACTTGGCAAAAATGGAAAAGAAGAAAGTGAGTGTTTATTTTGTGAGCCAATTTCCTGATCCAGTTCCCTAACACAGCCCCACAGACAGCTCTTTTGGCATAGCTGAGGTGCCAGGGCAGGAGCAAGCCCCAGGCTCCTGCACCTGCTGTCTGCTGAAGGAAACATTTTTCAGAGTACTCTTCTCTAAGACATCTGCTTATCCTGAAGGAAGTGGTGAGACATGCACTCTCTATGAGCTTCATCCTTCCTGTGAGTAGCCTTGATCTGATCTTCACATGATGTGGCACCTCCTTCAGGGAGCTGTTTCCTGTTCTGCTTCTTCAAGTATCTCTTACCATGCAGTTTAATGTCTAAACCTTTGGTAGGAGAGTGGGATCCATTCATAGTCTACCTAAGAAGTCCACATAAAGCATGTGCTGGATAAACCAAATCTATCTCGTAGGATAACTCTACCTTAGATGTACAAAATGTGCTTGCCCACACCCTGCTGATGGACTGGTGGTTGGCTAGCCAAAATATGAACAGCAGAACTAAAAATGCAGTAAAAATCAGAGTAAAACATTGTGCTGTGAGATCCTCCTCCACCACTTCATTCACTAAAATAAAAGAGATCATTTCCACGCCTGTTGAACCTATTGCTGTTGTCTGTGTCTGCCTCTCCTTATCAGTGTTTGCAAACTTCCTCGTGTAGCACTGCAGGATTCCAGCTGGCAGGAGTTTGCAGTGACAGTATGGTGTTTTTGTCAGATTACATCCAAGTGTAGAAGGAAGCAGCACAAAGATGATGAATCTGAAATCTGCAGTGAACCTACTGCTCCGTCTGAAATCAGCATCTGAAGTCACTGTTGCCTGACAGTAAAGAGTCTCAGGTGAAATGTTTTTCTTGGGTGGGAGGCAGGCAGAGCCCCCCAGCACCGCCTCATTCTGGTATTTTTATATTTGTCCTTTAGTGGGGAGAATGAAGGGGAAAACAGCAGCAGAAACAACTTTTTTCTTGTCTTTCATTTGCCTTAACCTTCAAAAATGGATGTCTTGCAGATCCATCACTTAATACCACTCCAGATGGCAGGAATGGCCTCCTGCCCATAGAAGGGTCAGTAGAGCAGCTCTGCCACAAATCTTTTGACCCTGCACTTGTCTCAATCCCAAACTAGAACTGCTGTGATGCAGGCAGTAGTGCTGAGGAGGGTGTGTGTCTTGCAGGCACAAGAGGCTGTTTGTTTGAGTAGCCTAAGGAAATGGTCATGATGTAAAACAAAGAATTTCTTAGTGCTGAATAAAATGGCTGAGGGGAGTTTTTGATAAAGGGGTATATTTTATGTCGTCTGAGTATCTTGCATTGAACTGTTAGTAATGCATGCTAATCAGTCAGTCCAGGTGCAAAGAAAAATTAGTGACATTGTGCTATTTGCTCTGAAGTATTCCTGTGTCTCCAAGACTTCTTTGGAGAAGCATCTTAAAGGCATTACTGGATAATCTTGAATTTGGCCTAATTACGATTCAGATAAGTACTTGCATTGCAAGCCTTTTCAGAAAAATCAAGAAATTATTTGAGAACAGATTCACTGCAGTCTCAGGCTGTTCTAGTCTTTTCTGTTCAGTTGGTCATGATATTACAGCTAGATCAGCCCATCAGCAAATTCTCAGTGAGGACCAATTTTGCCAGAACACTGTGACAAAAACTGTAGTCTGCTTTGGCAGAAGAGAGAGGATTTCTTTCCTGCTTCAGTCTTTACAATGTCCTCTGTGGTGTCCAGTGCTGAAGTCAGCTTATAAATCCTGAAAATGGGTATGCAGTTGATCACAGGTAAAAAAGGAGTGTCATTGAAGAAACAAGCCCTGTTCAGTGCCCAACCACCCTCTGGGGGAAGAACCTTTTTCTAATATCCAATCTAAACCTGCCCTGACACAGCTTCAGGCCATTCCCTTGGGTCCTGTCACTGTCACCACAGAGCAGAGATCAGTGTTTGCCCCTCTGCCCCTTACTGTGACTGCACTAAGGTTTCCCCTCAGTCTCCTCTTCTCCAGGCTGAACAACCCCAGTCCCTTCAGATGCTCCTCACAAGGTGATGCTCCTTCCCCTCCAGACCCTTCACCCTCTTTATAGCCTTCCTTTGGATGCACTCTGATAGCTTAATATCCTTCTTCCATTATGGTGCCTTTTTCTCAAGGTCATCTGGTGTATGTTTATACTGTTTTTTGTAGTTGTCTATTTCTAACTTCAGAATTTGAAATGGTCCATTCATAAATCACCAATAATATGTCCAGCATCCCTGTCTCCATTTATTTGCTCTAATTTTTTTATCCTGGCACAATATCCCCAATATCCGAATGATTTTTCTTTGCAGTGCCTTGTCAAATGCTGCACTAAAATACAACCGTAAGTACAGAGTTCTTTTTAGATATTTGGTGTGCCTTATTAAAAGCTCAGAGAATAAAGAGATTGGGTTAGTCAATAGCAGTTTCAGTTCGGTTTATCAGCCCACGCCAGCAATTATTCCTGCTTCACTAATTGTCAGGACATGCCTTTTCTTTTTCCCAAGTCTCTATTTCTCAAACTAAATTAGTGTTTTTACTTTCCTGCACCCAGTACAATGTATGTTTTTTGGTTCAGCAGCAAATGGAAGGAGATACAATTAAGTGAAAGAGCTGGCAGACAGCGAGAGGCACAAGCTGCAACTGGGAAATTTTCCTTTTTCTCCCATTCCAAATTAGTTTGATGACAGAAATTCAGCCTTTTAAAACGTGTTTCTATGCCATCTCCAGAGGAACACAGTGGAGCAGTGATGTTCACAGGAGCTGCAGTGATGGCTGTGTGAGATGAAGCTCCAAACTGTCAGACATTAATGCAAACAGCTTGTGATACAATGGATACATAAAACAATTCATGGCCTGACAGAGAGGCTTTCTTATTGGAAAGTATTGCTGCCATTACTTGGCAAAAAAACACCCCAAACCTCAATTACCTTGTTTGACAGGGTAATTTTAACAGTGGTAGTAAAGTTAATTCTCTTAATGTCTTTCAATTAAGATTTAATATATATTTAAAAAGTTGGAAGGAATAGAATTGATTTGGTTTATGTGATAGAGCAATATTTTTACACTAATACAGACATTCCTGGCTAATTCAGTTTGTGAACTGTACACATGCTCAGCTAAAAGTCAGCAATTAGGAGTCTTACCACAAGATTTATTAAAAATTCCTCATAAATTGAAGTGTCTAGTTAAGTCTTGGTAACCCCCTTGGTTTTTGTGCGGTAAAAACCTTGTCCTTTGACTGGTGCCACAGTTGCAATAAACCTCACAGAGTGTTAATAAAACAATAGGGATGGGGGGAATATTTGTATTTTGTGTATTTGTATATATTTGAGATGTAGGATTTGCTCTTAAATATTCACTTGTTTTTTAAAATGCTGCTGTGTGCTTTAAATTATATATAAATCAAAGTTCTCCCCAGTGCTTGGAACGTTTGACTGGCTTTTGAAGCTGAGGACATTTTTTTCTTTCTGTAGAGCCCCATGGCTTGGCATGTGCTGCCATTAATTTTTGAAAATTAGATGCAGCTTCACAGTATGATGATTAGAGGGCTGGATCATCTCTCTTACAAGGACAGGCTGAGAGAACTGAGTGGTTTTGGTTCATTTGGTGACGTATGTTATACTTCTTGCTTTTTTTAGTATTTACTCCTACTTTGCTCTAACTCATCAGTCTGTTACCATTTGTTGGCACAAAGGATGGGACATGGCTGGCTTGGATGTTTCATCATTTGAGTATTGATTACAAGAAGAGTCATCCTTTTTCCATGAAAATTTTACTTGCAAGAAAAGTATCTTACTACAAAGCAGAAGAGTTGAAGTACAAGGAGTTTTAAGTGTTACAGTACAAGGCTGCATTTATTTTGGGGAGAACTGGATGCATGAAAGTCAAATCCTCCTTTCAGAAGTGGAGTCTTAAAGGTTCTCCTGCTGATTAGCAGAACCTTGTGCCTTCTTACCTTTTAACCATTTTCCTGTGCCCTTTTCCTGTTAAACTGTGCTTCTCTTAGAGATAAACTCATCTTTCAGAATTGTGAGATTTTTACCTGTGGCACATTTGTAGCTCAGATCATTAAAAAACACAAGATGCCTTGTGTTCACAATAAAAGAATTTATATGAATGACTGGCTGAGCTTGATTTGCAACTTATACTTTCCCTGGATTTGTTGTTTACAAACTGTTTTGTTTAGGGACTCTGAGAAAATTGGTTTTGATGTGTTCTGGTATGGTAATTTTCTAAAATTAAGAACTTTGAAGAAACTGAAGAGTTTGGATGGAGGTTTTGCCTTTATCCCGTGAAATTTAGATAGGAACCTGTGAACAGGTATCAGGAACATAAATACTATGGAAGAAACTTGTATGCAGGTCTACACAATGTAATTTTAAACAAACTTTGGGTTTTTTCTTTTCTTACGCTCTTCTGGTTGTTTTTCCCTGTGTCATTTCCTCATTCCAGATTTTTCCTCTAACTTGAGCTGCATTACTGCTTTCTGATTTTAATTTCAAACCTTAAAATGAAATGCCACTGGAGGCACAAAACCAGTGTCCTAAGAGGGCAATATACCAGTCATGTTGCAGAGTAGAGAGGTGGTATTAATTGAATTTCATTCTTGCAGAACTAGGTCATTGTTCTCTAAGGTTGTTTAAATTAAGTACAATCTAAAGCATTCTAGTTAAATTGGTCCACTGGTCATTTAACAGCAAAGGATGTATTATCTTTACTGTCAAAGCTGGCATAGTTAATAGTGTAAACATAGAGTACCCCTGGGCTTTATCCTTAGAACCTGAACTTTAGAGTGGGAGCCAGTGGTGGTATTTTGTGTGATTTTACACATGGAATTCTACAATGGATAAAACTAAGTTTTTTGTAGGTAATTGTGTCACTGGATGCTGGGGTGACCCAGGCTGGAAGGGACCTCAGGAGCCTCAGCACCAAGTTCAGCCCAGGCCACTCAGGGGTTTATCCTCCTTGGATCTTGAAAACCTCCAATGACAGCAATTCCCAGAGCATCTCAGTCCCCTCTAAGCCCCCTTTCTCTGAATATGGACATATAATGCATTGGAAATTTGGTACTTTTTTGGTTGTTTTTTTCTAATGTTTAGTACCCTGGAAACCACTAAAACTTAGTTCAGTTCAGATGTTTCTGTAATTCAAGTGACAGGTTTTCTCACATACTTGGGAGATATAAGATACTTCTCTCCTAAAATAAATAATACTTTTTTCCTCCCCAAACTGCATACAAACAACAAAAAAATAATTTATTGAGTACTACAAAGTGTTTGACACTTTTGGAAATACATCTTTTTCTCCTGCAGGAGCACAGTAAAGCTGCAATACAAATTTAAACAGAAGCAGTTCAGTAACAGCTTTTCCCATTTCCCAGGGTAAATAAAATTATTAAATGAGAAATTATATTAATATTTATTCTGAAGCAGAGCTAATCTTTGAAGTTAACAGTTTTCTGATTCAAGTGGTGTTAATAATCAGATACCAAATAGGATTAGGAGGTAAAAATGAATACCTTTATTTGTCTCCAGACCATTGGTACATAATGTAGATTACACAAATATAAACATAAAGGTTGGCAGTCATTAAAACTGAATTTCAGATGTTGCACTTGCTTCAGAATCTTCCTGCTCATTCCTCTATTGCTATGCTCACAATTTTCCATACCGTGAAATGGGTTTCTTCTTGTTTTTCAGCCTCTCCTTTACATAACAACTGAGACTCTCCTCTGGAATGTATGTTTGTAATATTTGGTTTCTAACAATCTTAGGCAATGGTTTGTCATGGTGATGAAGTAACACATTCTAGTGTTTATGTGGTTGAAATGTTTTCTGGGAGGAATAGGAAGAGAGACTGTAAATTTTAAACAAAGCTGTAATTAACACAGCAACAGTGGCAAAGTTCAAAGGGTTGCATAATTAGAGGTGAACAATAACTGACATCCAGCTGTTTATGTAACTTACCCAATTCAAGGCATTTTCTGTCTCTCTGGCCCTCTAGGTTGCTCTACTAGTGAAACAACAGCTATCTCTTGTAAAATTTTGATCCTGAAGGAGGCCCATTTCTAGGCTCTTTATTTAGGGCATAATGGCTGGATCTAAGCTTAAATTACTTCTGTGCTTTTAGGAAAACTAGGTTGTCTATTCTCTTTTCCAAAAGAGCCAACACCTTTAGAGGTTGTCCATGTATTTTGAAGTCTGTTCCTTTCTTGTGTGTTGATTTTTCCCTTGAGTTTTTACTTTTTTGAAGAGGTGCATTTGGATAGTTCCCTAGACCATGTCCCTGCCCTGGTCCCATTTTCCCTTTGCAAGGCTGGGAAAGCATTTAGGGGAAGAACTGGATGAAATTTCTTCCTTTCCTTCAGTTACCTGTGATGGAGAGCTCAGCTGAATTTGATGGCATGCGTAATATGCTTCATGCTGATTGTTTCTTCTAATGTGTTCTGCTCTGATGTGGGTACTTCAATTTAGTCTTGCCAATATTTTTCTGAAATTTGTCACTCAGATCTGCCAGCCATGCCTTCCAAGCACAGAACTCCTCCAGTTTTAATGTTCTCTGATTTAATTTTGGAAGTATAACAGTTCTTCCTCTTTTATTGGAAGATACTTGAAAAATATGTTTAATTTGCCCATTTTCCTGTAATATTTTAATTGCAAATACCACTGTATGATGTGATCCAGGCAGCTATGGTTTGGGTCTTAAGAAGAACAACGTGTGCTTAGACTGCAGGCTGAGATTTAAGATCAAATACAACTTGTTCTGCAAGGCAAAACAGGCAAAATCCAAGTGGGGGTGAGTTCTTCAGTTTGTTTACACGGAGGCACAAGGAGCACTATGTGCATACACAAGCAAGAAATTTTATATATTGAGTTTAGTCTTGTTTTGAATTTTTACTTTCTGGTAGTTTTCTGAAGAAAAGGTTGATTCTTACTGGTTTATTACAGTAGGAAAATTGTTATGTCCTACTAAATACATATTTTCAGGTCATAGTTGCTACTTTTGTGTGCAAATATGACAGATTGACTCTTTTTAGTATGATTTGTCTCATTCGATTAACTTGCTCTGATCTCAGTTTTCTAGATCTGTACATACAAAAATAATGTATTTCTAATTAGTTAGCTTTCACTTAATATTTGTTTAACCTCTGGTTTGAGTAGAATTTTTTAATTAATTTAAAAAACCTTCAAAAACAGTGCTTTTAGTTAGCTTTGCCCAAAGAATTAAAAGTATGAGTATGTATTAAAAAGGTTTAACAAGACATCTTTTGAACAAAATTCCCTTTGTAAGCAAGGAAAGTGTCCATCATTCAGTGCATCAGAAACTGTCTCTGATGTCCTTTAGATGTGAGGGATGACAGTCACTAACTCTGGATTTTAATTATTGGGTGGAGGAAGAAAACAGCACTTCCTTATCCACTAGAAATGATCAGGTTGTTAAAATGAATTATGCAAACCAAAATAAAGACACAATAAAGTTTTTTCTCTAGTCCTAGAAGAGGTGATTGCTGTGGAAAAAAATGCTTTTATCACCTCAATCCTTTTTTCAGGTTGCCTACTAGATTAAATTCTGTAGGACTTTTCAGTGCAGTTTGCCTTGAAAACAAACACAACATGGCTTCAACATTATTTTTGATTATTCTACTACTAATGCTAAGCCTAGGCCTTAGCAAGCACCTTTATAAAAGGAAGTGCTTTGGAGTAACTGAGTTATTTTGAGGGTTGAATCAGGTTTCAAAATTGGGTGTGTTAGATTTCAGTCAGATGTGTTTATTCAAAACAAAACTTTGGAGGAAATTGGAAACTGTCATAGACTAGACTTAACACCAGTAAGTGATTTTTATGGAGACCTTTAAAGGGTTTTTTAAGCCTGTTTTGGACTGACGAGAAAGAGGAGAATATTAAGGTCCCTTGCAGAATTTGAGCTGTTTGTGGCTTTTCATCCACTCTCCAAAGCATTTTATTTGCTGTTTTACCAAGTGTACAGCCAAGCTACCCTGGCACCTATCCATCACCAAGAGATGTGGCCTCCCTTGTACTTTTCCATCTTTTGGTTGAAGCAGATTAACTGACCAAAACAAACCAAAAATCCCTAAACCTTTGGAAAACCTGGCTGAGAAATCAAATGATAACTAGTGCTGGGGAAGACACAGGAGAAGGACTGCTGGTTTTGGTGGCCATCATCTGGGGGGCCAGTGCTGACCAGTGCTGTAGAGCTGCCCTGCCTGCAGCAGTTGTGCCTGCTCTCCTTCCCTAAAGCACTGAGTGCAAACCTGATCAGTCAGTAACTCACACTACGTGTGTTCTGTAGTCTCAGGGGTTAAGTAGCTGGAGAGATGTGATCTGAATATTGCAGAGAAATTATTAATTCACAGTTACTGCCAAAGTACTTCAAGGAAGTAACAGCTTAAGTCTGTTTGTAACAGGGAGGGGAATTGATTATGAGGTGAGTCTGGTTAGAGGCCATATTCCTGTTTATTTTCTTGAAGAGCATGTACAGACATCAAGGTTAAAGTCATAACAGTATTGTCATGTTCTCAGCCATTCAGTTCCTGGGACTTTAAAATAAAATCCACCAAGGTAAAACAAGAACCTGGGGGGAGCACAAGTGCTGAGCTTAATTTGAACCTGGTCAGGTTGGTACACCATTCTGTGTACCATTAATCTGAAATTACTTTGCTTTCTGGTGGGGAAGGAACAGAAACCTTTATTAAATATTGAAATAAGGGATTTATTCTACAAAGACCTGTGTGGACGTGAGCTGTGAAACAGCAGAAGAGTAGCACCTGCAGGCAGAAGGAATTACCTGTGATAGCATGCAGTTTCATCTTAGATATTGGAATAAAGGGCTTATCACAGGGAAAGTATAGTCATGGGGAAAACCAGACACCTAAAAGGATTTTAATCTGGAGTTGCCTTCACGACAAAAAACAGGGAGAGGCGTGAGTCTGGCTGGAAAACGTGACTGGAAAAGCTTTGTTCACTCACTCCCCCCAGCAAATTGCCTGAAAGAGGATCACACACAGTGGTGCATCATTTCTGCTATCTCCCAGTATGACTCACTGAGCCATACATAGCAGCACTTCTTTGGAGGAGATTTCTTACTCAGAGCAAGCTGGATGTGGAAACAAAGGCTCAGCGTCAGACCCTTAATGTCATTTTTGCATTAGAATTCCTTGCGTGACACAAAAATGTCTAAAAATGGTTTGACTAGCAGTGTATTAAACAGGTATTATCAGGTTTAAAATCCTCATTAATTTTCTCCTGATTGGATGCTCTTATTGGCATATTATTGATAGATTTTTGGGCAACCAGAATATTTGTTGATTGCAGTAAGAAATTATTGGGTGTTTCAGTATTTGGATTGCTGGTAATGCAGTATGGCAGGTGGCTTTTGGAGCATGCTTTAGGCTTTTTTTATTATGTGTTTGTTTCTCCCCTTTGTTGCCCAATCATACCCCAAATTAATTCTCTGTTACTTCTTTCTATTCTCTTTTAGTTGTAAAGGAACTGATTGTGACATCTAAGTATGGCTTGTAATATTGATCCCTTTTAAGATCCTTCTGTCCTCCTTTTAGAAAAATTGGTTTTCTGGAATGCCAACAGCATCATCCCTTCATATTGTGCATTAATTTAGTACCTTGTACTTCTTTTCTTGCCAGGAAAAGCCAGCCAAAGCTTTCTTCAAGGTTCCAGTGCTTGCTGCTGGACCAGCCTCTCTGTCCTTATCCCCAGATGAACTCCAGCCTGAGGATCCTGAGCTGTGCTTTCCTGGTGCTGTTACCAGTGGCACTTTTGTTCCCTGTTTGTTGCTGTAGTAGAGCCCTGTGCTGTTTGCTTATATTGCATGTTTGTTGACTCAGCTCCCAAGATTTTTAAGTGTGCACTGGAAGGGAAGGGGTTCTTCCCAGTGTTTTGTGATGTGAGTAATGTATTAATGAAGTTGTGTTAGTAAAAGGAATATTCCTGTGTTCTATTACAGGTTTTGGGATTTGAAGTTGATACGGTGAACTCTGTCCAGTTTTCAAACCACACAGGTAAATTTTACAGATACTACTCCACAGTCACTGAACTCACTCAGCATGGGGCTCACCTCATCCCATGATAGTGGAGAGGACATTGGTCTTATGTTTTCACTCACATTTTCACAATACAGGATGGAAATGTAATTTTCATGTTTTGATTCAAGTCTCTCAGAAGCCTGACTATGGGAGTAGGGCATTGATATGATGGATGTGGTGATGTCCCCTCCTGCCCTGCAGAGTGTGAGTTTCTTTTGTTAGGCAGTAATTTAATTAATTCAGATAGTGAAATAACACAAATACAGCCACTTACACAGCCAGGCATGTGAATAAAGGAATCTTCAAAATGGTTTTCTGTGAATTACGGGTTTATGTGGGTCATAGTCACATTACCAACCCAAACATCAGGAAAACACTGAGGTACATGCAATGATGCAATGTTTCCTTGCAATGTGCCCACCCAGGTACTATCAAGTATCCCGAAATCTCATTTTGGTGGGAAGAAGGTGTTAATACATTTGGGTGTATTTTTATTTAAGCTCTAAGGCCTGAACACAGTGCACTCACCTAATACATTCATACTTCCTAATACTCACAGTGCTAGAGTTTTTTTTTAAAGAAAGCTGAAATTTATGTTTATTTTAGCAATACCTTTCACCCATAAAGGAGCTCCAGGTGACTTGCTATTTTTGATCAGTGGAGACACACATGCTGTCTTGGTGGTGGCAGCTTGTTTGAGGGGAGAGCTACCCTAGGTAGAGAAAATCTATAGGTGTCTTCAGAAAAGAATCTGGGAGCAAATTCTGCTTTAACAAAAGCAAAAGGTGTTTCTGGCAAAGAAAAAATAAGGCAAAAGTTGAGGTACTTTTCTAGTATCTCTACAGGTTCAGCTCTGTTAATAAACTACATGGGATTATAAAAATGGGATATAAATTCTGAGTTCATAAACTACTACTAACTTTTGAAACAGATCAGGCTTTTACTCTGTTGAACTTCATGCAGCTTTCAAAGGTTGTAAGATGCCTGTCATGGAGGGAATTTAGTGTCACCTTGGGAAGAAAAAAATTAATGTTTCAAAGGTGGCTTGAATCTATCTCTGCTTGTTGAGGAAAGGCATAAAAAGGTAATAATTAAACAAGGGAATGAGGCCTTTCCTGGCTTAGACAAAAATCTGCTTATTTTGCTTGTACCCTTTGGCACAGTACAAAGGTTCTCTTGTGTTTTTCAAATATATTTAGGTGTGACTTCTGTTTATTTAAAGAATGTATTTGGTTTTGAAGTTCGGGATTTTCTGTTGTTTGGTTTCAGTAGCTGGGTAAAACTGTTGTAATCTTCCAGAAATTAAGCAATTTTTTCATGTCAAATTATTCAGTGCTTGAAATGCATGAGCATGTGGTGTTTGTTGCCTTTCTATTTCAAGATTAAATCAGCTTTATAGAGCACTGAAAGAGCTTAATAATGGTTTTATTGACCATAAACTGAATGTGTCTGAAGGTGGGAAAATTACATTACCAGTAGGGTGACCAGGTTCTTAAAACAAAAAAAGAGACAAGATTTAAAATTTGTTTTTATTAGTATCACAGCCAAGGAAATTCATTCAAGGTTTGGCAGATTGTGGAAGGAAAAATAAATTAATTATTCCTCCTCCCACAAGAAGACTGAAATGAGCATCCCAAACCTAAAAATATGTCAGATATCAGAAGGCTTAAAAATACTGGAACTAGTGCTGATGTTTAGGAGTCACATTTTTGGTTGTTTTTTTCCTAATTTTTTTTTTTTTTTTTTACTCAATCTGTTACAAAATCCCAAAGTTTTCCACCCAGGCTCATGGTTTTGGGAAGCAGAGCTTGTGTCTGGCACTGTCCTGCAGTACACAGGCATTGTGTGCTGGGTGAATGGGTGAAGGTAACTTGATTTTCCTATAAAAACAAAATTTTACAACAACCATTTCTGTCATCTTCATTAAAGCTTGAGGAGAAACTCCTCCTTCAAAATCTAGCTGTGAACTGTAGTTTCTGAAAAAATGCCAGAGGAACATAGGTAGAAGAATGTGTGGGGTTTTGGACCTGGTATACTTTCTTTCCTTCTTTCCCTGTTTTTAAATTTGGAATTAGCAACAAATAAAATGCAGAGAGAATTTATGACTAACAGACTTTGGTGAATCACTATTGCTCTTTTTTTGCCCTGTCTATAAATTAGTTAGATACCACAGGCCTCTTTCTGCTGACTCCTGCTCAGAAAATTCAGCTTTCTTTAATCTCTGATCATCCTGAAATTTGGAAAATGTGCTTTGAATCAGTGCCCCTGGGAGAACAGTTTGTCATGTTGCTTCGTGAGGAACTTTAGTGATTAGAGTGACTCACACTTGAGTGCCATCATGCTTCACATACAAATAAAAGAAGCTGTCATGCAGCCTATTAAGACTGTGCTCTTTATCCTATATTAATATACTGTTTGCAGAAGCATCTCCTCATATGATGTGCAAAAATAAAAATCTAGATTTATTTTTGATTGTATAATTTATTTTTTGGGGGGCACCTTTTTAATTCTTTAATGATTTCCAGTTTTGCTTCTCATTGGTAGGCTAATTTTAAGCAATAATGTGCTTATTCTGCCATCCAAATCCTACCTTTGAAACAGCTCTGCAACAAATAGCCTGGGGGTTTTCTTGTTACTTTTCCTTTTATTCTTGAGCACGTTTGACTTCCACTTAGTGGGTGTGTAGTAGGTGGTTGGGTTGGCTGGTAGGTCTAGCACATGAGAAATTACAATTATGTCTTGATGTGATTCTGCACAGTCTGCCCACCCAGGTGATTCATTCACCCCTGTGTGTGCAGGGCAGAAAGAAAAGATCTCCACTTGTGCCTGACACTGGTAGTGTTTTACTCCCACGCTGTGACCAGCTGTAAAAAATCTGGGGAATTTGGTGCTTAATTTCTGGTTTTGTTGAAGGCCTCCTGGTAGCTACAGGTGAGTCTTGTGTTCAGACCAGATTGTCTGCTGGAGTTTGCAATGTGAATTTTGTGATCCAGCTGGGCCCAGATTGCCTGTCCATCACAAGCCTTAAACACTCCAACTTCCTTTTTCCCATGTGAAATTCTTTGTTACTGCAGGCACTTGGAATAGTTTTGCAGGGAACACCACAGGAGGAACTCAAACCTCAGAACAGAATGTTCTGGTTTGGAAAACAAAAGAATCTTACATGCTTTGCTGTACTAAAATGGTAGTTTGTTTTCGTTTTGCTGTCTTGGTCAGTTGGTTTGGTTTTTTTCCTTCTGATATGCTTGATACTTTCATTTTCTTTCATCCTTGTTTTTAAAAGTAATTAAGAGGATTATGAATACACTCCAAAGGAAAAAAAAAAAAAAAAAAAAAAGCAGAGGAAGGCAAGTATGTAAATTCATTTTGGATGAAGCATTAGCTGCCTCTCTTGGCTGTTTTTTTTTTTTTATTTATTTTTCATTCGAATGAACCAATCTATTTCGTTGGAGACTGATGAATATGTTCATCATTTCAGCAACATGAGGCATTGTATCTCACTTGTTTATCGTTGCCTTATCTACTAAAAGCAAATAGATAACATGTAATTGCAATAAAAGATCATAACACAGATAGGCAGATGAGGTATAAGGTTGTTTAAGTGTTTATGTTCATCTGTGTGTTTAAAATTATTACAGATGTGGGAGACTAATGCAGGCTTAGCCAAGTGGAGTTTTGAAGAGCTGTGTCATGATTTGCAGTGTTCTCTCTGCTCTCTCAGACCAGCACTGAGGGGAATTGTACCTGGTTTTGTACCCAGAAAAAGGAAGCCTCAGCTTTCTTCCCTTTTGCCTTTCACTTTTCAAGATAGTCACTTGTCCTGGGATCCCATCCTCCAGTTCATTAAACCCTTTTTGAGCATGAGTAACTGGCTTTCTCTTCTGTCTTTCTGCTTTTTGGTTTTATATTCTGCCAGGAAAGTAGGCTAAATGCAGGGTCATGGGATTTGCCTCTTTGGTTTGTCATGATACATGAAACTATCCTGGGGAAAGGACATAGGGGGGTTCCCATCTTGCTGCCAGTTTTCATTTGGTTTGATTATTATGTGAACATAATTCAGTTCCTGTCAACATCACAGTTCTCTGCAGCTCCAGTGAAAGCATTCTCTTTTTATTTTTTTTTAATGTTTCAATAGCTGGGACTTCCCTGAGAGCTTCCCTAGGGCTTTGTTTTTAACTCTGGCTGTCCTGTAGTTAGACTTTAGGTTGTAATACACATTACCAGGTAATTAAAAGGATCCCCAAGTTACCTGTGGAAGTCATTGCTGCAGAGTTCAGACAATGTCCCTATCCCATGTGGGTGACACCAACTCCAGAGATAAGCTGGGATGCTGCCTGAAGTTTTTGTATTTATTTCTCTCCCTCAGTGGAGGATCAGTGTAACATGAACCCTGTGCACTGACCATATAAGACAGCTTGACATGGGAAGGTGAACTTCTGGTTAAGTAGTGAATTTAATTTTAATCTGTGTAAGGATGGCTCCTGAAAGTATCTAGGTTGCCTGGGCAATCTATCAGTTATTTTTATGGCCATGTGTAAGATAAATGCCAGCATTTTTTGCCCATGATTCTGGATGAAAAGTGCACCCAGTTTCCTTGGTGGCCACAATGGAAGGACTCTGTTGTGTCCCTTTTCAGAGGCTGGGGGAGAAGAGAGGGCAGATTTTTCTGTGATGCTGCAGATGTGACAGAACAAATACCTGCATTTGTGTTAAATAAAGCAAATACTGGATTTACATGCATTCAGGGGTTCTTCCTACACTTGGGGCTATGTTTGTGCCAGGTGGGTACAGAAATCCCTTACTTTGTCCCTTTCTTCACAGGGACTTTGAAAAAGTGAAAAGCATTTTCCTGGGAGGGAGTCAGGCCCCCCGCCAGCTGGCAGGGACTTGTGTTTTAGAGGCTTGGCCTTTGTGAGCTGAGGAGAGCAAAGTGATCCATCTGCTCACCATACCGTGGGTGTATTTGCATTCATAAGAAAGAAAACTGAAAAATATGCTTATCCCAGGCTCTAGGCACCTTTTGGCAGTCACTCTAATAAGTCAGTTTAGGGTGCTAATCAAAGCCAACAGTTTTCATCACAGAATTTTCTAACTGCAAGAGCAGAAGTTAAAACAAACAAAATACCATTGTCTTTACGTAGGAGAGGTATGGAAGAAGAAACCTCACTTAAACTTTCACTTTTCATAATTCCAGTTAATAAAAAGATAAGGTTTTTAACAAACTCTGAATTTATGGAGATTGAAAGAGTTAAATTGTGGATGCTTCATCTAATATCCTGGAGGAAGCCTCATTCTTACATACAAAGGAGTGATTGGTGCCATCTACATGGGCAGGCTCTGATGACAAGGTGCAAGGTGCATTTACATTTTTCAACAAATGTTTAGATTCTGTTAAGGGAGATACTTTTTTTTTTTTCCCTTGGATTGGCTGCCATGGACCTTGGTCCACTGTTTGCTGAAATCAGTTGAGTTTATCCCAAGTAACTTGACCCTCCATCTGCTTCTCTCAGCTGAGCATATTTGCTTGCAGATCTTAGAGATCATTCAAGGATGAGAGTATATGGATATTATTTATCTGTTTGTAGTGCCTTTCTGCTACCCATTTCCTCCTCCAGGATCCTCAGCACTGAAGCTGTGCTATTTTTGTAAGTCTGTCAGGTGACACTGTACATTTAAAGAGCATCCATGGCAATGTTCTGCTGTGGTCACTCTGTTTGTGACATGCAGGTCCCAGTGGCTGCTGTATCTGCAGGATGCAGGGCTGTGTCCAGACATGTCCATAAGCCTGATAAGATTGTCATCTAACTGCCAGTATTTCCTTTTTTTAATATATATAGTATAAAATAACAAAAAAAGATTATACTGACACCCTCCTCCAGTAAAGTCTAAAGCATATGTTTAGGAAAGGGATAGTTGCAAAAGCTCCATGAGAAATCTTGCAGGAGCTGGTATGTGCCCAACTTGATTTGCTGGTAAATAGACACTCTCAGACTGCAGTGTGGTCACTCCAGTTCCTTTGGGAGGCAGAGGTGCTAAGAAGTTGAGCACACAAACTGTTCAGCAACAGGATTTCACAGGAGAGGAGATGAAAATGCTTCCTGGTGCTGATGTTTGATGTGGACCCTCCACGTGTATCATCTGTGTGATATGAAACAGAAAATCCATCTCTGGAAGAATGACCTGGTGTTTGCTTTGCAGGCTATGCCCACTGGAAGGGTCAGGTGTTGAATTCTGATGAGCTTCATGAACTCTACGAAGGACTTAAGCTGAACAAAGTCAACCGATATGATTATGTGCTCACAGGTAAGAGGAGTTATTCCCTGGAGTTCCCAGGAGATGTAAACAGATGTAAAGAAGTGTAAAACATATCCCTCCTTGTTGCAAACCAAGCAATTAAAATTTTACTTGTATGTTATAGTCTGAACTGGCTCGTGCTGTTTAATGTGGAACAGCCAGGAGGTTGTAACTGGGTAGGTAAATTGATGCCCTTGTATAATTTACAGACTTATACAGGCCAAGCATGTACAGGCACACTTAATATTTTGGGAGTGCCTCCACTGGAACAGTGGATGAGGAATGTCAGAGTATTATTTTTAAATGTATTAGGAAGACATGAGTTTAACTCTTTCTCCTAAATCTGCAGCATTAGCACTCTGTGGTACATTTTTAAGCAGTTGTGTGTCCTTTATTTTTTTACTTGATCTTTAAGGTTTAGTGTTTTGGACAGTAAGAAAAGTATGAGTAGAGTTGGATTTTGGTTTTGACTATCATATATATCTTGATTTTTTGCTCTTGTTACTGTGTAGGTCATCTGAGTGAATACAGTTCTGCAGTGTTTTCCTGTGCTTGCACCACTTATAAACTAAGTGTTTATAAATACAGGCAAAGAGAACTTCTTGTAGAATACTTCATGGAAAGGAGAGATTCTACAAGAAGGTTTTATTAAAAATTACTTCTCACTCAATTCCTGCTTCTCAAAAGTAGGTTTCTGATCAGATTTCACCTCAGTAAGAGCTGTGCATCTGGTTTGGATAACAGTATCAATTTCTTACAGCAGTAAACAGGGACTTTTTAAAGGTAAGCAGAAGTACATCACCAGATTTGATTGATTTCATGGCTTCAACAATAGGAAAGTTCTTTATACACAGGGAAAACTGGATATTTTAACTGCATGGGTTATAACTCCAGAGCAGTTGTTCCAGCTTCAAGGGTGTGGCATGCCCAAAGAGTTATTGTCTGGGCTTTTTCAAGGACTTTCTCCAAAATAAAGGAGACCAAATTGCAAATGGGTTGAACTAAGGTTAAGAAATTAATTTTGGCATAAACAGGCTTTCTTTTCTGGAAGGGACTCAGAAGACATTTCCAGGAAAAGCACACTGTATTGTAGGAATTTTCAGGAGATGTCAATGTGCAAAATTTATAAATAATATTTGAGTATTCTTTTAGGTGGAATCTTTCTTTTTTATTTCACTTCCAATTCCTGGAAAAGACCTCTACTCCTTTCCTATCACAGGCAAAATGGATGTAAGAAATTAAAAATGGTAGAAGGAAAATAGAAGTCTTCAGGAAAAAGGAATTTTAGAAAAAAGGGGAATATGTATTAGTAAAAGTGTTTTAAAATAGGATTTTTGTGTGTTGTTCAAGTTTTTTTTTAAATCTCATTTGCTGCAGCCATTTTCAGTGTGAATAAAAAGAAGGCATGGGTAGAAAGAACAGTCATTTCTGAACATCTAATAGCACTTTTTGTGTTTTAGTCTTCAGCTGCATTGTGGCTGAACTTAAAATCTTTTTTTTTTTCATTCAGGGCCAAAAGCCAGATTTTTCATTTCAAACAGACATTCAGTGTAGTGCACAACTGCTTTGTACCTCAAACAACCTGGATATGAATTTATCAGCAGGTGGGATGTGACTGTTAATTGTCAGATGACTGCAGATATCTCAGCTGAGATTAAAATTATTATCTTTAGGCCAATTATACAAAGTAACACTCCATGGACTTTTTGTGACTGTTAGTTATTTGTAGATCGTGTCTCTGTTTCATTTACTGTAAGACACTCAACATAAGAGAGAAATTGCAGTTGAGTGTAACTGTTTTAAACACTTGTCAATGGTATTGATCAAGCTCCATGTTATTTTCCAGCCAGTCTGCCATCACAGGTCATTTAAAAAAAATCTCTAGACTCTTTTGACTGATTATCAGCATTTCATGGATAAAATTCAGCATTTTGGAAAAAAAAATCTCAATTTTTTTGCACCACCCAAGAACTTATCAATTTTTCAAGTTTAAAAAAATCTCTAAAATCTACTTTTTAAATGTACTTTAAAATATTTAATTAGACTGGACATTTCCAAGAATATTGAAAGATGCTACCTTGCTAAAAATAATACTATTAAATCACAGAATCATAAAATATATTGAGTTGGAAGGGGCCCACAAATACTGGGCTGGCCGTGTGCAGCACCATTCCCAAGAAATTAACTACAATACATTAAAATCAAATTGAAAATTCATAAATATTGTAATTAAAGTTAATACAATAATCTATAAATTTAGGAACATCTATAAAATTTAGAAACTAATGATTAAATAAAAATATTGTGGTGCTAGCATTGTGACTGGGCCTTGTAATAGAATAAAAACTTACTTCCAGCTTATTTCACTGCTAAGGCTGAAAAATAGGAACTTCATTGGTATTTTGGAAATTGCTCTGAAATTATCAAGATGAAATCTCTATTGCAATAATGTGTTGGACTCTGTCAGCATGAACACTATTAATAATAAAAAATTGCTTCAAGACAGAGTATGAGAAACGTATATGGAACTTTTAAAAAATCCTGTTTACTGCATGAAAAGTAATACTGGTCAAAATACTGTTTTTATTAAAAGGAATGTTTTTCCTTCTAACCTGACCTTTGTTTATATATGTTCAAGCATTTTGAAGTTATTTGAAGCCTTTCATATACAACATTCTTAGTAAATGGATTTTTAAGGTTATACTTGTAGTTGTGCAAGCACTATATGAATTTGTATTCCAACCTATTATTCCTGACACAGCTACTGAAATGCCTTTGTTGTAAAAATGCATTTATCCAAAGAGTGAGAAGTATGGAGCATTCCTATCCAGAACTAAAAAATTAAAAGTGTTCATGAAATTGGACTTCAAAGGTGTCTTTTATTTTTTTTTTTTCTTAAAGGGTATACAAGAGATACATCATTTCTTGCAATGGTGGTGGATATTGTCCAGGAGTTGAAGCAACAGAATTCTAACCTAGTGTATGGTAAGGATGTGCATTATAATAATTTCTGCTTCCTTTTTGAGTATTTCACATTTTAGGATGGAAACACTGTTCTGATGTTACACAACATTTCTGGTCTGTTCTGGAGCCAGCTGGGTCTTCACTGATGTTTCATTTCAGCTTTAGGTGTTGAGGGAGTTGGGTTTTTCTCTCTCTAATTGCTGCCTTTCAGTGTGTTTCTTGCATTATGCCATCCAAAGGAGAGTGTGCCTTGAGGACTGGTTTTCCTGTATCCAGGAAAAGATAAAAATCCCAGCCAGCTGCTGCTGCTAGTCCAGAAGCTGTGTGTGCTGACAGGTGAAGCCTCTCCTTGATTTCCAAGTCAGACAGAGCAGGACAGGCTCTCCCATGTTGCCCTGCCATGATTCCATGTAACATCCCAGAAATATCCTACTGTAATGGTTTGAAAGCAAAACCAGTTTGGGACTCCAAGTCAGAAATACAATTTACAGGAGAAAAAAAAAAAAATGCATGCAATAGTACAAAAGAAAAACCACTGACGGAGTGAGAATACAACCTGACACCCCACGGGTTAGGGTGGTGGTAGCAGTCCAGATGAAATGGTCTTGTTGAAGCAGTGATTTTGTAGAAAGGTCTGGTAGCTCTTGTCCTCTGGAATCCAGTGGGTAAGGGCTGCTTTGGTGTTCCAGATCTCAGTTTTTATCTGGGTAGGAAAGGCTTGACTCCTCCCCCTGGCTGGAGAATCTCCCAATGGGATGATGTAATTTTATCAGTCATGCAGTGACTCAATGGCCATTAACAGAGATATCTCCTGGAGGGAGGATGGGTCATGGGAAAGATGAAGAACATTGCCCCATCTGGTTTTTAACAGCTGCCCATTAGCAGAGGATATCTCCCACAGAGACAAGGATCACTGCCCCACCTGGTTTCAGCAGATGGTGATAGAATACAGACATTGAACTCCAGGGCTTTTTTAGCTCTGGTGCTTTCTAATATTCCCTTGGACTATCCAGGAAGCAAGAGGCTCCAGCAGCTATTGTCACTAATATGTCACATCAGGCTTCAACCTGTAAGAAAAGATTTCTTCCCTTCCCTTCCTTCCTCTCCTGAGCGTTTCAGGAATTTTGAACATAACCAGCATAGGCTTGAATTGAGCAAAGCTTTCAGAGTGATAGGGCAAAGTCAGTGAGGATTTAGTGGGATAAAAAGGTGGGAATGATGGTTTGAGGATCTTTAGGCTCAGTAAAGTGTGGCCAGGAAACATCTAGAATGCTTGGCAGGATTTGCAGGGTGTTGTACTGAGCAGTGATACCTGACTTAAAATTAACAAAGCATAGGTCTTAATTAACAAAACATAGCAGAGAAATTTTGTCTGGGTTTTGTTGGTTTTTTAGCCTTTATTTACAGTATTGGATTGTAAAATTCTTCATAGCCTTGTGTGAAAGCTGAAGACTCTTTTGGAATGTGAACAGAAAGAGACATGTCACTGTGTAGAACAGGAAGGAAGTGGTCAGGTGTTGAGATCACAGCAAGGCTTCTAAGATCTTTTATTTCAAATAAATAGACTATAAAATAAAGAAAATATTTTTAAAATGTGAAACAAATTTTACTCATAGAAACTTCCTGAAATACTGACATTGATTTGATATCTTTGGAATTGTGTTTCTTTTTGATCTTGCTTAAAGATTTTTTTAATACAATGAACAGTGTTTCTTTTTGAAGTACAATGCATGGCTGTTTCCTTCCTCACTGAGGACACTTGGAATGTGTTGTTAATACTGCTGGTGATCCAGAACCTGTGCCAAACATGTGTTCATGTCATTCACCAAGTACTTTGGCATGAATTTTCTTATTGTTTCATTATAATATTTTCTTTATTTAATATACATCATTTAATACACATCATTTTGGTGTGTACATTTGGCATGTATTTTTTTTACACTAAAGTAAAATTAGGACTCTATTCAGAGCTGTTAGCTTCTCCCATGTTTCTCCCCTCCATACTACCATTCCAGACAACTTTTTAAGACACGTTATCTACTCTTTCAAAATTGGCAGCCACCAGATACAAATTTCAGTGTGCTACAAGAGCTGTGGGAGTGTGTAAGCTTTGAGGTGCTCAGTGCTGTTCTGTAGCCACTAATGTTACCTAAAATTTTTCCCTCCCACCAGGGTCTTTATAACTGTACCCTGTTTCTAAACCTAAATTTTTTTACAGTGTGTGATCCAGTGATGGGTGACAAGTGGAATGGAGAAGGCTCTATGGTGAGTACTCTTCTGTTTGAATTCTCTGTGTACTGAATGTTTGTTATTAAAAGATGTATAAATATTTAGTATTTCTAAACAACAAAACAAATGTGTTTTGCCTAAGTGTGGCTTTGGATCCCAGCATCAAGTAAGTCTGTACTTAAATTTCTTGATTTTGAATGAGATTGGTATCTGGAAAGAATGTCAGTTGCCCACCCCTGGGATTATTTGTGGCTCTCTCCTGACACAACAGAGGGTGTACATGCCCTGTCCACAGGAAAATATCCCCCTGCTCCCCATCCTTGTCTCTCTGGACTTCTCTCATCATCTGTCAAGAGCTGTGCTCTGGCTAGTAGCCTGGCTGCCACCATTGTCAGTCATCCTGGGAATTGACACAGCCCTGGAACCTAAATGAAGATGATTTATTTCATGTGGGATATGACAGCTGTTGGGCACTGGGCTGTGATCAGCGACAGAAAGGTCCCATGTGCCAGTGCCAGGCTGCACACTGACAAAAAACCACTCATTTTCCATCAAAAATTTTTGAACAGAATAGTTGGGTTTGGAGGTAAGGACGTGAGTGAGCTGGGACACTATTTCCTCTGCTGTTGTATCACCTTGGTGAGAGAGAACTTGAAAGTTCTTCAGCCAGGCATCATTTCTTTTTAATGCTGCCAGTTCAGATGCATCTACTTTAAAATGGTGCTTCCCCTCACCTCCAGGGGAAAAAAAGGGCTGTTGGTGACAGTGTCCCCAGCTGGAGGATGCTCTGCCACTGCAGTTGCAGAGCTTGGAGCTGTCAGGTCGCTCAGAGGCAGCAGGAGTGGTGCTTGAGGGAAGGAGAGTTGCAGTCCTACATCTCAGACACTGCTGACAACTTCTGACACTGTTTTTTCTCCCCAGTATGTGCCCAAGGATCTCCTGCCAGTCTACAGGGACAAAGTTGTACCTGTTGCAGATATAATCACTCCTAACCAGTTTGAAGCTGAGTAAGTGCTTATTTCCTTTTCTAGCCAAAAAAACTTGTGGAAAAAAGCAGGGAAGACTGATACGCCTTAATTTTATTTGTCTCAGTGTAGTGCCTTATGTATGTATGTGTTGGGTTTTGGGTTTTAGCTGTTAGTTTCAAGTGGTGGTTTTCAGATAACCTCAACTGCTGCATGTTGAAACCAGTAAAAAATCCAGGAGTTATGTAAGGAAAGATTCTTCTTGTTCTCTCCAGTCTCTCATTTTCATGATTATTTCTTGTTATCACCAGAGGCCTGTTTCTAGGACAGATTAAAAAAGTACCCTCCTTATCATTACCCATTAGTATGAAATTTTTTATTATGTGCCAGAATATCAGAACTGAAATAGTTTGTTTCAACCCCTCCACCCCCAAAATTAAGAGTCAGAAATACCACCATGGCAACATCTCACAGGAACTAAATATTCAATTGCTTCCTACCTGTGCAGGAGGTGTGACCCTTTGGTCAGGAGATAATCTGTGGTGAGATAATCTCCTTGAGGAGAGGGAGCAGCTACATGGGAGAGGGAAAGAAAACACTTGTGAGGGAATTTTTGTGATGCAGGGATCTCTGGAGGAGGCAGGGCAGCCCTGGTGTGAGTGCACTTGAGCAGCACTGTGTCTGTGCACGTAGCTTTAAACACGGAGGTCTGGTCCAGCAGACCGTGGAGCTACAGATGGGTTTGGCCTGTTTGCTGCAGTCCCAGCTTTCCTCATTTGAAAGGGAAAACAAACAGGCACTGCCTGGAGAACTCTTGCCTATTTAAGGTTTCTGTTTCATTCTCAGGTTGCTCACAGGGAGGAAGATTTACACAGAAAAAGATGCACTGGAGGTAAGTAGGCAAAGGGTGGGATGTGTCCTGCCTGCAGTGCTGCAGTTTGCCTTCAGCCTTGGAGTCACTCTGGCTTCTGTCCTTTCCATGTGTTTATCATTAAAGTTTGTACACTTCAGGCACAAAAATTTCCTGTTTTACTGTCAGAATTGTGAAAAACTTCCCGAAAGAGCTGCAGATAAAGGGATTACAGTGGTAATGAGTGCATCTCTCTGAACTTGCTTTCTGCAGTGAAGAAGTGGCAGCAGCACACGTGGCAAATACCCAGACACTGCCAGCTCTGTGGATATTATCTGAGTGGGGTGAAAACCCCAGGGGGCCCTGGGCATTAGGAGCCTGTTTGGGGCTCTGCTGTGCACATCCAGCAATGCTGAGTGTGAGGACAGCTTTTCCTCATTCTCCCAGATAAATCCACAGCATTGACAGCTGCTCTCACTGCCATATAGAGCTGATAGATGGCCTGCAAATAAATTGCATCAAGGTGTAAAGATTTGCCCTTTCACAGAAAATGAAGAAAATAAAAAGCTGTAAGGCTTGGTGGTGAAGGACAAAATTGAAATATGGTTTTATTGATGTCTTGAGAAGGGCTGAGCTCTTTGTTTTGTTGGCTAGTCAAGTGCTTTCATAATGGACTAATGTTATTCCCTCCAGTTTGGTTTTGAACTTCAAAAGAACACAAAATCTTTAAACAAACAACAGCTGCAGTGGCACCCTGGAGAGTAGCTGGGGGTCTGTCAGCCCAAATGTTTGTTGTTTTTTGCTGTAGCAACGTCAAACAACACGGGTTGGTCACCATCACTTCACAGCAGGAAGCAGCTACAGAGATCTCATCTCTGAATTTCCACTGCCCCCAGTTTTACATTACCCCACTGTGCTGGGTGAGGGTGATGAGCTGTGCCTCATGCCAGTGACTGAGATCTGCAACTCAGTTCTTCAGTTCTCATCCTCACCACTGGAACCAGTCTTGAGAAGAACATAATTAGCTCAGCAGTCATTAGCTTTAAATTTTCATATTTCAGCTGCAAACATGAGTTGCATGTGCTAAACTGTTTTGCCAAATAGTCTTCTGACTGATTCATGCCATAGCTCTGATTTGTGATGGGCTTTAAAAAAATCTCACCCAAAGAGGTGGAATCATACTTAGAATTGGAAACATTTTAAAGAAGTTGTTTGCAGGATGTTATATTTTAATTTGTCTTTCCAGCTGCATGTCATATATGGGTCTGAGTAATAATTCATGCTGGAATTTGTCCCCTATAAAGGTGGTAGGAATTCTCTCATTGATTTGCATGATTTCCTGTTTGCTTTCCTTTCCTTAACAAGACCTGTGATGACAGTAGTGTCTTCTAATATAAAATTAAGTATTATGTAATATTAACATAGAATAACTAAGTCCTACAACTAGAAATAGTAGAGATTAGGATCCTGTTAAATTGTGGCTGAGGAATGAAATTTAGTTTAATATTACTGCACAGACTGATTGTGTCAGTGTATGCTGGTGGATTTACTGCTTCTTCAAAACCCACCTGATGTCTGTGCAAAACATCTGAGAGCTGAAGAAACTTGGAGGCTTAGACAAGAAAGAAAAGCAATAAAGTATTAAAAAATTGCAGAAATAAATCCTTATCATTCAGCTGCTCATGAGTCATAGCTAGCCTGAGAGGGTTTTTAGTTAAACTCTTCTGGGAGAATTAATATTTTATCCATGTTTTATACTAAACTCATTATTGAAGTCATTCTTTTTTCTGTGAAATCAAAATCACTTCTGTCTGTAACAACCAATTGTGATGTCAGAAGTCGAGTATTAATGAGTTTAAGTGAGGTACACACAGAATGGAAAAAGATTTGCAAAGGTATATAATTTACAGCTGTAATTTGGGCGTTGAGAAAGGAAGATTGAGATAGACACACTTGTCCCTCTGATTTAGGTTTTTTAATTTTTGACAATTCTAAAAGTGGTAGCTAGATAAGATTTCATGACTAAGAGTTGTTGGCTTTTTAGTAAATGCTTCAAGATGCCAGCTCAGGTGCACGTCTGTATATTTATTCTCTTACTCTTTTGATAATATGTTTTGAAAACATAATGCAGGCAAAAATTCTGATCACAGCTGAAAAGAGTATTCTTTCCAGAAGAGCATCCAAAGATAACACAAACAGAAATGCTTGCAGGTTTTAACAACTGTGTACATTTAAATGTGGATATTTTGATTGACCTATTTCAAAGTAATGCCCTAATTCAAGTGGATTATTTGAATAGAAACTGTTTTTTTCTCTTTACAAAAGATGCCAAAATAAGGTGTTTGTTAAAAATCCTCAGTACTGTGAATGAAAGTTTAATCAACACATGTTGCAGTCGCTCATTCCTGCCTTTTTGCACACTGCAAGGTAATGGATATGCTCCATGCCATGGGACCAGAGACTGTGGTGATCACAAGCTCAGATCTACAGGCACCTCTAGGAAATGACTACCTGATTGCTCTGGGAAGCCACAGAAAAAGTAAGTCAAGAGCTCCTTCCTTACCTGTGCTCTCTTCTAAGCTGTATGTGCTTGCAGTTACTCCTTGAAGAATTAATTCCATCAGGCCCATGTGTAGTGCATGGAAGGAGCACAGATTGCTAAGTGAGCACTTTGTCCTGCAGTGATATCAGGAGTGGAAGGGCTGGGGCTGCTCCAGGAGGGAAGACAAGAGCTGAGTTTGATCATAGCACAGGCAGGGCTCTGTCCCCACCCTCTGGGCACAGACCCACAGGACCTGAGCAAGGTGAGCAGGACAGACAGGTCCCAGTGACACTCCAGAGTTAGGGAGACAAGCCAGGTCTGAGATTAATCTGGAAAATTCAGTCAGTATAGAAATACCTGGACCATATCTCAGGCAGAGATGCTTGTGCCCAAGCCTGAGCCTCCATGCAGCTCCTGGGCAGAGAAGGAGGATATTCTAGGTGAGGTTTATTGGGACTCTTGCAGCCCCTGGTAGTGATATAAAAAGGAACTGGGCATGTTTGAATTCTTTTCTGAAAAGTCACACTGTCCTGTTATCGGATTGTTCCTCTCTTGATAGAGTATAAAATACCCTTCTGCTTCTTCTCTTTATCCCCTTCTGTACCCTCCCCAGGATTCACTGTGTGTTCAGACTGTCACACAATGTTTGTGTGAGAAGGGCACAGTTATGAGGGATGAAAAATTAAGGTGGTAGCTCCCTCCTCCCTCTTAAATGAAGTGTGTACAGTACAGAAGTTATAAATGCTATCCCAAGCTGGCCAAGTTTTGGAAGGCTGTGCCTTTTAAAAGAGCTGGTACAAAGTTTACAATACTCCTTTATGTTCCAAAGAGCAAAGGAATTAAAATCTGATTATGACTTTTAAAAAGATTTCTTTTAAAATTCTAGTGATGGCTATTGTATGAGTTGCTGTGTCTGACACTTAACTGTGGATCTGTGTTGTAGCTAAAGCAGATGGTACCAGGATTACACAGAGAATTCGGATGGAGTCTCCTAAAGTGGATGCTGTCTTTGTTGGAACAGGAGACTTGTTTGCTGCTATGCTTCTGGCATGGACACACAAGCACCCAAACAATTTGAAGGTGGGAGAGAAGTTACTCATCTCTCTGCAAGTTTGGACCTTGTTTCTCTCTTCTGTTTTGGCTTGTTTTTTTCCTCACCTCAGAGAAAAAGCCACAGAATTTCTCTTTTGCCAAAAGGGACATTAAACAGTCATATTTCAGTTGATTGATTTTGAGATTGATTTTGAGATTGATTTTGCAATTTTATTTTTTTTTCCTAGAGAGACAGACTACATACATGTTTATAATTAAATGTTTTATCCTCACTTTATGCTCACTAATAAGCACTGAAAATAATTTCTCAAATCCATTTTTCTGTTTCTTTCCCTTAAGGACATAAGAGTTCTTGATACAGTTATGATTTCACCTGTTTGGGGAGAGTTAAATCAATTTTTTTCCCCAAACTCTGCATTGCATAGTTGTCATCATGTTTGTTCTGTCAGTCCTGTTTTCCTGTTAATAGCAGTGTTTTTAAAATAATATTAAGTAATATTAGAGTAGGTAGCTGAAGTTTTACTTAACCCTGAATATGTTGTGTTGATGCAGGTGGCATGTGAAAAGACTGTGTCAGCCATGCAGCATGTTCTGCAAAGGACCATTAAGAGTGCAAAAGGTAAATTCATCCAGACCTCATTCCCATGTTCTGTGTGGATTGGCATCAGAAGAAATATTCAAGGAGCTTTTCTGGGTTTCCTGACTAAAGGCATCCCCTCACTGCAGAAGCAGGCATAGAGTTTATAGAGTGAGAGCTTGGTAGTTTTGTCTGCATGTCCCTGCTGTTTCTCCAGCCCCATTTTTTATGAGAGCTGACTGCAGATGTCACTGTTTAGCTTGTGGTGGTGCCAGTCGTGCTGACTGTGCCTGACTCAGCTCTGCAAATCCAGCAGAACATGAGGAGATGCTGGGTTTGATGTGCCAAAGAGCTCAGTACAGCTCACCCACTGACCCTCAGAATGTGTGTTTAGCACTGAGAGGGGTTTATCAATAATAAGTTTCTTTGCTGTGTTACCCAGTGTGAGAAGTGAAGTTTTTTCAGCTTCTCTCCCCTTGGAGTTCCCATCTTTCAGTTTTTAAAGAAATCTGTGGGTTCTCTGAGCATGTCTGTGTGACTTCCTAATTAACAGCAGAGCTATGTTTCTTTCCTGGAGAGTGATGTAGAACACAGGTGATAAGAAATCACAGTGCTGACCTGGATTTTCCACCTTGGAAGCCTTTAGCAGGGAGCAGTAAGGGAGAATGGGGAAGGGAGGAAAGTAGAGAAAATCGTGGGGTAACAGAACAATGTGACTTGTTTCTTTTTATACTGCTGTTTTTAATGACATTCTGATGTCATCTTTTTAGTGCAAGCTGGAGAAGGAAACAAACCAAACTCAGCCCAGCTGGAACTGAGAATGGTCCAAAGCAAAAAGGACATAGAAAACCCAGAGATCATAGTGAAAGCCACCGTGTTATAAAGGCTCCACGTCTCCAATAACGCACAATGTATCGATGTCCTCATTTCTTTCCTGTAAATTGTAATATTTGCCTTAGATCTGTGACAGAAACCTGACTTTCATGAAATAGTGCCCAGCATAGGCAGATATCCACTCTCAAACATATGTGCTGGCCTTGCTCAGTTTTAAAAACAGAACAGTTAGTGTGCATTGAAGCATATTCCCAAGTATCCCAATGTCTGTCAGATTCACTTAGTCTATGTGATTACCCAGGGCAAGAGAGCAATGTTCCTGCCTTGCCAAAGACTGTAGATGTGAATTTGCTTAATGGAATGCTTGACTGACTGGAAAATGTATTTCAAGATGGCATCTAGTGCCAATGGAGCTGGCTCCATGCTCCCTTTTCCTGGAGGTACCTGGTTACCTACTCTGGTATTCAGTATCTCGGCTGCTAAGCAGGGTTAAAGCTACACACACAGTTCTGGTTGTGTGTAGGTGTACTTTGAAGATGTTTGGCATGTTCAGTACTCTGAAGTGACCTTGAGGTGTCATTCATGTTGCTGATCTCTGCTCCTGTTTCTTGTCCATGAGCAGCTGCACAGTTTTGGTTGTCGCAGGTTCCAGCTGCTTATTTCTCATGTCCATGGGTGCCCACGTGATTTTCCTCCAAAAGCTGCTCCAGAAACATCTTCATGAACAAGATCATGCCTTTATCCAGTAGCACTGGTTAGAAGTGTGGCCTCTGAGGCCAGGTTTGATTCTCTTTTAACTAAGGGCAAAAGAGGAAGCAGCTCTTACCCTGGAAGTTGGCTGCCTTGGTTTGTTCATCGTGGGTGGATGTACTTAAAAACTACATGGGCACTTCATTTCACATTAGTGAGCCCTGCTGGCATCTCAGCAATGAAGCAATGTGGGAAAAGTAGTATTTTTGGTTTAGTAAGATCTGGTCAGGTACACGTGTTTACCAAATGCAGTGAAATAAAAAAATTAACTTGTTCATAAATGTCTCTGCAAGCAACACCAATTAGAGATTACAGAAATACATTATAATTATTATTAATGCACAATTCTGCTTGATAAGGCTTCAGAATAAGATTTTTAATCCTTTCAGTGTCCTATGGATCACAGCCACATACTAAAGCAGCTGGGCAGGTCTGCTGACAGGTATTGGTCACTCACACTTCTGTAGGATTTATCTATGGGATCCATGTTCTTGCTTGTCCCAAGATAAAGTCTAGTGTGATGTTAAATCCAGATGGAGTTGATGAGCTTTACTTGTCTCAGACTGCATGAGGGGATGGAAATTGCATTTCTGATTTATTTCCTCTCCTGCATTTGGCACCAAAAGTGAAAAAAAATCATGTTACTTGAGAATTTAAGGGAAAAAAATATCAGCAGGAATTCATCTACAAAATGTGACTCTACTGCCACAGTTTTTAGTAACCACTGTCATGAAATAACTTTCTAGCAATAATCATTTTGGTGTTGTAAACAGTCAGTAACAGAGATATGAGCTCATGGCTAATACCCAATCTGTAAAAAGATGTGAACTACCTTGACAGTGTGTCCAAGTGTCTGATGGGAAGCAGTGAAGAGGGAACCTGGTTCTTCTGAGTGGTGCCCATGGAAGTGATAAATAGACAGTAGCATGAATTGAAATACAGGAAAATCCATTTAAACATTAGAAAAATGTAATTCACTGTGAAGGTGTTCCAACACTGGCACAGGTTGCCCAGAGAAGTGGTGGAGTCTCTGTTCTTGGAGATACTCAGGTGCAGCCTGACCATGGCCCTGAGCAGCCTGCTCTGCTTGGCCCTGCTTGCTCAGAGGTTGGACCAGAGGATTTCCAGAGGTCCCTTCCAACCTCAGCCATTCCATGATTCTCTGAGTGCATTGACCTGCCTTTGCAGCACTGGGTTTTTAGATTTTGTTCTCCCTGCAACACAGACTTCCAGATGGGCTGGAAAATACCCATGCTAACATTTCCCCCCATTTTTAGGTAAGCTGCTGTTTATTGGGCAGCTGTGCCAGGAAGACAATTACCTCTTTTGAGATATTTGCTTTCAGCAAAGATATATAAATACTGTAGCTGGTGATATGTTCCAACAGTTGAACACAAAAAGGATTTTAACTGTTCCTAACATTGATTAACCAAGTGCTGCATGCCATATTCCAAACAGGAGTTTATTTATCTTTTAAAATTAGACTATTTCATGTCTTTAATCCTGCCATTCTCTTAGAAAGAAGGGATCAACATCCTGAGCTTCCTTGCATGTACAGACAGTGGTCAATGCCCTTTTAGTAAGTGTGACAGCACAATTTTATTTTGCCATTAGAATAAAGAGACTTCACAAAAGGATTGAGAGAAAGGCAAGGGCTGTTCTCTCTGAAATAAAGAAACTTGGAATTTGGGAAGCTTGGAGCTACCTTGCAAACAAGATTTTAATTGTAAACCATGATGAGCCATGATCTTGACATAAAAGACAAAGTGAACTGTTTGTTGGAGCAGTTTATACCAGGTGTAATCTTTTCCCATTTCTTCAAAGAATGGATCCATTCAGTAATTCACACCTTCCCCGGAATCTGTGACATACCCATGTAAAAAAAAAAAAAAAGCATATTCATACTAATGTGCTCAGTTTGCAAAAGTTCCTATTTCACAGTAGCTGGATCCTGTAGCAATGAGCTGCTGACTTCATCTGCTTGAGTCCCTGAGGGTTGCTCATGTGATACCTGTTCTAAACTCCCACTGACCTGATCTAAATTAGGTCAGGTTTATGTCTTCAGTGAAGAATTGGGCTTAACATCTCTTGTCAGGAACAAACATCAGAAATTACCTGTAAATATATTCTGTAGCTAATGTTTGTAGCCACAGCAGACTAACAGGTATTTTTGAATGTCAAGGTACACATTTTTATTTGTTTAGTTACACACAAAGTTCACATGCAGAACAAAATTCAAAGACTCAGCACAGTCCTGTCTAATATTTCATTCCCTCCTCTCCTCCTGCATATAATACCTGTGAGTTCCTGCTGGCTGGCTAGTTGATGCAGCTGGAAAGTTTCAATGTCAGACAGTGCCCACTATTTATTTAGGGGCTTGGAGGAAACTGACCAGCATGGTCTGATTCACTTGCAAACCTTTAACTAAAGATCAAAGGTTAATCCAAACTAGTGTAGGTCCTAATTGATGACAGGAGAACAAGCACTTTAGCCCAGAGAGTGGAGTGTGTAATAATGGTGATCTTCCCTGGCCATGCTGAGAGCATGAGAGGTGTAACCCAGCAGTCCAGGACTTGCCCCTGGTGGCTTCAGTGCCACGTGTGTGAGGTCAGAGGCACGCCAGGCTTCTCCTGCTGAGCAGATAGAGCTGTGGGAGAGGTGAATGCTTTGTGTCCACTCCACTTCCTTAACATTTTTTTCCGTTCTGGAGTTAATTTGAGTAGGATCCCCTTTTACTGGAGTGATTTGCAGTACCAATGGCCACTGCTCAAGTCCACCCACTTGTTTTTTGAGCCACCTGTGCAGGACAGACCAAAAGTTGTTTACAAGCTGTCTACTCTGGGCCTGGGTTAGTCTCTACATGCTGAGAATTGAGACGTGCATAAAGATATTGTGCTAAAATCAGAGCTAACACTCAATAGAAACACTTCACAAACCTGCAGTATGAATTGTTAATGTTTGTGTGCTGATTTTTATCTCAAGTGGGGAGAAATCTATAATTCATGTGTTATACAAAAGAATCAGAGGACCAAGGTTTCCAGCTACTCATACTGCCTTTTGAGTATCTTAACTGTGTCTTGGTTGGATGGTGTTAATTTGTTGTCTGAGACTGTTATGGTGATTGTATTGATTAATTTTATTTTAAAATATGTGGCAAGGAAGATTGTAATAAAAGTATCTACATTTATTATACTGTGCACACACAAATTGTTAGATCCTATTTTTAAAATATGTTAATCATTTTAGAATTAAACAGCACAAGAATGGTTTGATAGTCTTGCTGAATAAAGTGGATGTAATTAAATGTTTCCTTAGTTATGTCTTAGGATAGAGAAAGGGTAGTTAATGGAAGAGAGCACATTTCTGCCCTGTAATCATCTTACTGTAAGATATGGATGTGGAAGTGAGTAACATCCTCGTTGTCTTATTTATTTTTTAAAGACATTTCATGGGAAGAAAATTGCTGGCATTCTGCACCACTCCCTTGTATTTCTCTTACTTGTATGTGTAGGACCTCATTGTGTTGTGCTCTTTTTTCCTGCAAACAAGGGGAGAAGAGGGACTTGAAATGAGAACAATAGCTCATTTTGAGATCTCTTTCTTGTATTTGACTGCACTGCACTGCATTTTTACCTTCACTGTGCAGGGTAGAGCACACAGGGCTGTAGAGTAGGAAACAAATGTTCCTCATGTGGGAACAAGAGCTTCTGCCAGCACTCAGCAGTGTCCCTGCCAGGGTGATGGTTTGCAGGAGGAGGAGAGCAGGGACCCAGGTTAAGGAGAGCAGAAAGTGAATTGCTGTGTCATTACACTTGTGTCCTGGAAAGGTTTGGTTTATATTTATACTGAAGAAAACCACCTCTCCTGACTAAAGGTTTTTGTCCAGTTGAAGAATGCTTTTAAAAGCTGAGATATGTTACAAATTTTGGTCTGGTACTAAATATTAGTACTAATTTGGTACTCTGGTACTAAAATATTTCTTCATAAAGGGAAACACATCCCTTTTAAATCCCCTTGCTGCCTTTCTGGCTTATTGACTGTAGTCATTCCACTCCTGTTTAGAATCCCAGGATTAGATATCCAGAGAGCTGTTCTTCCTGAAAGCACATGTTCTTCATGTTCCTGGTAAGTGAGAGCCTGCTGAGCACTTCTGTAGCTTTCTAAAGCATATCCATTAAAGACATTTGTCAGCCATGGAAACTAAGATTTGAGATGTTTAATCACAGCCCAAAAATAGCTTTTTCAAATAAATGAAAACTCTTGAAAGTGCATTATTGTCAATAAGTGAGTCAGCCAGTGAGTTTATACATGCATGCAGGAGCAGATTTCAGGTAAATCACTGAGGTTCAGTCAGCCACTGGAGGAGTGTGTCCTGAGCAAAGGGCTGCTGCTGTCAGGGCACTGCTTCAGGAGAGACCCAGCTGGTTCTCACCATTTCCCAGAAGGGAGGAATGTGGTGTGGCATTCAACAGCCAAGGAAAACTCCCATCTGCTTCACCAGGAAACTTGTGCCAGGTGACAGCCCCAGTGCCACCAGTTTGGTGTTTTTGCTGCTCTGGCAGCAGAGGGACTGGAGGCAGAAGGGATGCTCCTAGATGTGCATGCATTCCTGACTCAGTGCCTCCACAGTGCAAATAATGGTAATAAATCCCCCCACGTGCAGAGCAGTGAACAAGGCAGCACATTATTCATAGAGAGAAAACCAGCAATATGAGAAGGCTGTGCCATATGTTACCACTGAAATCACACTTACCTATTGCCCTCGTGGTTGCATTGCTGTTTAGAAAAAAAATCTGTGTGTAGAAGAGTGTAATTTATGTACTCTGTGTGTGTGTGTGTGCGTGTATGTTGAAGCTTTATTTGCAATGTGGTAGGGATGGGAAAAAGAATTTGGGGGGCTGGCTGAGTAGGCCTTCAGGATGTGAGCAGAAGGTCTTAAAGAATTATATTTTTATAGATTGTGCTGAAGCTTTGGGTCCCAGCCACACATAGCCTTTTCTTCCAGAGAAGTAAAATGGTTTGGAAAGAGAGTCAGGTGGCTGTAATATAGTAGGGATAGTACAACCCCACCAGCCCTGGACAAACTGAATAACTTAATAAAAGATGCCTTTTTAAGTAATATTTTTTTAGTGCTGAATTGTTAAACAAAGAAATATTTATGAGCAAACTTTCTATGTACTTAAAGTTTGTGTGGTGCTTTGTACTGACTAGGTGGACCTGTTACCTGTTTACACATCTTAAATGATTGTCCTTGAGGCGTGTGTAGTAATTCAACAACTTCTATGCCAGAAAAACAATGAAGTTCTGTGTAATAGCAAATGATTTAATTTCTGATGAAACTGTAGGCTTTCTAGTGTTTGTGTATTTTTCTGGTTGGCCATTACAAGTTGTATCCTTCCTGCAGTAAGGCTTGTACGCTTGATTGTAGAGAGAGGCAATAGGATGGTAGATAACCATTGTTTAACAAGAAAACCCTAAATATTGCTACCTTATCCATTTTAAAAACGGGTAAGTTTTATGGCATAAGCCTGAAATTTTGCATTGGAAAGAAGTTTCAAATACATCTAGGTTAGGTTAAAAATTGGGGATGGGTTTTTTTAATTAATTAAGACAGGGAGGTCTTAAAAGTGCTTAATAGCAACATGTACATACATGGACAAGCCAAGAGGTGAACAAAAATGTCTTGTTCCCATTGTAGGGACCTGACTAAGCTAATTCATAGCTTGTGCTAAAACCTGTGCACAAATGAATAGACAAATGGGGAAAGTAAAGATTTTTTCCTTGTAGTTTGTCAGCTGTAACAGCATGAAGAATTTTAGTTGTTTGTTCTGAATTCAAGTTCATAAATACCTTTTAGGAGAGCTGAGTTACTGATAAAATCCCATTCAGTTAAAAGGCAAAGCTGTTCAAAACCAGAGCAGGGTTTTTTCATCTTGCTAAACATACTGAGTCATTATTTCTTATGGCTGGGAGACCAAGGGCTAAAGCACAACTGCCCAGATACTGTCCAGATTAATTCTTTTGGGTGAACTTCAGGGTCTCTCTAAAAAGCACAAGGGTCTGCATCATAAAGGAGTTTTTGGAGCACTGTCCTATGATAAATGTCATTGCCTACCAGAGCACTTGGTGATTTGGCAAAACTGAGCATCACTTGTTATGTCCCTTCTAATTAACGTGGCAGCATCCTTGCCACTCTTGTGAATAAATCACCACTGCAGAAAGTAGAGGAGAATTCATCATGAGTTTTTCTCCCGTGAGTTCCCAGTTTCTGGATGTGTGAAAAAAGAAGCATTTCTGCTTTGCTAAGTTAGCAGCAGAAATGTCACTGAGATGAATAATGTATTGCTGAGGAGGGAGGCTGTGGCAGGGAACAGCAGTGCTGGGGATATGTTGTGCCTGGCTCTTCCTCCCCTGGGAATCTGTGGGTGCAGTGTCCCCATGGTGGTGGCAGGGACTGTTTTGCCTGCATCCTCCTTGGGGGAAGTGTGGAGGAGTGGCTCTGAGCAAGTGGGAGCTGAGGTCTGTGGGGAGCTGTGGGCTTTGTTGGGCAGTGCTGTACCAAGGCTGTGGTTCAGCACAACTCTGTGTGCACCCAAAATCTCCTGGTGTGCAGCCCCCTGCTTCCCTGGCCATGGAGTAATTCCCCTAGAGTTCTTCTGCAGACCATGGAGAACCAAGAGACTCTGGAAGTGCATTATTCAGATGGTTCAGGATTGTCTTTTGTGCTTTTGAAAAGAAAAGGAGAGAATTATCAGCTGCTGTGGTAGATCTAACTTGTCCATCTCAGCTACACCATAAAACTGTGCCCTAATCTTCCTCTCCTATCACCTCTGATTTGCCTGTCCCCATAACAAGGGACATGAAGGAGCTAAATTCAATGGGGAATTCATCCAGTCAAAACCCCTGAAGTTTTACTCTTTAGTTCCCTAAACTTCTTATTCTGGGAACAGATGCTGCTGTTAGAGAGGGTCTGGGACAATGCAGCTGCTCAAAATGAGGGAGAGTGGAGCTGCCTCTCCTGGCAGTGAGATACTGGGTGAGCAGGACCTGATTGCAGAGCTGCATTGTTAATGGTAAAGAAAATAAATATTTGTGAGCAAAGTACTTGAAAAAAAAGCTGGAGATTCAGTAATCAGAGGTTGGTGTTCTCAATCCACCCCATCCCTTGTGTCACAAAAATATTATAGTACTAAAAAATTTGGTTTGGCTGTTCTTAATGATCTGTGTGGTGCTTGTGCCCAGCAGAGCAGAAAATAGCATTGAATAAATCAGTGCTCTAAATAGGGAATATAATAGGGAGATCTAGGTGGAGAAAATGTCAAGTTTGTTTTCACAGCACTTGAATGGTGTCAGGGTTGTCCAGGTCTGGCTTTTTCCCTTTCTGCTCCCTATTTAAGCAAGGAAAAAAAAATGACATCAATGAATCAGTGAATAAATAAGGGCAGTTACCTGGGAATTTAGGTGGCATCAGTAGTCATTTTCATCGACAGATTGATAAAGCTTTGCACATCAGAGGTCTCCAGGGGTTTCAGAAGTGTGACAGAGCCTGTCACAGCTGGCTTGGAGCAGAGTCCTTGGGACACAGCTGTGACAGATGGCATTGGGATGCCACCTGCAGGCACTCCTGTCCTGCATTTGGTACAACACCTGTATTCACGTGCCTGGTGTGTCTGGATGTGAATACATGCCTTGGCAGGGAGCAAACTTGGGCTTGTTGCTGGAGCTGCTGTGATGGGAGGAAACCCTGGAGAATTCAGCACCGTCCAATGATCCTGCCATTGGCTGTCAGTGTTTGGTAGTGCAATGCATCCCCTTTCAGTGTTGTTTTCATTTTGGGAGATGGGAGACTGGCAGCCCATACACTGCTTTAACATGCTTTTTTCTGGCTGAATGTGAAAAACAAATCAAGATTGTTAAAATTTGAGGGGAGGGAAAGCTATGAATTTGCCTAGGACCTATGTGAGTAGAGAAATTATGAGATTGTCTCTAATTCACAGAAATAATTCAGTATTGACCAAGTGAGTGCCATGTCTTCAACAGGCAGTAGCACCTGGAAGAGGCCAATATTTAGGGTTTTTGCCCAAAGCACATTTAGCCCTGCTCTACTGTTTAGTGAAAACGCCCAGTGCAGATGCCACCAGAGCCTCATCTTGTGGAGTAATGCTGTAATAAATAAAGAATGTGGTTTTCTTGTGCAAGTCTTGACCTCTTCTTATGAAAATAAGACACAATCAGTATTTTCATGGTGTATAAGTGAAATGTAATTTTTTTTTCAATAAAATACATTTCCTTTCCTAAACATGGGTCTCTGGTTTTTTCCCTTGGTGTGTTTCTCTTTCAACTCTAATGGAGCTTTGGCTTTTTGTGTCTTCTCCCTACATATGAGCCACAGCTCTGTGCTCTTCCAGTGAAGCCTGACTTTGCTTCCAGAGATCACATAATTTCTTTTTCCTCTTGAGCTCCATAAAGAGCTCCCTGTTCAGCCAAGCTGGCCTGCCCCATGTGCTTGACTCAAACCACTGGAATCACCTGTTCCAGTGGTTCTAAAAGGTGGTTCCTAAAGTCTGACCTGCACCTGTGGGCTCCCTAAACCCTCAGAAGCAGATTCTGAGTGTACTCAATTAGAGCACCACCCTGCATAGCCTGAAATTTGCTCTCCTGCAGTCCAGGGTAGCAACTCTGCTGTCCTTTTTTTCTCATTTCACAGAATATTTTTCTCATTACAGTGAAAATTTTACACAGTGCCCTTTCACAATTGTTGTGGCCAAGGCAACCACAGATCACCACATCCCACAAAAGTCCTCTGCTGTCCACAGAGAGCAAGTCTAGGAGAGAATCTTTGTGAGTTGTCTCACTGAGTGTCTGTGATAAGAAATTATCTCCTATAAAAGTCAGGAATTTCCAAGATCTGCTCATCTTAGCAGAATGACATTCCCAGCTGGTGTCTGGGGAGTTGAAATCTTCCACAGGGATGAAGGTCCAGAAATTTCTTCCTGAGTGCCTATAGAATAATTCATTGATGCTGGGCCATTAGTGACAAAAATTTCCAGTCTTTTCCATCCCCCCAATCCTCACTCCAAGGCTCTAAACCACATCATCACTAACTGCAAGGGCTGTACAATCCAACTCTCCCTTACAGCTCACCTGCCTCTCCTGAGCCTGGATCCTCCATCCCAGCACTCCCAAGGTGGGATACATTCCAAGTCTCACCAAAACCTGGTCAGAGCTCTGGGAGCTTCCCAATGCTCCCATTTAATCTGTTTGTTTCTCCTATTTCTCATACAAACAAACAGCAGCTGGGGAAGGGTCTGAAAATATTTGAATATTTTGGGGGAAAGTGCTGAAGCTGCTCCCTCTTCACAGCCCTGTGAGAATGAGCAGTTAAACCACTCAAAAGGTGTTGGCAAGAAGCAGGTTTTAATATGAATTTATGAGAGTGTGACTTTTATTAGAGTTCAGTGGCAAAGGTGACTCTATTACTTAGGACATGGATGGAGCACACGTAAGAAAATCAGATTAGAGTCAATTTCGGATGATTTACACAGAGACCAGAGATGCAGAAGGATAAGGGGGTAAAGGATATGGATGCAAAAAGATAAGGGTGCAGAAGGGGTTAGCAACTCTTAATCATCAACTAATTTAACATTTAAAAAGTGACTCAATAGGATTAGCAGCAATTATACCAGTGACTTAATTATAGATTCATTATAACAGTGATACTATAATCAATTCACATGGGTGCACACACAGGCAAAGAGATGCATACATCAGTATTTATATGGAGATGTGTACAGAGCTCCATCCAGCTCTGAATGATGATCAGGGCTCCATCCAGCCTGGAAGTGCCCAAGGCCAGGCTGGATGTGGCTCTGAGCAACCTGGTCTGGTGAAAAATGTCCCTGCCCATGGCAGGGGGTTGGAACTGGTTGGTATTTGAGATCCCTTCCCACCCAAACCATTCTATGATTCTATGGTATCTGTCTGTATCTATATCTGTATTTATCTACACACCCCAGGGGTCTGCGATGCAAGAAAGTTGGCACTCACGTGTCCTGAAAAAAAAGGAGTGTCTCCTGAAAAAAAAGAGGTCACTGGGGCAGCCAGATCAGTCACTGGGGCAGCTGGGGGAGCTGAGAATCAGGAACTACTCTGGCTGTCCCCTTGTGCCAGGTTTGGATGCTGCTGTGGTGGTGCAGAGAGCAAACAGCCAGGGGGAACAAGATGTAAGGAGGAAAGGGCTCAGGAAGTGGGTGTGACTCTGAGGAGAATTTCTGGGTGTAACTCAGCTTCTGAACAGGGAGTTCACCTGCTGCTGAAAGGCCACGTTCTGCCTTTGAGCTCTGCATGCCCTGTTCATGCCCAGGAGTGCTGCTGAGGATGAAAGGAGCTGGAGTCCTCACATTCCTGTCCCAGCCATGGACTGTGACTGCCCAGAGCCCAGCCCTCTCCATGGAGCAGGCTGCTTACCCTTGGTGGACTTTTTTTCACCCTGTTTTCCTTTAATAAATAAGTTTAGTGGCAAACACAACAGAAGATCATTACAAGCCACATAACCAAGAGAAATTTTACCTCCCTATCCCATAGCCCCCCTTTAATTCCAAAGACTGGCCTGAATAATAAGCATAAAGTCTGAACAGGAGGGTAATACCCAAGGTTGGCAGCCTTTTGATTCAAGCTGAATTATGAGTCAGGTCCCACAAATGGCTTCAGGAGGGCTGGAAAGCCATGGCATTATTCATAATGCTCATTAGCTGCCTGCCAGGACAAAGGCAATTAGATCTGCTGTCAGCAATACCTCAGCTGCAGGGAAACCAGGGAGGGATTTAACACCCCCTTCACTGGTACCAGCAGCCAGCATTTCAGAGAATCAAAACATTCAGGTGCCTTCTTCAGCCTGGGCTCCTCCAGCTGGGGTTTTTGGGCTGTGCTGTTAACCAACAAGGCTGTTTGAGGGCAAAAACCAACTTTGTTAATGCTAGTAAAGGTTAAGCTTTGTGTTTAATATTTAAACAATGGTTTGCTAAATCACTACTACTAAAAAACCCTTGTCAGTAAAAGCAAACACTCCCAAATAATCCAAGGCATACTTTGAGGTCACCTGTGTAACTCCCTGGATCTGAATAATTCTTCAGTATTCTTGAGGCTTTTTACCCCCTTGACACAATTCAGGTTCTTGCAGCAGACAGTTGAGCAGCACTGGCTGCACCAGAAGTGCCTTGGATGGGTCAGGGTGACAGGGGCAGGGAGAGATGAGGTTTTCAGATGTGTGGTGAAATTTCCAGGTGCTGCTGGTTAAATACACATGGTTCAAGGCAGCTGAGGAGGTGCATTCAGGGCAGGGCACTCCAGAGCTCTCCCTTCAGCTGCCAGGGAAGCTCTTAGTGAGTTGTTTCAAGGAGCTGAAACCACAGCTAGCCAAAAATGGGATTGCTTTCCACCTGGATCAGCTGCCTGAGCCCCTGCCAGAGATAGTGCAGGGGTGAAGGGCTGGAAGGAGGGCACAGATATTTAGGAAATTGCTTGGGACATTGTAAAGACAGATGGTGAGATGCTCACTTCATACAGAGAGATAAATGAGGGTAAGGGGAGGGTTGTTCCTGCCTTTCTCTTGGGATCAGGGATATGGTGATTTTGGAGAGATTCTGGAGGAGGGAGGTGATTTGTCCCCCAGGTCCTGCCTTTGGGGAATATTCTGAGAGGGTCTGGGTGGAGCTGATTTACCCCACCACACTCCCCAGGGGCTGTTTTATTGCCTGTCAAATGCAGCAGAGGGAGGCATGAAGTAATAATGATGCAATAGCTGGGAAATTGTGCAGCTGCTGATTTATTGGGGCAGTAGGAATGTTTGACCTCACTTTTGATTGATGAGTGAGAGACACAGGGACTACTGACTGGTGATAAGAATCCAAATTTACTGTGAGCTACATGTGCTTATATACCACTCTAGGAAGGCTAGTAATGTTTTATTATATCGATTGAGTTAAACATCACACAAACAAACTTGTACATTTTGCAACATCTCTACTTGATTCAATCTTCTTGGAAAGCCCACTTATCCTTTTTGCATCTGTAA
Organism: Muscicapa striata striata; assembly: GCA_030060385.1. NCBI lineage: Eukaryota > Metazoa > Chordata > Aves > Passeriformes > Muscicapidae > Muscicapa > Muscicapa striata. Next base: position 1,466,516 of record JAREIS010000137.1, on the reverse strand, counting down.
TTGACATTTTTAATTAGCTGCTACACAGCCTGTGAGGGCTTGCAAAAGGCCAAGGAAAGGCTGAGGGAGAAGATCTGCAAAGTGGTTCCCATTCTAAAATCAGGAGACTCAATCCAAAGCATTAACTCATTACCTCAGTGATTATAAATTTATTTTGGTCTTGATTTATTATTAAATGACTGGGGCTTTTCTTCATCATTTTTCTTGAAGGCTCTTACCCCACCTCAGAATTGTGAGGTCAGCTTGAGGAAATCTTTTAGTTCTAGGGAGGGAAGATAGAGCAGCCAGAAATTATCCCAATTTACCAAGTGCCTGTGTGAGTACTTGGGAGTTTCTTCCCAGATCCTTATTGTTACTTTGATTGTGAAATCACCCAAACCTTAGGTTTGCTGAAACTAACCCTGACAAGCTTCAATAAACAAAGCCAAAGGGAGTTGAAGATTGGATATCTGGGATCTTAAATTTATGACCCTTCAAGAAGAGTAATGAGAAGATAGAGAGGAGATAAAAGCCTGAGAAGTTATCTGTTTGAGAGAAAGATGATAAAAGTCAGATTATCATGAAGAGCAAGAGATCAGGACACCTCTTGGAGCTCTCCAACCCTCAGGTTTTCCATACTCAGAGGAAGCTCATCAAAAGCTGACAACAAGGCCTAGGATGAAATTCCTCACTCCTCAAGGCTCCACCCTGGCCCATTGAGAAATACCAAGATATTTGAAGTATTTCACTGAACTCAAGGAGAATTTTTAGCAGGAATACCTTTATATATTTAATCCTTCATACATATATTTCTTTTTATTTTTTTCTCTGTGTGTGTGCATGTGTTAATTGATTTAAACCCCTATGGCAAATATAGTATGAACATTGGGATCTCAGATCTATAATTAAACCACTATTGTGACTGTAGTAAATCCTATTGATTCCATAAACTCCATAAATGTTTAGTTGATGATTAAGTGCTGCTAAATAAAGTTTTTCAGATAAAAACTATTGATGAAGTCTGAGACTAAGGTTGGACCTAGCTCACCTAAGCTTTATCAGGGCTTTAGAAAGCAAGAAGGTCCTCTCTGATCAGTGGGAGTGTTGTCCTTAACCTTTTGCATCTTCAGCCTGTGTGTAAATCATTCTAAATCAATTTAAACTCAATTTTCCTTTGTGTGTTTCATCAGTGTATTAAGTAATAGAGTGACCCTTGCTATCCAATTTTGTTAAGTCCCACGTTTACAAATTCATATTTAACCTACTTCTGCTAAAACCTTTGATGGTGAAACTTTGAGCAACCTGAAACCACAAATGCACAACAAAGTGGCAGAGTGGGCAGGATGGCAGGTGATATCCCTGATTCCTTACAAAAGCATGGAAGGAATCCAAGTCCTGAACCCTCTGTAAAGTTCACTTGTGATGACTGGAAAGCTGTGGAAGAATACCTAAAGGTGGCCAGGGATCACATACAGGAGGGAAATAAAATTATTTTTAAAATGTTAGGCAGCCACCCAACAGCTGCTTGTCAGTTCCTGAAGAATGATAATAAAAGGGAGCAGGACCTAAAGGAATAAACAGAAGGCAGGAAAGCAGCTGAGTTATCACTGTCTTTGAAAACTGGGCAGCTACACAAACAGGAAAAAGGAGAAAAACAAAAAGTTGGAAGGAAATCTGAGGTGATGAATATGCAGCATCCTGACCCCCCAGACACTGCACAGGTTAGAGAAATAACATCCCCTGAAGAATGGATGGAAACATACAGGGTGACCCTGGCAATAATAAAATGGGGGAAGACTGAACATTTAGCCAAACTCGGTATAAAAACAGAAGAAATAACGAGAGGACCTCGGGGTGGAGTGGGAGCATCGTACCCCAAACCCACCCCTGAGCACACAGGAGACACCCTGGGCTGGGGGAGCAGAGACTGGAGAGAACACAGCCTGCCCATGCACATTAAATCCTTGAGGGAGCTCTCCACAGCTGCTACAAATGCTGCCTGTATCCAGGCTGGGCATGGTATTCCCTCCTGATATTCCCATTTCAGCAAATGTGGATCATGGCATGCTAAAGGCATTAATTAACAGCCCCTGCTGTACTCAAACCTTAACTCAGGGCCTGTGTTTGCTTCTTTCTCATCCTTTGTGGGATACTTGGCAGCAAAAACTCCAATCCATTGTTCAGCACAGCCTTTCCCTCATTCCTGAAATCCCTAGGTTTGTTGCCTTCTCCATTAATAGCCCCCACTGATACAATAACATCCCAGAGGGGTCCCAAGAGTATTAGACAGTCAAGAAAAGGGAAAAAAAATGCAAGTCATGTTCCCTGAGTTTTGCTTTTATCTGTCAATAGAGAGCAGCATTTAATACTGTTCTTTGTCTTAGTAATGTTGATATATTCTGAATTTAAAGCTGAATTTTTATATTCCTGCTCTCCCATGGCCACCCTCCAGCTTTACCAGGGCAAGTGTGTATATTTTGGGGCAGGGATTTAAACCCAGTGGCCAAGCAGGTGCCCTGATGTGTATTGCAGTTTCTCCAGCCTCAGAGGGATCCCTGACTTTGTGCAATCACCTTTGCCTGTTGAGGGTGCATTTGTTATCAGGCACTGGTAATTCCTATAAGGAGCATTTAGATCTTGTTCTCCTTGAGTCACCACCACCTAATTTACTGCAATTCTTTAATACATTCTGAAATTTCTTATTTGATCTTCTCCACACACTCCTCTCTGTGTCCCAGTGCTCATCACTTTACTTCTAATTCAGTGACATTTATCTGCCTTCCCTCCTTTCCCTGCTTTGGATCCACAGTGAAAACAGAGAGAAGTAAAGGTTTTTTGAGATGCTTTATTTTTCCCCCCTTTGTCATTTTGAGTTAAAAAATAGCCACAGGGCAAAGAAATGGAGATTTCTAATTTAGTGGTAATTGGCTAAGGAAAAAAAAAAAGTAATTGGTGCTGTTAAATGTTAAATTTGTTATCTGTTTAATTACTGTTAGCTGGATTTCTTGAGGACCTCATTATCTAAACATCTGGTTTTAGAGATGCAATTCTTAAGGTCTCAGATGCTTCCTGCAATTATCTAGCTATGACTGAGAACTCATTAGCATATCCCAATAATCAGTGCAAGGCAAGTAAATTCCTTCTGTTCTGTAAAGCCTGAATGATTAATTTGTTATCTGGGCAAAGGACCACAGGAGGGGAGCACTCCCTGCCTGCCTTCCATGGGACAGACATTGTTATTTGCTCCTTCCTTAATGTGACACTGGGCTGCAACTCAGGCAGCTCAGCCTCTCCCAGGGTAACCCAGAATATATCCTGCAATGGAAGATTAGCTACTTTCATCATATCTCTAAAAATCTAGGCATTTTAATCACCTTTCCCTCAGGTCTCAAACATGCATGATGGAGAAACTTCATTTCTGGGGTCTGTACCAACTCATCACTTTATACCTGGAGAAGATGGGGCAGTGCTGGCTGCATTGGGAATGAAAAGTCAGTTTTAGCTCCTGCTTCTCCATCATTTCACCTGGCTCTCTTGCAGGAAAAAGGCCCTTTCTCAGCCACATCCTTTGACACACTGAGAGCCCCGTGGCTGCAGGCAGGGTCAGGTCTGCAGTTCATTACCATTTCAAGGCTCTTTTTCTTTTTGCTGTGGTCAGCCCAAAGGGCTGGTGAGTGCTGTGAGCCCACATCAGCTCTGGGAGGTTTCTGAGTGCTGCTGGCAGGCTTTGAAGCAAGAAACCCGAGGTAACCTGAGCAGACACAGCCCAGCTGTCAGTGCAGGCTCAGCTTCTGCTGGTGAGATTGTTTGTGTGCTGCTCTCCCTGCTTCATCTGTACCTAATTACCTCCTGCCACTTGTTATCCTGTAAATCCTGACACCTTTCCCACCTGTCTCTTGGAAGTGTAGTTTTGGGGGGTATAGTGAGAGACCATTTTGACATCCCAGGGACTATTTGACCCTAAATTAATTAAAAGTACTTTCAACTCTACCCCCATTTTAGCAGATTTCCAATGTATTTTAATGACCTACACCCTCTCACGATCATTTCACTTAAGATTTAATTTACTAGAGGAACTTCCTTTAGAATGCTAATATGGACAGAAGAGAATAGAACAGCTTTTAATCTGTTCATTAGCAGCAGTCAGTGTGGCAGGTAACACTGCTCTGCCTCTTGATGCATGTGCTCATTTAACAGGGGAGAGCTTAGACATTTTGTATTCAGAGTGTTTTACAGGCTGGATGGCTTCCTGACTTGGAATTCAATCCCTGTTATCCAGGGTTTACTGGACAAAGTGAGCCTGGTCCTCTTGATGGGCTTAGTTAAGGGTTGAGGATCCTAATCTGCTTTGTGCAGGTCTTTTCTTTGCTGAATATATTTTTGAGGTTGGGATGTATAAGTGTATGTACATGAAGATGTGAAAAGAAGTTGAAGAATCTTTTGTGGCCCAAAGAACAGGCCTTCTGAGAGGGGCAGGGATGCCAGCTAGAGGATATTTAGGATGGGTAGCAGGAAAACTCCATCAAAGCAAGACTTTGTGTGGTTTTGTTAACAAACTCTCAAAGTCATCTCATGCTGCTCTGCCTTTCTTCTCACACCTAGAATAACATGAGCATCTCATTTGATCAAAAAGGACAGCAGATGGAAAAAAACCTGGAGTGTTGGATATCCAGGAGCCTAATAGCAGTCAGCTTTAGTCAGTGCTGAAACCCCAAGCCTTTCCCATGGTATCAGAGCAATAATGCAACGATACACCCACATCCAGGAGGGGTGTTTCAGCCAGCTGAGCATGGTGACTACACCAGCTGATGCAGGGTTCAGCTGGGGAAAAGCTGCCTTTTACAAAAAAAATTATCTTTTCCAACCCAAGACTGCCTCCTCCCCCACAAGTCTGCAGAAGATTTTTTTTTTCAATGTGCTCTAAACTCTTGCTGGGCACCTTGTGCCTGCAGGGGAACAAAGGGACTCCAGTGTCACTGGAAGTTATCTTACCTTGTAAGAAATTAACTGGACTTAAATACCCAGTGAAGCTGCCATGAAATCTGATGCATTTATGAGAAGAGCTCATTTTTTTTTGTACCCCAGGCACTTCAAAATGAGAAGATTAAAGTAAAAGGTTTTCTTACATAAAATGAAGAGTGCTTTCATAACTGGTTTCAAGGTACATCAGTTACTTCGGAAGATCCATGTTGGATTTCTCTTTTTTTTTTTTTGCCTAGTAAGAACCCTTGATAACCTGGCCCTGGCTCCATGGAGAGGGGATGTCTCACCCTGGCATCCCTGGGAGCAGCTCTCCCCCACCTGCAGCTCACCTGCATGCACAGATCTGTGCCTTCAGCTGACCCAAAACCATCCTTCTTACATCCCCTGCTTCCACAGTCTGATAGAGGCCTGCCAACAACCAGAGCTCTGTTTACCTGCCAGGAACCTCCCATCACTGCCAAGCTGCCCACAATGAGCTTTGGAGGCTCAGCCTGCCAGTGGTGCCTCAGGTACAGTCACAGAAACCTGGCAGCTTTTACAGCCTGGGCAGCTTCAAAATGCCTTTTTCTGTGACCTCTGCTATGTTTAATATCAGGTCTGCTCATCAGTGTGCCCAAATATGGGGTTTTTTCTTGCTTTGTTGTTTCTTTATAAGCCTAGCTTGTACGTTTGCTCTCAGCAAACCATAAAGATGCAGAGCTCCAAGGACAGCTGCTCACTGGAAAATGCAAAGGCTTAATCAAAACTGCTTCTGCCTTGTCACTGGATACTGCTGGGAACCAGGGAAAAAGCAGCCTTGAAGCCTTGGGTTTCTCAGCCTACACAAGGACAAGAAGTTATAACAGTGATTATACACCTGCAGGGTGTGTGAGAGCTGTGTGAGTGCCTCGTGATATTTTGCAGAAAGCATGTTTTCAAAGAGGTGTTGCCTTCTTGGACCAATGAGTCTTTTCTATTCTGTTTTGCACAAACTATCCTATATAAGTGTAGTGTTTCTTTGAATAAAGCTCTCTTTTGCTTCTCCATTACACAAGGAACTATGTTGCATTATCCTTTTCTCCCTTCTCCTATAGCCAACACACAACACTGCCTCTGCCCCCCATCCCCTCTCCAGCCCACCCTTCTCCCCTTCCATGTCCCAGTGGCTACTGAGGCTACCAAAGCTGCACTGCTCCAGGCTGTGCCCAGACCTGCTCTGAATAACTCCTGAAGACTGGCTCCCAATTCCCAAAAACCTCCCCAGGAGCCTCCACTGCACTTCACTGCATTTCACCTGGTTATGATTAGCCAACATCGTTCTGTCCTCTGCAGTGAAAGAGGCAATTCCTTCCCTCACTGCCAGGCCATAAACACCTGTGGGGTTTCACAGCTCTGCCTGGCCAGGCTGGACACCTAGGGGAGGTTTTGTCCCTCCTCATCAACCCCTGCCTGCTCCTCTGACCTTTCTTTGCTGATTTCTGCACTTTCACACTATCTCCTTCCTAAGAACTGGTGCCTCTGGAGCAGGAGGTGTCATCATCAGGCCATTCACCTGGGGACACTTCCCCTCCCTTTTCCCAGGGAATGCCCCTGCAGAGCATCTCCAGTGGATGTGAATGAGCAGAGTTTATGGCAGTTCAAGCCCCAGCCTCAGACAACAGGCTTTGTTCATCACTTTGTCACATGGCATATCCCTGAGCACTAGTATTCACTTTTTTTTTCTTCCCCCTACCTTCTGGGTCCTTAAAAGTATCTGTCCTAAAACAGAGGTGCTTTTAGCTTGCTAAAGGCTGGCTGGATTTTTTTTTTCCTACTTGAAATTGAAATACTGGTGCTATTACAATCTGGCATTTAAATTGCCATTGAATTCAGTGGGGCCAGAATGTTGAGTTGTATTTTAATATGGTTGAGCTATTTCAATATACAAAATTATTTTTCTTTTGGAAGAGAGGTAGCTAAGTGAAACAAAACAAATCATGTACTTTAAAAGGTGAACTGGTCCTGTGTGCATGTGGTGCATATTGGATAGCTGATCTTTCACATGTACAGCAACTACAAGCTGCTTTCATATATATTATATACTATTCTTATAAATTCACCATCAGCTCTCCTGAGGGATGAACCAGAACAAAAGGTAACTGTTCTCCTAAGATTAAAAATGTGTATGTCAGGAGAGGTTTTAGCAATACATTTAGAAGAAGAAAAAAAGAATGTCAAAACAGAATGTAAAATCAAATTACCATTTCAAAAACATTTCTTAATTTCTGATTCAATAGCGAAACTTTCTTGTTTTTTGAAGGAGAGAATTTCTCTCCTGACTTGATCAGGAAACTCTGCATGGGTGTCTGTGGCCACAACTGCACAAAACTGACTTGTTTCAATGGATGCTTCTCTAAACAATGGAAGATCAAAACTGACTGATCATGTACAGGAATCTTTGTGTAATTATCAGAGAAAATTCTACAACTTATCAGAATGAGCTATTTTCTGATGCTCCTTTCCATTACTAAAATATTCAGCAAGGTGAATGGAAGCTATTTGCATTTCAAGTGACTTCCAGAAAATTCCTATGCTGTTGTTGGGGGAAAACCCATTAAAGTTCCCTGACTGCCAAAAGCAAACCCAGGGCCTGGCTCCCTGGAACAAACAGCAAGCTCCAGCAGCTGACCTTCTTGCACACAGCTATCAGCAAACAATAAAATAAAAGAAAAAAACCTGTTTGCCAGAATTTCTCTGAGATTCTTCTTTTTTATCTCAGGTAGGAAGTCAAGGAACATGTGAGCAGAGGCAATGAGTCACTCTCATGGACATTGGTGGTTCTCATCCATCCTTTGGGATACCCATTGATCTTGCACTGAGGGAAAGGCTACACAAACACTGCTCTCCAATATTCTAGAGCTATTCCTCTGACACCTTTCCCCAGCACTGAAATCAATGGATTTGATTTAGCTGCAGATAAATATGCCTGAAGAAATTTTAAAGGCAGGACTAAAGAGCAGGGCTGCATAACACATTTAAAGAAGCTATTTTTTGCTATTAAACCTAGAGGTCAAAGAAACAATTACTTGGTATCCTGTGTCTCCTTGCTGTGCTCCTTGGTGGGCAGCATGCAGGAGGAACAAGGTTGGTTTTTCACCAGCATGGAGCTCAGCAAGTGTTGAACAAAGCTTTTATTAAAATAGCTGCGAGTTATTTTCCACAGAGGTCCTTTCTTGGACCCACACTGGCTTCCTATAAATGAATGAATTATTCCCACTGCTGCACACAGGGAGTCAGGTCATGCACACCTCTTACTCCTCTGTGACTGCCAGGATTTGTCCTGCTTCCTTGGGAAGTGACATCCCATTATAAGAATGATATATTTCCTATGACTGTGCTGGCTGGGGCTGGGGCAGAGTTGATTTTCTCTGCAGTGGCTGGTGTGGGGCTGTTTTGGGTTTGTGCTGGAAGCAGTGGTGATAGCACAGGGCTGTTTTAGCTGTTGCTGAGCATCTCTCACACAGAGCCAGGGCCTTTTCTGCCCCTCAGGGGGCTGGGGGTGCACAAGGAGAGGGGAGGGGACACAGCCAGGACCCCAGGGATGCCCCACACCACATGGGGCCATGCTCAGCTGTCCCAGGTTACAATGTAAAGATGTGCCCAAAGGTCTGTATTCTATCACCATCTGCTGAAACCAGGTGGGGCAGTGATCCTTGTCTCTGTGGGAGATATCCTCTGCTAATGGGCAGCTGTTAAAACCAGGTGGGGCAATGTTCTTTATCTTTTCCACAACCCATCCTCCCTCCAGGAAGGTATCTTCTTTAAATGGGCCATTGAGTCCCAGTGCATGACTGATAAAATTACATCATCCCATTGGGAGATGCTGCAGCCAGGGAGAGGAGCCAAGCCTTTCCTACCTAGATAAAAACTGAGATTTGGAACACCAAAGTGGCTCTTATCCACTGGTTTTCAGAGGACAAGAGCTGTTAGGATCACTGCTTCAACAAGACCCCTTCATCAGGACTGCTACCACCACCATGACTAGCAGGGTGTCAGGTTGTATTCTGACTCTGTCAGTGGTTTTTCTTTTGTACTACTGCATGTATTTTTTTTTTTTTTTTCCCAATTAAGTTGTATTTCTGACTGTGTTTCTCACTGGTTTTGCTTTCAAAGCCATCACATCAGCATAGAGAACTGGGGGGAGAAGGAGATGTTTGGAGTGGTTCATTTGTCTTCACTGTCACTGTAATCACTGTTACCTATGATGAAACCCTGGCAAGTGGGGAACTAATTTTGTGTTTTGCTTTGTTTTCATGAGCAGCTTTTCCTGTTGGACTGTCTTTATCTCAACCTGGGAGTTTTCTCACTGTTACCCTTCTGATTCTCTCCCCTATCCCAGCCCAGGGGGAGTTTGCAGGTGACTGTTTTGGAGCTGCAGCAGACTCCACAACTCCTCCTCACTGTAACTTTTGTCTCTGGTAAGATGCAATGAAGCCACCCTCTTTAATCCCAGCAGCAGGGAGTGCCTGCACACACTGCAAGCCCTTACAGTGTAGCTCACACTCTATTTTAAATTACTGAATACTGGCTACAACACTTAAAAATAGGAGAAAAAACATGGGAATATCATCTTTTTGTCCTTACAGTGCCTAGTGGGGTTTTTTTTTTGCCCTAATGCTACCCACCTTTGGGTCCTCTCTTTCCTGTCCAAATTTTGAGGCATTTAGGCAGGGTTCCCACCATGACCAGCTTAACAGGTGTGTTCCTAAAGAGCAACTTGCTTATCTGCATTTCCTCTTCTCCCTCGGATAGTGGTCACTGGTAAATTCAAAATCACTGTTTTTTCCTTTCTTTTTCTTCTGTCCTCTTTTCAACCTCCTGATGCAGCACAGGGGGCCTGGGACAGGGAGCAGCCACAATTCAATCTCCATCCCCTGCTGTTCACACCTTGCCTTTGTGACTGGGCATTTGTAACAAAAAGGGAAGGAAAGGAATTTATCCTGTTGGTGAAAATAAGGGAATAAGACAAATACAGAAAGCACAAACTGGAGCTTTGACTGTCCTGGCTTCTGGGAATGTCCTTTCAGAGGAAACCTGAAAGGGGGACACTGTACAGGGTGTGGGAGTAACTACCCCTAAAAGTGTTGGATCCCAGAAACATGGGATTTATGAGCTTTCTGTGCTTTCTGGCACTGACCCCCTAGAGAACACTGCTTTTGACCTGAGGCCTTGGAAGAAGCTTCCAAATTTGAGTGATGGAATTATAGCCATGGGTGTTAGTTAAATAGAAATGCGTGATTTCACATGGTGAAGGGTTTTAAATTTGAAGTTTTTATAATATAGTAATAGGTATGGGACAAGATGGAGGATTTGGGGTGTTGTTTCCTTTCTGTGTTCATCTTCCTTCTTCTTCATGGGTTTCAGGCAGTAGTTTTTGGTTGGACAGTGCTGCACTGTGGGTCACAGGAGTTTGGTTATTGGGTCAAAATTATAAATAATACAGGTGTTAATTCTCTATTGGACTGCTTAGCTTTAAGGGACCTTGTAACTAACTAGATTTACCTCCATTTTGCTCACTTGTACCTGGTGGCTAGAAGTGTTACAGAATTCTCTGTACTTTAGATAAGATTTAATAAACAACCAAACCTCAACACAAGAAATTTGTCTCCTCTGTGTTTTCAATCCTGCCTCTGAGTGAAGACAGAAGAAACTGCAGACAAGCCAATAATAAAGTGGTGCAAATACCACCTTTACACAGAAGCAATGCTCATTTCATTTGACAGACATTTTATTTTTTAGGAATTTTGGGAGGGAGGAGGTGTGTTCTGTATGCTGATAGGATGGTTTTCAATATCTGAACAGTGTGATTTTTAACAAGTGAGGACAGCACTATGGTGATGGCATGCAAGCCAGGCACTCAGGCACTGACCAAGAAGGATTCCTGCTGCAGATGCTGGATGTGTCTGTTTGCAGTTCCTTCATGATAGACCTCCAGAGCTAGAGAATGTCAGTAATATATTGTTAAAAATCACTTGTGCACTAGTAAAAAGTATTTTCTTGTCTATTCATTCTTCTGGAACATTCTCCCACCTTAATTTTGTCTTTTTTTTTTTCCCTAGATTGGTTGGTTTGCCAATTTGCTGTTTAAAAAAAAAAAAAAAAGAGAGAGAAAGTTGAAAGCAAAAGCTGTTAGTTTCAGAGTCAGTTAACTGGACAAAAAAAATCTTGTCTGTCCCTGCTCTTTAGCAAGGCTGAATACAATATTCAAGGAATTGAGTGAGAAGGACATTAAATGAGGTATGTGGAGGTGATAGATAAATGGTTTCTCACTTCTTTTTCTCATTAAATATTAAAATGCACCTGGAATACAAACATTCCAAAGAATGTCTCAGGAAATTACCTTGGGAAATTTGAGATGGGCACAAGTACATTCAATAAGGAATGAAAATTCATATTCTTATCTGTGCTCTTTCTAGGGAATTGAGATGGGAAGGCATCTGTAGGAATAGCTGGAATACAGATAACACTGATAACTTGTTAAACCAAATTAGTGCAGGCATGGAATGAGAAGGCATTGGATTTCAAAATTTTATAGTTTAAATCATCTTTGCATATGTTTTGTATCCCCTGAGTCACTCCTATTTTTCAAACACACTATGAAATTAGAAGTCCTCCAAATCTGTGCAAAGTCTGCTTCAATCTGGGAAAGATGTAGGGAAGAAGGGGAATGAGGAAGGGAGAAGAAAAGGCCTGGGATAACATCCAGAACTATTTGGCTACAGCATTCTCCATCTGCAAAAAGAAGAAAAATGTCTTTCCAAAGTGAATAACACACAAAATGCTGAATGAAGTGAGCATAAGAGGCTCTCTCAAATTAACAATTAGTTGGTGAAAGGAGTCAGATTATTCTGGGCTGGAGTGAGCTGGAATGCTAAAAAAGCCTGTTGCCAAATATTACATCTGTTGAACTGCTGCTGCCTGTTTTGTGGTGATCTTTACTAAGGTGCCATGGCAGGCTGCCTCCTGGTGTGAAAATTGGGATGCTGCCCCAGAAACTGACTATAAGAAATGAATTCCAGTGCTCACAGTCAGATTTTGGGGTGCTCTGGGTGCTGAAAGTAGGAGGAAAACAGTAGTTGTTCCTAAAGTCAAAGGTACAGCTGTATTTTATCCTCCAAGATGTGCTGGACACAGTGCTGCTGGGCAGCTGCTTTTCACAGGTCTGCACACTGGGGATGTTCATCTGCACATAGAAAATATTAGCATTAATAAAAATAGAAGAAGAATATACCCTTAATCAGAGTCTGCAGCAAAGCTCATTGCCTTTGAGACAGAGGTCAGTTCTGTAGATGAAAAAGTCAGAAGCAGCAAGTTGTGTTCCTCCTTGGGAAGTGCTGCTGCCCCAAATCAGTATCTGCTGCTTTTCTCTGAGGAACAAGATGCTCATAAAATGAAGCTGTCCACCAGGCTTTTATTCATAAAGCTCTGTACTGCTTTCACTGGTGTCTCAAGATGCTTTCCAACTTCTGGCCCGGGGATAAGGAAGAATTCCTGCCTTTCTCAGAGCTCTCTTTAGTTTTATTTTAGCAGTGAAGCTTCAGGCACTGTCCCAGCAGCTGCCCTGGCCCCATGCACCATCTCCAGGGCTGTGCAAGGAAATGAGGAGGGAAAAGGGGAGTAAAAGGAGATTTCTGGAGCAGCTGCCTTGGCCTGGCTCCCCATCAGCTGCTCTTGGCAGCCCTCAGCTGGGCTCAGCCACGGAGAGCAAGAGCTGGAGAGCAGAGTCTGAGCCAAAACAGGGGCCAGGTCTCCTCCTTTGCATTGCAGGGTTTGGACAAAGCATCCTTTATCTCAGGAAACATTGGGGTGAAATGTGCCCCCCACTCATGGGGCCAGGCAGAGCAGAGGCTGCAGGGCTGGTGGGGCTGTGTTTTGGCCAGCTTCCCCTCACAGCTCTGCTGAAACTCAGAGGCACAACTGCTGTAATTGGAGCACTCTTGAAAATGGAGAGGCTATAAATAGCCAAACAGAGCTTGAAGTGGAGGGCATGTCAGAGTTGGGTTGGTTTTTTTGTTTGTTTGATTTTTTTGGTTGTTTTTTTTTTTTCCAGTGCTACTTGTAATGAATAGAATACTAATTAGTCCAGAAAAACAGTATTATTTGGTCAGAGAGTTCAATAATTGCAGCATTCTGCCTTACTTTTATTTACCTCCATCTAAAACTCTCTTTCTCCCCATTTTCCCTGATTTCCTGATTTGTTGGTATGGATCAGCTGCCTATTCCAAGTGGAGGAAGTGTCTATTTTAATTGCCTCAGGTTTGTCTTCTGTGCCCCAGGAGGGTCCTTCCCTTGCCTCTTCCTTTGTTGTTGCTCTGACTCTGTGTCACTTGGGGTGATTCCAATGGTTTATGCTTCCCCTCACAACCACAGCTATGGTGCAAAACTGTAAGACTTCAATATATATATATTTACACACATTCTGGTGTTTGTATGGGGCTGTATTTTTATTTAATCAGCTTTCTTATTTTTACTTCCTCAAAGGAAATAATTTTTTCCTAGGCTTTTATCATTCATTTCAGTAAAGTGAAGTTTGGCCAGTCCCTGGCTTCTCTCTTTTTGTTACTGATAGGTAAGGATTTTCTGTGTTCATGGTGCCTCCCACCTCTCATTGATGGACTCTCAAAAGTACATGGTAAGAGCCAGGAGGTGCCTCAAACAACTCCCTGGGTGGCCCCAGAAAAGCTTTGTCTTCTCCTAGCTTGGCTTGCCTTTCCTACCACTCACCAATCCCAGTTAAATCTTTTTACTCCTATATTGAGTAATACAATGAAAGGACAAAGAAAAATCAATGAGAAGGTCTTCACAACCCATCAGTAAATCAGATGAGAGTTTCAGCAAGGCACTGAGTAAAGCATTTAACAGACTCTATGAGCTTCTTCTCCTGAATTAGAAACTAATGAGAAATAATAACTGGAAGGCTCTAAATTATCTGTACTTACGTCTGGCCATAAAAATGAAGATGTGAAGGAGTCTCTTCACAAGGCCCTTGGGAGGATGATGGCTTGGGGAGGGAAGTTAAACATCTTCCTACAAATAAACAACCCCCTCAGCACCAGAGCTGGGACAAGCCCCTCTCTGGGGTTGAAATTTCACAGAAGATGGGGCAGCTCAAAAGCCTGGGGCAAGTTCTGCTTGGTGTGGTCTTCAGGAGGTCCCTTAGCAGGTTTGTTCTGTGCTGACAGAAAGTCCTTCCACACCCAAAGCCACGGCTGGGCTGTGGGTAGCAGCATCCATGAGAGCTCTGAGCTGCAATCCTCCCAGGGAGTGGCTCTTCTTCACTGAGGAATTTCTGTTATAGCATGGGTGGGAAGAGAAAAGGTCAGCTCCTTTATTTCTCCCTCTTCTCCCCTCTTTCCCTCCTGTCTTTTTTTTTACTCTATAAAAGTCAGTAATTTTACAAGCTATGGAGGTCACACAAGTGTCTGGACCTGAAGGATGAATCGTTTCATTATTGGAGGGTGAAAAAAATGTAAAGGTACAGGTTCAAGCTCCTCTGTCTCCATAGAAAACTGTTTTATTGCCAACTTTTGAGATTTTTTATGAAATTTTATGAGTCATGATACTTGCTGGTAGACATTACCTAATCTCAGTATTTTATGAACACACATCCCTTCATGTGTTTTTTTTCCCCATAACTCTCCTCACAGTAAGGAGCCATGCCCAGGAAACAAACACAAATGCATTGGGTGTTCTGCAAAGTCTGTTTAGCCAAAAATGGGCTGGACAATGAGCAGATAACTCATTGTCAGATGTGTAGGGTGGCTTTCTCTCATCCTGTGTGGCCATGGAGCACACTTGCCTGGAGCAGTGACCACAGCAGGGCCAGCTCTGAGCTGCTGCTGCTGCTCCTCCTGAGCAGAACAACCACATCACTCATGTGGTTCAACCACCCTGAGCTCTTGCTGAGTTTCTCAGGGCCTTTTGCATCCCAAGCTGAGTCTGCTCAAGGCCAGCTGAGAAGCTGCATAATTTAAAGGGCGTTATGTGCTGCAGTACACTGACCCGTGAAAAACCCTGAATTCTTCACAGTTTGCAAACTTGGCTGGGGGAGGAGAAGGGGGAGGCTGTCACTACAATTTGGTGTTTATTCAGCCCCCTTTGTGGTGGGCTTTGGGTCAGTGGGAGGGTCACTGCTGTGGTGGTGACATGGAAGGTGAGTAATTGGGACCGTGCTGGCGTGAGCAGGCTGACACACAGGCAGGGGTGACAGATGGTGCACAAAACAAGTTCCTGCTGCTGGAGAGACAGTCATCTGTTAAAATCTGCAGGGTTTGTTGTCTAAGGGTAAATAATATGTCTTTACCTTGGGGCAATGAGATCTGGCAGGATAGCAAGTGCTGTGTGTCATGTCTCTGGTGTTAAGTGGGGTTCCCTGGATGTTTAATTGTTTTTATTTTCCAGTGACCCAACTCCAGAGAGATTTTCTGACTGAGCAAGCACTCTGACTTCTGTTTAGGATGATGACCTGTCAAACCATCAGCTCTCCAGCTCTGCTCATGTCCCTGTCATGCATCTGCCAGCTCTCCAAGGCTCTGTTGCTGGGAGCACAGACCTCGGGGGTACAGCTCTCTTTTGTGAGCAGGTTTTCATTAGCAGCTCATTTTAAGGATAAAGCATGAGCTGTATCCTTGCTTTGCTTGGTTTGCTTCTCAACATTACTGATTTTGCCCAGTTCTGTGGTACTAATTAATAAGTGACAACACAAAAGTGTAACAGCTCACACTGCAAGAGCCAGGCACTGGCAGAATGCTCCCCAGCTTTTTTTAGATATTGGTGACCAAACATCCTGTAGCTCTCTTCACTTGAAGATCTTTCCTGACCAGTGCTCAATAACATTCCTATATGCAAAAGAAAACAAAAACAAAAACCCCAAAAAACAAACAAACAAAAACCCCCCAAAAACCAAAAAAACAGAACCAACTAAAAAAGATAGGGCTGAAGCTGGTTAATTTAATGAGGGCTACAGCAAGGAGCAGTCATGAATAAAAAAAACCCAAATCTTGATTATCAAAGCCAAGAACAGATAAGTACCAGCTTTTCTGTGAAGCTGAAAGTACAACATGTAAATGGCTAGAGGCTCAAAATTGAAATGGGTGGACTTTTAAATGAAGTTATTGATGCAATGGACATACCAGAAACTTAGAAAACAAGCTGAGCCATGGGCTAGAACAGTGATAGGTTGGAACTGATAAAGAAATTGCAGATTATGTTGTGCTACTCTGTGTTTAAAAAAAGCTTGGCATCAAACCAGGTAAATAAGTCATCTGTGACACACAGGTAATGAAGAATCCCTGTGGTTTGAAATGCTGTGCCTAAGAGGGAGGACAGAGGGATGCTCTCAGGCACCTGACTGGGCTGGTGACCTTGACTGAGAAATGGCAAGGGCAATGAGAAAGTGGGAAATGGCAGAAAACAAAGGAGATTGGAGGTCTCAGTGATGCCCTGCAGAGTGCATGAAGGTTATGAGAAATTATGAGGCAGAGATTATATTGGCAGATGTCATAAAAAATTGCTTTTTGCAGCACCTGAACAGGGAACACAGCTGAGAAAAACCAATGCCTGGCTCTGACTGAGCCATGAGCAGAGAATTGCTGTATCTGAGTGTCACCCAAACATCTTAGCAGGGTGACCACAGCACTCTCAAATGCAGCACATCCACAGGAAACAAAAAAACCCCACAAAGTTCCCAGTGCAGAGCTTCAGAAATAACAAAAATGTGCAGATAAGGAAACATTTTAGAGATCAACAGCACAGTTTAAAAAGGTAAAATGCATGCAGGTGTCACAGACACACTTACTGACATTGCAAGTTCAGAGTAGGGATGTATTTTGTGTTCAAAAAAATGCTTTCAAAGTCAGGACATGTAAAAAGCAACGTAAAGGAAACCACAAGGAAAGAGTTACTTTACAAAATAGAGGGGAAGGTACAAATAACTAAAATGGAAGAGAATACACATCCTGAGAAAGGAAATGTAAAACCATAAAAAAGCAATGGGTAATGAAAAGGTTCTTGCCAGCAGCACACTAAATGCATATAAGTAATAATAAGAAAATTTTCAAACATGTCAGAAACAGAAGGTCACAGTCAGAAACTCAGTATAGCTGACAAATGATCAAAGTGTAAAAGGAAGGGAAAGCAATAGCAGGAATGCCAAATGGATTATTTGTCCTGGTGTTTGTTCCCACTTAGGAGGTCAATGGAGTTGCCACACTGAAAACTTTAATTGGGCAAGTCTGATGAAAGGTCTCAAACTGCAGTAACATTAAAAGCCTTTTTAAAACAAACCACTAAAACAGATAACAACAGATCAACAGGACCAGATGGCATTTGTGCAGGAGCTTCAGAGTAGCTCTGATATGAAATTGCCAAACTATTAACTGTGGTGAATAACCTACAGCTGAAATTGGCTTTGCTTAAATTAGCCTCAAGGTCAGAGGAAGTGGGACACGTGATGCCCACTCCTGAAAAGGTCTCTAGAAGAACACAAACAGCTTCATACACATAACCTTGGTTTTCATTTCAGAGGGATTTGTGAGAAGAATGATGAAAATGAAAATTAGTGGGCATATGGAGAAATACAAAATAATGGAGAAGAGTCAGCACAGCTTGGAAACCACAGCTCATAAATCTGTTGTTAAGGGGGTTTTTGACAATGAGCATGCACATAGTTGAAGTAGATCCAGTAAACTTCATGTACTTGGATTCCTCAAAGCTTCTGGTAAAGTCTCTTCCTTAAATAAACTCAGCTTTCATTAGGGTGAAGGTTGTCTTGTGGACTAGCAAGCAGTTTAAAGACAAGGAACAGGGCAGGAATACCTGTCAGCCTGCACAATAGGACAAGGTCACCACCCAGGGTCACTCAGGGATGTGTGGTGGCCACATGGCAGCTCCATGTACTCTTAAGTGACCTGAAAATTTATTGGAGGTGACAAAACTTGCCCAAAACTTTCAGTGACTTGGAGTATCAAAATGAAAACCAATTGCAAAGTGTTATAGAAAGATCTTGCTGTGCTGAATAGCTTGAGAATAAAAGAATGGATGAGAGTGTTATGGAGTGCAGAGGAGCAGACTTAATTTAGTGCCCATAACTCTACGTGCACAGTGGTGGGCCACTGAAGGAAACTATCTTGGTGTTCAAGAAACTTTAACCCACAGCAACTGTCAAAAAGGTAAATGGATAACTAAAAAATCAGCAGGAAAGAAATGAGGGAATAAAGTGGGATGTTTTGCCATTCTATAGACCCACAATGCACTATCATTTTGAAAGGTTCACGTTGGGCTGCTCATGGCACGACAGGAAAGATGTCAGAGAAAAATTAGAGAAGAAAGGGGGAAAGCTGGTAAGAGTATTGAAGCAATTGCTGTATGAGCAGAAATGAAAAAGACAGAGAGTTCAGTCTGACAGTGTCTCAGTTTGAAAGACAGATGTTTGTTAAGAAAGGCAGGAGCCTCTCTTGAAATGGACAATGTAAACCCCCTCCCTGTTGCTGCCTGAGAGGGTTACGGAGCGGCGAAGGGACACAGCAACATGGCAACTCTTACTTGATGCAAGAAAGAGTGCAGTTTATTGAAGAAAGCTATTGCTTTTTATAATACAGTTCGTGCAAAGCAAAATACAGACAGTTCATTGGAGAGACAGAGAGACACCTCTTTGTCCCAGGCTCTCCCATAGATCCAGCAGGTATGTTATCTTTGTTATGATTCTCTTATGTTTACAGTACAGACAGAGGCCCTAGCATGGGAAAGGATTCAGCTAGGCCTGAGAAAGTTTCACAGCCTGAGAAAGGAACTCGGGCCCTGTGAGAAAAGGCCTAGGCCTGCAGTAGTGTCCACACCTCCCTTCAAATTATTGTAATTTTGAAATTACAATAGATAATAACAGGGAATAATATGGGAATAGGAATAGCAGTTCTTTACTAGGAAAAAACATAAAATTAAAATACAGTAATACAAAAAAACCCAAACCCAAAACATTGACAGAGTCAGAATACAACCTGACACCCCGTCAGTCAGTCAGGGTGTTGGCAGCAGTCCCATTAAATGGTGGCTGCATCCTTCTGCAGTGGCAGATGGGGTTCAGCTGGAGCAGTGCTCCTGTAGAAGGTGCAGTTTTCCTCCAAAGGTCCAGTGATGAAGTGAAAGGCTCAGTTTTCCTCTGGAATCCAGTGGAAAAGGCTGCTTTGATGTTCCAAATCTGTTATCTAGGTAGGAAATGTTTGTCTCCTCCCCCTGGCTGGAGCATTTCCCAGTGGGATGATGTAATTTTATCAGTCATGCCCTGGGACTCAATGGCCCATTAGCAGATGATATCTCCTGGAGGAAGGATGGGTTGTGGAAAAGATAAAAACCACTTCCCCACCTGGTTTGAACACATGGTGATAAAATACAAACTTTTGGTTACATCCTGCATTGTAGGCCAAACACAGAGACAGCTGGAGAGAGAAGGTGTGACAGGGGTCCTGAAATCAGACACTCCACAGAAGAAGTGATAAGGAGAGATTATCTGCTCTGCCTGTGCCTGGCAGATGAATCCTTCAGTGCTGCTGCCCTTGCCAGAGGTGTGGGTGAGTTTGCCAGCCCTTTGCCCTGAACAAGGGAGAGCAGCCCCTCACATCCCTGCACTCAGAGCATCCCACCCCAACAGATTTACACCTCATTCCCAGCAGCACAGCAAAGGTCGGTTTTTTTCCCTCTCTTCTTTATTTTCTCCTCTTCTTGTTATTCAGTGGTGCTTTAACTGGGGCTGCTGAGTTGTGAAGAGCACTGTGACCACCACAAAGTCATGGTTTACAGGGTCACCACTAGTTTTCCTGCATTTTTTCAGTGTGATTTCTGCCCAGTGAGGAGATAACACATTTTCTAAGGAAAGGATTTCAACTGCTCAAAGTATTTCCATCACAATATTTGCTGCAGGTTTTCTCCAGAACAGATTTTTTTGTTAAGGTTCAGTGTTTTATGACTCTTATTAAGCAAGAACAGTAATCTGAAATCCTGTTTAAGCAGAATGTCTGATGGCATTTGTGGTCATTAGATGCTGTCTTATGTAGTCTTGAAATTAATGTTTCTTTTTCTTTTGGGGTTTGTTTTTTTTTTAATGCTGCAATTTTTTTTTCTCCTTCTGCTGCTTCAGCCTCCTGAAATCAGATGAAAATTTCCATAGCTGGAAAGGATGAAGCATTTTTGTGTGAACAAAATAGAGATTTCAGCAACCTGATCTAGTGGGAGGTGTCCCTGCCCATGGCAGGGGGGTTGGAACGAGATGATCTTTAAGGTCCCTTCTAAGCTAAATCATCCTCTCTCTATCCTTATTTCCCTTTACTCTGGAAAGTTGTTTACTCATTCAGGACTTCAGCACGACTCTGTGGGGGTTGAGACTCAGTTCAGCTCAAGGAAAGGCAGATTTGTGCCACTTAGAAGTTATGTCCAGGTGGAAACTCAGATTTTCAGGCATTGAGTGATGCTCTCTGATTGAGGCTGATCTTGGGCACACAGAGTGCTGTGTGCATGGTGAGGGGAGTGAAGAGCAGCCAGGAACAGATGGGTTCCCAAGGTACACTGCAGGTTATCATTTTAACCAAGTTTGGTTTCAGTTCTCAAATTTCAGTGCTGCCTCTTAAGAGCTTTGTGACTTCAGATGCATCCAGGGTAAAATCTGTGGGATGCCCAGAATCAAAAATAAATCTGACAAAGAGATTTCCCTCCAATAATTCTGTGAGTGTTTGTAGCCACACTGATTTTTGTTGTTTGTATGATTTCCTCTCAGAGAAGTTATGGATCTAATGTATTAATTTGATAAGAAATGGAACTAGAGGACCTTAAATCTAAAATGTAAAGCATAGAGAAGTCTCAATAAAAAGTAATTGTAGAGAAAAGGGGGAAACAACTCAGTTTCACATTAAGCCATATCACTCTAGGGATGCAGGGAAGTGTTAGAATAACTTCTGGGGCTTTGCTGGAGAAGTTCCAAGGAATAAATATCCCCAAATTTAGACCTGGATGATGCAAATTGTCTCTCTACCATTGTATGGATTAATACTGCTGAGAACAGTTGCTAACCTGACAGATTAAGGTATATGTTGATAATTGTAGTAGGATCCAGATATTCTGGGAATTGAAAAATCAATCTATTATTTCCCACACAGCTACTGAACAAATTATGTGGATACACTGAAATTTTGATGTGGTAAAAAATAAAAACATTATAATACATTAGTTTTAGAAATTAACACTGGATCAAGTGATTTCTTCAAACTAAATGGAAGGAATAACAGGCTTATCAACGTTTTTGATTTTAAAGGGCAAATCTTTGTGAAGTTGGCTGTTGTGGTGTGCTTAAAAGCTTAATTGAAGAGTGGGCTTTGAAAGTTTTTGCATCTTTTATTTCACAACAATGGGGAGTTTGAATCTGAGTAAATGGGGAAGGGTGTTTAGGAAAAGGCCAGGGTCAGCAGGAGAGAATAAAGCTGAGATAGATATTGCAAAGGGTATTAATACAAATAGTAAAAAAATCCAAACAAACAACAAACCAACGAAACAAAACCCAGAAATACTTTGGGTATCAGGAAAGTGAAGAAGTGGGTCTGTCACATGATGAGGGCAGGATGGAAATAAATACAGCCACTTTGTCACCAAAATGATGCAAATATTTTTATTTTGTTCTCAGAAGAACCAGTGAGGTACACAGAGAAGAATGAAGCAGGGTGACTGGTGGGATGGCAGCAGAAGATGTCATTTCTCAGATGAAAGCCAATTAGAAGTTGCTCAGCATGCTTATTTCCAGGAAATGTTGGGAACAGTGGTGTCTGAGGTAGGTGGAGAAATTACACAAACTCTGAACATCCCACCTCAAGGCAAAGGCAAAGCAAAAAGAAATTTTCTGACCTTCCAGTGCACAGGACTTGAGGTGGTTCAATGCAGCCATGGGCTGAAGGGGGAACTGGGGAGCTTTTAGAAGTGATTTTAGAGGCTGGAAGAATTCCTTCCAAGAGCCATATGTTTTGAGAGCATGGTGCTTCAGGAATCCTCTATGCAAAATCTTTGCAGAAATGTTTTATCATTGCTTCACTTTTGACTTTTTTTTTTTTTGTTTCACCAGTTTGAGACAGCTCTGGAAAATAAATATCTGTCAGAACAGGGGCCACACCACAGGGGTCACCACCAATCCCTAAGAGCATTCACAGCATGAGGTTTTATGGTTTGCATTCACGTTGGCAAATGTGGTAACACAGCTTTTTCCTTTTCCAGAAGGGAGGAAAGCACTCCCAGTGTTTTGCTTAGCTGTGTCAGGCTGATCCTGCTGGGTCTCAAGGTTCCTGCCTGGTGTCTGTCTCTGGGTGTTACCCAGCTCAGCAGGATCTTGAAATGGTTCTGCTTTCCCATAATATGCAGCAATACCATACATGCTCTGTTGTTTGAGGTTTTTCTAAAATCTAAAGAATAAGGCTGGTCCCTCTGCCCCATGCCAAAAATGTTAATTTTCTAGGCTTTAATTAATTCCTGATGCATTTTAAGGAAGACAAAATTATCTGTAATGGAGAAAACACTCAGAGGTTATGTAATGAGTCTCTCTTAATTTTACCTTACCTGAAGAAAAAACCCTTATCTTCTCTACAGAGAATATAATTTTGCAAAAAATAGTGCCTTTTCTGAGGTGCCAGTTTGACTGATCACAGATGAAACCCACCTGGTATAAGGGGAAGTTTCCTGTGATGGTGATGAGAGCTGGAGCAGCCACTCATTTTCTTCAGAGAATTGTGTGTGGTTTGCACAGATCCATTCTGAGAAATATTCTGATAGTTTCAATGTTCAAACTGTGAAATGGCCAAATTGTATAAATCAGTGGTTTCAGACCAGGTCACTGGTGGGTGTTAAATGTGCTGAGATTGAATGGGTTTGGTTTATTTAAAGTAAAATAAAACCCACCAATGTCTTTTAGTAAGTGGAAAAAATCAGTGGGGAAAAGAGAAATAGGTGCATTTTAGTTTTGCTGGAAATGAAAGATCCTACCCAGGTGCTTGTTTGCTTTTTTGTTGTTTGGTTGGGTTTTTTACTTCCCAGAAGGTGAAGAAGCCTTTTAATTAAAAAATATTGAGCAACATCTGTGTGAGTCTCCAGTGAGAAAAAACTGATTTGGGTTGCAAATTAATGTGGGATATTGTGTTGCTCTGTGTAGCACATGGAGAGGAGGGAGGCAGAACATGTTTGTGTTCTGGATTTTTAATGTCACTGCCCCTCTGCCATAGAGATTTTCCTGCACATAACCTGTGATTTCTACAATAGCAAAGCCACCAACAACTCAGCTGCAGGAAACATTCTGTCCAGACTTCTCCCATTTAGCATCCAAATGCTGCTTGGCAGTTAAAAAAAAAAAAAAAAAAAAAAAAAAAAAAAAAAAAAAAAAAAAAGAAAAAAAAACAACCCCTCAGACACAGAACATGTCTCTCATTGTATCAGCAAGCCCACATTGTGTCTCTGATATTTTGAACAAGCAACTTCCTCTTGTGTGGGTTTGCTAACACATGGTGTAAAACAGTTTTAAGAAATAAAATATCCATGCTATTATTCTAGAAATGTGAGTGCTGAAAGGATGATTCTCTCTTTTGTGGTTCAGAGGAGTTTTCACCTTCTAAAAATTATTGGAAAAGTGCAGAGAATTTTTTTTTTCCTTCCATACAATGTGAATAATATGTGAGGGAAAAAGATCTCAGTTTTGCCAGAAGCAGAAGAGCTACCACAGACAACTGCCTGCTCCAAAGTGATAATATGGATGGTGAGAACTCAGTAACTTTATTGTGTAGCTGAACTATTCCATAATTTACACAGGCTCAGATAAAAGCAGGTAGAAGTGCCTTCAGTTTGCTGAAGCATTATTGACCAAGTTGAGCCTGGTATACCCTGGTTTCATAATATTTATCAAGCTTTTCCTCTGAAGTGATGTATTATCACACATACATATAAATATTTGAGATGAAATGTGAAAGTTGCCATTTTTTCCAGGAATGTCTATCATTGCTGTGATAGAAATACTCCTCTTCTGAGTAGGAGCACAAATTTTCAAGGCCAGAACTTGTTCCTACAAAGCCCCTGGCAAGTAAAGCCATAAACCATTTCTTGCTGACTACTGTGAACCATAAGTTTGCACTTACACAATCTCTCCCTTAACCAGGCTGCTCACATTTCTGCAAGCTCGTGCTGGTTGCAGACCAAATAGCAGCTGAATTTTTTGTCTCTTCTCATCAAAGGGGTGGCAGATGGGTGTGATTCTGCACAATCACAAAGTAAATCTGGGGAAAAATGTGGGATCAAATCAGGAGGCTTTCCCCCTGCTCCTAGTATTTTTATTTTAATGAAGCTGCAGCACAGATATAAAGCTTAATGTCCCCCAGCAGGCACACAAATAAGGATTTGCACAGGTGATTTTCTGGCTCATCTCCTTGCTGTTCTCCATTGGGCAGCAAGAGGAACCCTCAGCTGAAGTTTATAGGCCTGGCACGAAAATGCAAGGACCCAGATTAGTCATGGAAGTCTTCAAGAGGACATGGAGGGATGGGGAGATGGCACAGTTCCAGCAAAAAGAGGAGAAAATAATTGATTCTGGTCATCCAAAGGCAGGAGGGAAGAGGGAAGGAGGCAAGAAAACCCAGGGAGCTGTGGGTCACTCTGGTGAGCAGCAGGGCATGGCACTGTGGATTCTGACAGCTCTGAGCTCTGCTAAATACCTCTGCCCTGCTCCAGATATGCCATGACTCTGCTTGAACCCCTTCATTGCAAAAGCCCTTTCATGCCTTGCCTTAAAATATGGGAACATGCCCAGCTTGATGGTAGTTTTGTCTTTAATGGCTCTCTGAATTTCAACTTCCTGAAGAACAGAGAAGAGCCACTGAATCTGTGATAATTCTGCCTATTTAAGTGGGGAAAATGGTCAATAACAAAATAAATGAAATTCTTGTCTTATATGAATGGAATATTGGAAATTACATTAAGCATTACTAAGAAGTCAAAACAGAGAAGGCAGAACATAAGAAGGGACCCTGCAGAAGTGCTTGTTTTGAAGAAATAAATGAAGGTTTCAGAGGGATTTGGCAGGTCACAGCCTCATACTACACTTCATCTTGATGGAATTCTGGCTTCTTGCTCTCTGTTTTTTGCTGCTGTCCCCAGATGAAGGCAGGAATGGGAAGTGCTTTGGAGAAAAGGATGAGTTACCTCATTGCTGTGGCACTTCCCAAACACAGGGGTCTGTAGCTGGGATCAGGAGGAGAAGCAGGAACAAGGGACACAGCTCACCCATTCCAGTAAAGCAGCAGGAGGAAAAGAAGACCTGGAAGATGAGAGATGGATTTGGGAAGCCACCAACTGTTAAACCCTTTCCACCTGCTCAGCTACTTCAAATAAAGATAAGTGCTAATAAAAAAAAAAAAAAAAATTAGATGGTGCCACCCTTTCAGGAGCACATAAAACCATGAGTGAGGGGGCTGAGCTGTGAACAGATCAGGTCTCAGAGCTATGAGCCTTTTTATTTGTTTGTCTCTATGCTTTCAGGTGCAGGCAACCAGAACAGCAGAGCTCAGAGTGATGTCTGAGGGAGATGTGAGGGATTTTTGTGCTGATTTCACCCTCTACACTCACAGCCTGTTACAGTCACACACAAGCAATTTGGCCAAGGACACTCGTGTGTAACACGGAAAATAAGAGACTCAGCTCCTCTTCATTGGTGATGGCCAGCTGGGTTTGGATGGGTCTTTAATACCTTTTAGAAGCCAGAAATTATGGCCAGCAATTATTTGGCTCAGAATTTTGCTCATTCCATCCTTCTTGACTGTTAGCAAAACCTGCTGTGCTTTATCTGTGCTTCCCTATTTCGGGATCCTTAGAGGTTGCTGTAATCTTGTTGCCCTCCTCCTGTGGGATCTGCTGTTGAGGAACCATCCCAGCTGTGCTTTTATCAGAGCACAGACCTTCTGCTCTTGGCATAAACACCTTCATTAGTGCATCATAGCTGTCTGACCTTGGCTCCTGGCAGAGGCTGCTCTTTTAACCCTTGTTTTGCTCTTTTTTTCCTGGTGATTTCACAAACACACTTCTGTTCATGCTTCATTCCAACCAGGCTTATTTCTGTAACAAATCTCCATGTAGGAATAACTTCTTGGTGGCAGACATGCTGTGCACCCCTGGTTTTCCTACCACTTCCCAGCAGATGTTTTAAGATATCCCTGTTCTTCTTGTATTTTGTGTGGGGTTTTATCTTGGGTTATATTTGTTTGCTTGTTTTGTTGGATCATTGGCTGATTTTTTTCAGGGGAGAAAAGGTTATCAGTTTCAAGCAGTGATTGCAGTGGCCCCTACCCTAAATTCAGGGCATATCAGACAAATGACTTCCTAAAAGTGGTGCTGGTTTAAGCATTACTGCCATGAACTCAAGTGCTCCCACGCCTACCCCCATTTTGCCTTTTTTTTTTCCCTTTTTTTTCTCCCTGCAGTCAGATCAGCTTCCAGTTTCTGTCTCTCACAAGAGTGAGGACTCTTGAGTCAGCCCTGCCTGAGGGGCTGCTACAAAGGGACAGACATCAGGAGAGAGGATGGAGGGCAGCTTGTGCACCATGGCTCAGAGGCTGGGGAGTTTTGTTATGGACACTGGAGCTTCACAGGGAAGAGGAGAGCAAGGGAGGCACAAGACAGCCAGAGAGATTGGGATGTGATGTCCCACAGCCTTGGACCTTGGTGCTGCCCAGTTGTTCCACCCTAACAGCAAAAACCCTGCTGCTTTCTCCACAGGTCTCCCAAAGACCATGAGATCACATCTGCCTGCCAATTTCCCACTCAAAACCGACCAGTTTTGCCCAAATTTGAGAGGTGAGTTGAGAACACAGAGACAGTGAAGTTCCCATGTGTGTCTGTTTTATTTTAGGCTACAGGAGAGTGGCGAAAAGGATAATGTAACATAGTTCTTTGTGTAATGGAGAAGAAAAAGAGAAAGAGAGAGCTTTGTTTAAATAAATTTATATTATATTATATTATATTATATTATATTATATTATATTATATTATATTAACAAAACAGAAAAGACTTACAGGTTTAAGAAGGCAACACTTCTTTGAAAACATGCTTTCTGCAAAACTTCACAAGACACTCACACAGCTCTCATGCACCCTGCAGGTGATAATTATTGTTATGATTTTTTGTTCTTGAGCAGGCTGAGAAAGGCAAGGCTTCAAGGCTGCTTTTCCCCTGGTTCCCAGTAGTATTCAAGAACAGTGTTCTCCTCTGGGAAAGACTGCAGCCTGTGCTGGCAGTGCCTGGGTCTGCCTGACCTGTGGGAGGGTCAGTCTGTGGTCAGATGTCCAAACCATCAGCACAGCTGTGCCTTGGGGCTGGACACAACAGAAACTGCCCCTGACTTAGGGAAACATGTCCCTGACATGGGAACAGGTTGGAGGAAGGATGAGCACATCCATGGGATGCAGTGATGAGGAGATGTGAGGGGTGCTGGAGAAATCATAGAAGAGTGAATTGCAAGAGATAAAGGTAGAAGGGGATACTGTGTGAAGAGTAGAGAGAAAAGATGTAGGATTCAAGACCAGAGAAAACTGAGCTTCCTCAGCTCTGCTTCTTTCAGAGCAGGGCTTATT
Source organism: Muscicapa striata striata (assembly GCA_030060385.1). Lineage (NCBI taxonomy): Eukaryota > Metazoa > Chordata > Aves > Passeriformes > Muscicapidae > Muscicapa > Muscicapa striata. Next base: position 1,438,907 of record JAREIS010000137.1, on the reverse strand, counting down.
TTCCTTAATGCCAGCTCAGGGAACTGCAGCCACACAGCCTGTGCCTCATCAAGGGTGATGACTCAGAGGCACATTAAAATGGAGGTGTTTGGTCTCTAACATCAGCAAGGTTTGTCTACATGTGTGGAGGCACCATCTGAGCTCTTGTAGAGGAGTCCTGCAGTCTTGCTTGAGTAGGATGGCAGGTTTGGAGCTAGAAACAAGTTCCTGCATTTTCATCTTCCTTAGGACACTTTGCTGCATTAGGAAAAGAGACTGACTTGCCAGGGCTTGTGCAGAACAGTGTGGGTACAGAGCTACCACTGACATAAGAGGGAGTGATGAGATTCTGGTGTCTGTTAAAAAGCACCAATTATAACAAGGAGAGCAGCCTTAGAGCCTTCCAAGAAAGCTGGAGAGGGATTTTTCACAAGAGCATGGAGTGACAGGACAAGTGGGAATGACCCAAAGATGAAAGAGGGAAGTTTAGATCAGGTATTAGGATGAAATTCTTTGCTGTGAGGCCCTGGAACAAGTTGCCCAGAGAGGTTCTGGACAGGTCATTTTTGCAAAGATTGTGAGTGTCACTGTGGGTTGTTACCCAGCCTCCACTCAAACATTTCCACTGTTGATAGTTGTTTTCTTCAATGAGTTATTGATTCACTATCAGCAGCACAAATTAATGCTGCAGTTTTGGAGATGAGTGACCTGCTGAGAGTTAGAGTCAAGTTTTCTGCAGTTTAAAGTTTCTTGCTGCCAACAGGATGAACAGAGAGAAATATTACAACCATATAGAACATGATACATTGCCTGCACAGATTAGCTGGTCTCCAGGTATCAACAATATTTACATTTCTTATCGCTACTGTTGTGTTTTTATGACATCCTGCTCAATCTTTATAGCCTTACAGCAATTACTGTCACTGCTTTAGAGCTGAGACTAATGAAATTCTTGTGGTGGCCTCCACCACATATAACTCACCACAAAATTAAGCCGGACATTTATGGAGTTACACAATCAGTGCTGTGAATAAGCAGAAATTGTGCATGTGTATTTTTGCCAAACTAGGTGAATTAACTCATTAGAAAAAGAAAAAAAGCAGTTAAGCAGTCGGAGAAATTAATGCAAAATTATTTCAATGCAAAAACAGGCAAAATGTAGAAATATAATCTTAGTAATTACAGCTGCAGTCCTAGCAGTTCAAGATGGTTTTCTAGTTTGTTACTCAAATTTGGGAATATCTGCCACCAGGAAGTCATCATCACAGGTAAGCAAAAGACCAGCATGTATCATCTTGACATCCATCACTTTTGTAATTTGATAACTTTGGTGTCCTCTGATTTCAACAGCCCTCTAGTATCTCTTGGCATGAGGATGAACTATAAAATACCCTGTTGGAGTATTTTATTTATAGTCCCAGTGCAAGATCTTCTTTTTGAATTAACAAAGTCCTGTATGGTTTTTACTCTCAGTATATTCCCAAACCTCCTTCTCAACACAGCAGTGTGATAGCAGGGGGGAGGTTCATTTCCTGGACATCAGAGATAAGACACCAGATGTATTTGTGGGAAGAGTCCACTGTTTTCAGAAGCAGGTCCATGTGCAGCCTAAACAAAACTGAGACTTGTGACCTTCAAGCATAAAACCAAAAGTCAAACCAAGGTTTGTTTAGATTTGGGTTGAGTAGTATCTCTGGAAAAGAGGAGACACCAACAGCATCCCACCATTGGATTGCTTTTTCTTTGCTCAGTCCCACAAAGGCAGTGAAGAGTTATTATTGACTTCTGTAAGGCTATGGTTACACCTGGAAACTTTATCCAAATTACAAGCTGTCTGCAGTAAATAGTAATACTAAATAAAAAAGAAATGTTCCCTGCCTTTTAAGGTATTTCAAAGCTACTTTGCAAAGTAGGGAAATATTATGCAGCTATAGAAAAATGAAAGAAAAAAATCCCACAACAGTGAAATTTTTCATATGTATTTTTCCTTTCTTCTTGTGACTGCATTTGAAAAGCAAAGCAGGGAAATTCTCTGAAGAGCCTTGAATAAAAGCCAGTTTTAAAGCAGAATCCTCCATATGGATTCTGAGTTGTAGGCAGTGAAATCCATATTACCCTCAGAAAAAATGTCAGACTAACCCCTTCATAGATAGCTATTAGCCCTCCCAATTCACCCTCTGCAAGACTATACATGAGCAGCCTTATGCCAGGCTTGTTAAACTCTAATGTGTGACTGCAATCCAACAACAGCCTTACATGAATATTATGAAATTATTATTTACATTGCAGTAATTCCCAGGTACTCCAGTTGAGAGTAGAGCCCCATAGTGCTGCTCAATTGTAGACTGAAGTTCAATTTAAGCCCTGGAGAGCAGCTTTCTAAAGCTGCTGCTGTACAGAAGGAAGTTTAATTGCCTTTTGCTTGGGTGTGCTGCATTGTCCCTGCTGAGGGCACAGCCCAGAGGAGCTGGGACACAACAGGGATCAAATGTTGGGCTTGGGCTGCTCCTGGCCACAAGCCACATGCATTTCCCCATCCTTTTTAATATGCCACAGCAATCCCATCCCACATCAGCCACCCATTCCTCTGTGTCCCCCTTGAACCTCCCTCCTGGGGGTCCTGCTTGACCTTTAAAAGTCCCTTCCAACCCAAAGTGCTCTGTGATTCTGCAGCTCCCCTCCTGTGTTCATGTTGTAATTCAATACTAGGAGGTAAAAGGAATGTATAACCTATCCCTATGTTATAAATATATGACATGTTGTTGGCTCTTTGCAAGTATTGGGGATAAATGCTGTATGTATAATGTTAAAATAGCATTTCTATATGGATATAGTCTTTGTTAATAGTAAAAGTTAGACAAAAGTTTTTTAGAGATAGTATGCTTAAACCACCTGTTTAGTCAGGATAACAGCCCATGAACAGGTGATGGAGCCCCCGGAGCTGACATGACAATTATCAACACTCAACCAACTGCAAAAGGCCTGGACCACCACCCAAATTAAAAAGCATAAGGAGAAATAAAACCACAAGCCAAGAAAACACACATGCTCTAAAAAGGCAGACCCGAGGAGTGGCCATGTTAAACAGTTCCCAGAAGTAATTGACTATGCATGAAGGTCTATGAATATGTAACAAATGGATAGATTGTAAAACGTATTTAAAGGGGTGTTCCCGAAGCAGAGGTGTGCTCCTGGCAGCATGCCAAGCACCCGGCTGTTTTAACCCTTTGCTTTATGTTTGTCTCCATTGTCTCTTTATTAAACCTTTGAATTCTCTCAAGACAGTGAACCGTGTTTTTCACACCTATAATCCCAGGTCCCTACCCCATTGGCAGAAAGCCAGGGGGGACCTCTTCCTGTCCCCCTGTCCCCATGTCCCTTTCCCATTAGCTAATGGCCAAAATTCCTCCCTGCTCCCCTCTCCTGGAAATACCCTAGCATCTGAGGGCCTCCCCCTCTTTCGCCCTGGGACCACCAAGAATAAACCAAGACCTGAGAGAAACTGAAAAAGCCTCTTTTGTCCTTGTCCTGTTCATGCTATTGCCTAGTTCCTTCTTAAATATCTAAGAAGGAATCACAGCTGTGGCATGTTCATGGGCTGCCCTCTCTTCATCCACCAGCTCCCAAATGCAAGCTCTCCTCCAAGCAGCTCTCTGTGCCTTGCCCACAGTGGGAACCCCCTCCAGCTGATCCCTTTCCCAACAGAGCTCCTTCCAGCTGGGATTTTCTGGCAGCTGGGGCAGAGGTTCCTGGGAAAAACACAGTTTACTGTTTTGGGAGAATTAAAAGGTTTAATAAAAAGACAATAGGAGACATAAATAAAGCAAAGGGTTAAAACGGCCGGGTGCTTGGCATGCTGCCAGGGCACACGCTGCTTCAGGAACACTTTTTAAAATACGTTTTATAATTTATTCATTTGTTACATACAGACTTTTATGCATAGTCAGCTGGTTTTGGGAACTGTTTAGCATGGCTACTTTTTGGGTCTGCTTTTTTAGAGCATATGTGTTTTTTGGCTTGTGGTTTTATTCTTTTTCTTTTTTTTTTTTTTAAATTTGGGTGGTGGTTCTAGCTGGTGAGTGTTGATAATTGTTGTGTTAACTGCAGGGGTTTTTATTATTTGTTTATGGGCTGTTATCTTGACTAGGCAGGTAGTTTAAGCATATTATTTCTAAAAAACTTATGTCTAACTTTTAGTATTAACTAAGACTACATCTATATAGAAATGCTATTTTAACATTATACATACAGTATTTATCCCAATACTTGCAAAGAGCCAACAACATGTTATGCATTTATAACAGTTCCCCTATCCCTGGCAGCAGCATGCTCCAGGGGCTCAGCATCCCAGAGACAGGGATGGTGCCTGGGACAAGATTTGGGGCAGGGAGGAACTTGGGTTCTTCAGCACAGATTGCTGCAAATCACCTATTAATTGTGCTGAATGAAAAACAAATACCATCAAGGTATTGTTACAAATGAGAAACAAAGTCTCGATATTTAGCAAAATTTAGATTGGTTTATTTTATACAGACAGAGCAAGCAGCTCTGGGGAGAACGTGAGGGGTCACTGCCCACTCCACGCTTCCACCAAACTTGGTTTGCAGCTCCCTTTTTATAGTCTGGTTTTCCTTGTAGTAATCAATAATTGCTATTTTTTTGTTGTCATAATTCTGCAAGGTAAGCAGTGGTGGTCAAAGAAACTTCCAAACTCCCGTGGGACAGCTCTTGGGACAATTGGTCATGTAACCATCTGCTCTTGGTAGATAAAAAACAGGAGAAGTGGGAAGCCTGATCTTTAGCAGATAGTTCATGATTGATTACACAAAGGCAGGAAATCTGATTCTGCAAAAAAACCTACTGTGGAAAATCCTTTTTTTTTTTCTCTTTTACAAACTGGTATACAATATTCAGTATACAATATTCAATATTCAAAATTCATAACAGGGGGATTTAAACAGAATGGGTCTAATAATATATTTCCCTTTATCCAGGTCCATGTTCTTTTCTTATTTTAAGTATTCTGGTTTATACAAACTCCAAAACTTCTATGATTAACACTAATCATTTATCAATTATCACAGTATTGCCCAACACCCTGGGAATCACAGCACTTTTGATTGAGACAGAAGAAGGGGAGTTTGACTTCACTTTTTCCCCCCTGAAATTCCAGAGAGCTCAGCCATGATTGCTTACACAAGCAGTAACCCCACTGTTTAAATGACAAGTTAAAGCTCCAGGGTTCAGCAGTCAAGGGCTGCTCAGAAGCACCACAGTGCTCAATTTTGATTCATGTGAGCTTTGCAAATGGAGCTGGTAGAAATGTCTTACTGCCTCTTCTCTCCTTGGCTGTTGATGTATAATGCTGTAAGCTGACTGGTTTGATGCAATTCTGGGAGATGAGGAAAAAAGATATGTTAGAAAATATCCCAAAATACATCAGAATGTACTAGGGTAGAAAATGAGCTTCAGTTTGATACAATGGATGGAAATGTTCCTTCTCAAAATCTGACTGTGATCACATTTTGGTCTGAATTTGTGAAAAGTGCATCATTTTTATCTTTCTAGGTGACACTACAGCAGTTTCACTGCTGTCCCAGCACGCCTGCAAAATCCTAGCTATGCTTTTGGCACTGCTGCTGCTTGCTGTGGCTCACACAAGAGCTGTTCCACCAGTGTTCTTCAAAATCAAAGTTAAAAATAATTCTCTCTAAAGAGAAAAAGATGTTGTCACATAGGAGGAGATTTAATTAAGAAATGGGGATTTATTTTGTCTGGTTTCCTCTTTTTTTTTCCTTTTTTTTTTTTTAATTTAACTTTAGGAGATTTTCTTGGAGAAACATCTTTTGCACACAATTTTCCTGGGGGCAAATTACTGCATTTAATTTGATTTTAAAATTTGCTACTCAATCAATAATGCCTTAAGTCTGGAAGCAAATCTCATGGAGGTTGATTTAATCTGAGATTTCAGATCAGTTTCTCTAAGATTCAGATGTGAAATCCTTCTCCCCCCTAAAAAAAACAAATAAAAGCAGTTTTCTTTTGACCTAAACCATGATAAGAAGAAGGCTATTTATGTTAGTTAGAAGTGACTAAACTCTGCTGCTGTTCTGAAAAGCTGCAAAAATAAGATGTGGAAATAACCCAAGGATTTCTCTCCATGTCTTGGCAGTCTACTTTTATATATGGACATATAATTCATATCCCAGTGATGGCCACTCATGTTTGCCCAAACCTTTAGGCTCCAGACTCTGTAGCCAAGCTCTTTTACAAGCCTTGGTTGGAGAAGGACAATAGAGGCAGAAATGTTATTTTATTGGATCTCTGCCCTGATTTTTTAAAAATTAAGGCAGATCCCAGAGCCTGGGCAGTGCTGCTGGCAGTGCATCTCTGTGTGTGACTGCATCATCCACAGAGACCAAAGATGTGCCCACTTATACTAGGACTGCATTAAGCTTCTCTCCTCTGAAACTTCTCTTTTTCTAAACCACCAGATGTGGAGCTTTTAGAATTCCCTTCACTCTTTGTCCAATTTCATCAAAATTCTCTCAGTGCTCACATTATGGTCTGTTTAGCCCAGACTGTCAATTCGTGACTGGTGGAAATCTGGAAGCAATTCTTGCTTAGTGCAAAGTGCCAGGCTTAAATCCAAGATTTGATGGATGTGACAGTTAATTTCAACTGCAGATATTTCCCTTTGTCATGTGAATCATTTCAGTTTATTTCTGTTTAGATATACTTGAGAAAAACCTCTCCAGAACATTGTCACTTTACTGGTGCTGCTCTGCATAGCTCTGGGTCTTTTTCTCACACACATTTGTGATCTCAAAGTGAGGATTCTATGAGGATGCCACACCAAGGGGCTACCAATGTTTTGACAAGCAATTCCCACCAAAATTTACTCCTTTAACTTGTGATACACCCTGCTAAACATCCTTGAAAAGATGAGTTTGCACAAAAGAGGGATTTGCAGATTATAAATAACACGGAGTTTTGATTATGTAGGGTAATCATGTCTGCAACACAAAAATCTTCTTAAAATCATGTGTTTTGGGAGGAAACCCACTTCAAAAACCCCAACAAAACAACAAAAAACCCCATAACTTTTGGGATTTTTTAGTTGTAAGATTATCAGAAGTAGAAAATCCACTATTCTATAGCTACAGTTTTCTAATGGATTCAAGAAATGGGAATTCAGCAATAGTACAGCTTGGTAATAGTTACCTATCCTCACATTTCAGACTTTGCATGCCATTTTGAGTTTATAGCTTCACCTAGACAATTGGACTTGTTTGGTAGGTGGAAGAGCCCTCACTAATCAGACTCCTGCTCCCCTGTAGGTAGATATTTACAGCCTATCATATAATTATCACTCTCTCCTTATTAAGCTAAACAGGCTGAGCTACTTAAGAAATCTCAAATCTCATTTATTACCCAGTCATGAAGTCTGATTTATAGAAAAAGAGACATTCTTCCTGTCATGTGCTTGATGCATTGATTAAATTTCTCTTCAGACATGAATTTATGCTGAACCAATGCCTATTTGGTTCTTCTTTGCCATTAGTTGCCCTCCTGAACAATTCAGCCAGGTTTACCTCCTTTGGGGACAGGTTCTCCTTCAGCTGCAATGACTCCACTCTGCACAGGTTTCTGTCTGCATGCAAGCTGGAGCATCAAAACTGAATCCCTCCCCTGCTAGGTGTGCATGGCTTTCAGAGCTTGGCTGCACTCCTGTTCCTGATTCAGAAATTATTTTCATTCAGTAGCCTCCAAATTCCTCAAAAGTCCTGAAATTTTGTAAATGCCATGTGAGCCTGCTGTTGGTATGCACCAGTGTGGCTGGGAAGGCTCTGTGGAAGATTTACCCCACGAGGCTCAGCCCCAGGAGAGGGAGAGCAGCACTTCTGTGGTCCCTGTGTTTTTGTCTTGGGAAGGAAAGTGGTTTCCTTATTCACAGAGTGAACTTTGCAACACCAATCACCTCTCCTGGGTGGTCAGATTGCTGTTTTGAAAGGAGTCCTGACTGTCTCATGGTTTCCCTTGAGCAATCAAGTTTTATCTCATCCCACCTTCCCCTCTTTTTTGATCAAATATATCATCAGTTATTATTTGTTTGCTAATAATGACTTCTGGCTATGCAGAATTCCCCAGACCACATCTGGTGGACCTCTGGTCACCCCCACCACACAAAACACCCCCTTGTCCCCTTGGCTACCAAGGCCACCTCCCTGCCCTCCTCTCTTTGTGACTCACTCCTCTGCACCTTGAATTTGGGAGGATATTGGTGCTTAAAAAGCATCCCTTGCCCTTCCATTTAATGGGGACTTCTTGATTTTAACTAGTGGGTGAATTTAGGGAAATGACAACAAAACTGCAATATACTGCTTAGATTGACTGTAAATATTTTTGTGTATTTTCTGACATATTATAGGATATAACACTACTGTGCAAAGTGCTTAATGTGGGCAAAGTGGAGAAGAAAGAAAGGGAGGAGGGGGGGAAATTTTCAGTGGAGGGAGTTGTACTGGAGAGCTCCTTGGAGCTGCCTCCTGGCCAGGCTGTGCTGTGTCATGGCCAGGCAGAGATTAGAGCTGCCACTGCCTGACACAGCTGCACAAACACAGCCAAATCAGAGCCCTGATTGCATCAGTTTCACTTAATTCCATTCCTTGATTTAGAGGAAGAGGAAGCAACATGAACATGACATTCCCTTCCTTTCTCTGACAAGGCAATTATACTGAATTAAGCTTTCTTAAGACCTGTCTTAATCGTTTTCTGGCTGTATTGCTGGGTTCCAGTTGGTTTGTTTTGTTTGGTTTTTTGTTTTTGGGGTTTTTTTTTTTTTTTTTTTTCCTGGAGAGAAGCTGCCCTTAAGCCCTTGACTTAATAAATTCAGACTCCTTCAAACAGCAGGTTTTGCAAGCAGCATCTGTAAAATTTAATGCTGTGAAGGTAATAGTTAAGTGTGTCTATCTATAGTGATCATAAATGCTTATGATCTTGAGACAGTGAGTGAAAAAAAAAAATCTGTAATTCAAGATTGCAGGAATTTTGCCTTATCTTGGTGACATTTAAAAACATAACTTAAGTAGAACTCTCTTCTGTGTCATCTGATAGTGATGGCCAGAAACTCCCAGCACAGGTACAGCACTTGATAGTCCAGCATTGCTGCTGAAGCTTTGAAAACCTATTAAAAACCCAAACCACCCAAGCATGCTGCACCTCCTAATCACAGTCAATGCCAAGGAGCAAGTTGGAGTAAAAACCAACTAAAGGAAGGTGAAGGAAAGTTAAAAAAAAAAAACCCTTCTATGCAGAGATTTGTGGTTAGGGTGTCTGTATCCCCATCCCAGTAAATCCCATCCAGGCAGGGCTGTCTGTATGGGCTGGAGGCATGGCCAGAGCTGTGGGGCACTGCTTGGTGAGACAAACAGAGCTAGAAACGAGGGGCAGGGTGGGCTCAGCACCCTGAACATCCCTGGGTGAATTTAGCATTGCCTTTCCATTTAACCACTGAGGCTGCCCCACTGGGGAGACGTGGGAGGATTTACTTAAAAGCCACTCAAAAGGCACAGGAGGCATTTTTTTCAGGCACAGATGCCTCACTGAGCTTTACAATCAAATAATTAACACCCCATAAAACCTAGAAAGACTGTTTACCTTCCTCTAAGCAAGTTCAGAGGTAGGTAAATAAACATTGGGATGTTGGTGTGCATCAGTTACTGATTTAAAGACTGCTGCCACAGCAGAAGCCCAGAGTCCTGAGCAATTAAAAGCAAGGAAAAAATTACAGAAAGCAGAGTAGATTTATTTTTAAAGTCTCCAAGGAGTAACAGAAAACATCCCCTTTGTTAAATATGTCTTAAATTTAAAGCAAGGCAAATAACCCATACTTATAACAGCCTACCTTGGGATCTTTTTGCCTTTTTCTTTCTCCCTCTTGGCATAATTTGAGCTGATCTCATGCCTTCTAATGAGCTGTCTCCCAGTTGGAAATGGCAACTTTTGTAGTTTTCCCCAAAAACCCATGTTCAGACTGTCTTATGAAACACTCCAATCATCAGTACTTGTTCTGAAAGCTGTGTGGTGGATGGAATATATTGTAAGGAGGTGATATCTTGTTGATTAGAAAAAAGAAAAATCACGATATTAATTTCTGCTCTCTTCCTTTCTCATACTTTCAGTTAGTCCTGTGACTGGTTTGTGCACTCAGGCAACAAATACATGCTGATCTATGACATGAGGATTTTTTTTGTCATTGTTTCAGGCTCCAAAACAGAAGGATTTGCTTCTCCTTTGTGTTTTTTTGCCACTTAAATACATATTTTTTCTCTCTTGAACACTAACTGGGCAGCTATGAGTCAGGCAAATTGTATCTGCATATTTTCAGGGCTGTGTGTGTGCCTGTGTCTTATCTTTACATTTCAACATCTAGAGTTTTAAAAGCTCTGCTGTGAGGAATATTCCCATTTCAATTTCTGTGTGAAGAAAAAAAAAAAAAAAGCCCTTTCTTATGAACCAAAGTTTTTCATTGATTGGAAACTGTAGTACCCAAGATTTCTAATTTTGAATCCATAGTCACATTAAAGTGGTTGGATATTCACTGATTTATATAATCATTCTTTTTTTTTTTTTTTTTTTTCTCCTGGCCCTTCATCCTTTTGCTATTTTCATTTGGAGAAGCTTGTTATTATTGCATTAAAACCATTAAAACAGGTCACTTTGCAATCATATATAATTTTACACTGTCAGGCATTTTTCTTGCAAACAAGATCTGTGTATATACTTACTAAATTAACTACCTGCTTTAACATACATTTATCCAAATGCTTAATTTTTGCATTCCCAGTGTGCTGAGTGATACAATGACAGTAATAAAAAGAAATTTAATTTGATACGAATTTGTGCCAAGCACTTTTGATAAAGAATGAAACTGAAAAATATGTGGGAAGTCAGTATTTCGTATCTGTTATTTATTTGCCTAGAACCTTCTCTGATACCTGCCTGCATTTAAATTATTTGACAAACAAATGATTACTCACTCCTTTCCTCTAACTTAAAAGCTTCAGAAAATATTTTTCAGATGTTCTGATTGCTCAAGTAATTTGACTTCTTCATATTTTTAGAATTTACCAGGACTTTATTCAGTCACTGGGTAAGAAAATCTTTGAACTACACTTATCCTAGTACTGAACAGCTGCTGATTTTAATATTTTGCAGGTACTCATTTTTTTTACCTGTTTTGATGATTTGCTTTCATGTTGAGATGACAATACAATTGCAGAAAAGCCAGAGCACACTGCTTCTTTCCCTCTTTAAGGGTCATGCAGCCAGTGAAACAAGTTTGGAAATATCAGCTCTTGGTATCAATGAAGGCAGCAAATTCTAAAGATGCTTTGTTGGGGACATCTATCTTTTCAGGCTTGTTTTAGATATAACCACCTTCTCTTTGTAGCAGTCTATCAGTTTATTAATGTATTTAATGTAATGTAATGTAATGTAATGCAATGTAATGTAATGTAATTAATGTATTTATGGCAACCTCCTCCCATTAGTGATAAATGTATTTGGGGCAAAAATGCTTGAACTTCACACAGTTACAATTAGAAGATAAAGTTGCAATACAAGTACCAAGTACCACCACAAAGAAATGGAATATTACTGTTTCTTGATGAATGCCCTTAAGGTACACTGCAAGACACTACTATGATACAAGATGCATAATTCCAGCAACGTTGTTTTTCTTCTCCTCCAAACCTTAATTGAATATAAATAGGGCACCTACTAGGCAGTGAGAGTCTCCAGATTGTCTCTTGCAAGCACTCACATTCCAGGCACACTGGTGACTGCTCTGTCTGGCAATAAGTGTCAGAGTTAATCTCTGTCTCCTGGCTTTACCTGCACCCACATCTGGCACAGGCAAGAGTCTTGCAGTGCCCTGTGACATGGGAATGCCTCAGTTCCTAGTGGGAGCTCCCCTGGTGTCCAAGCCTGCAAGAAGCCTGGCAGTAGCAGGGCTCTGCTGACTGCAGGAACACATACAAGCTGTGTCTCATCCCAAAAGCCACTCATCAGGGAACATGTATTATTGTTATTATTGTTGTTGTCAGGGAGTCTTGCCCAAGGTTGTGTTTCAGAAAAACAAGAAGGAAGCAGCAACAGCTTCCCAATACTCCAGTGCAGCTCAGCATTGCTGAATCCAAGGCTTCTGTGCCTTCAGTGATGGTTGATTTGGTCCCTCATCCTGGAGAACGTGGGAAGCAGCACATTTGTGTGTGTCTCCTGTGCTGATTCCAGCAGCTCAGTTTCCTCTCAGAGGTTTTTGGTGAGGCTGATTGAGGTTCCATGTCTGGGACAGTGATCTTTGCCATGCACCTTCTCACTAGAATCTTCTCCATTCTCAAGTGATAATTTGATGAACCCTGGATTGTAAATAGGACAATACAAAAAAGGTCTCTGTTCTCAGACTGTGTGTCTTGTGGGTATGTTACAGCAGAGGAATTTCCTTTGCTTCCTGCAGTGCCTTTATTGGTATCTCCTGGCAGATATCAAATGCCATGTGAAATCTACCACTTCCCTTCTGGAGTGCTAATACACTTCTGGAAGGTCTGCACATATCCACTCATCCTTTTGATTTGATTCAGTTTGTACTGCACAGCAATTTCCTGGGATGGTTTCAGCTGGCCTCCTGTTCTCTTCTGCCTGTCCTTTTCCTCACAGTGATTCACAGGGTGTTACTAGAGAAGTCAGCTCTTTGCCATGATGCTGCTCTGCTCAAAATCTATTGCCTCTGTGTTGCTTTTCAGCTGCTTGGTTTGAGCTCTGAAATGTCAGCTATGTTTTTACCATCAGATTATCCTTACAAAATATTTTCCAAACAAGTTACCTGAAAGTAACTTTTCTTTTTCTGTCTTAACAAGGGTGTTTGGTAGTTCCTCAAATTCATTCTCTCATTTACAATGGGAAATGTTTCATCCATGAATCCTCTAAATACTAACTTACATATATGATTTCACAGAGGTGTAAGTCTCATTGTGAAGTCAGTCACAGTTCTTGCACTTGGATAAGTGGATATCCTATTTCTGACCAAAGAATATTTGCATTAAGGGGCATATTTTAATCTAGACTCCAGATGAACAGTCCCACTCTTAGTTCACTATAATGACCTCTTCATTCTCAGTGTATACATGGGACAAATACAATCATAACAGGCTTTTACAGCCCCAATCTCTCATAGGAAACTTGGGAAGCACCAATTGTTCATTTCCTTTCCAGCAGATTCCTTTACTTGGGCATTTGGTCACTGTGCATCACACTTACCAGCACTTGAAGAATCCCTGGTTCTTTCAAATATGGTTGCTTTGGGGTTTTTGGTTTGTTTGGGGTTTTTTTGGGGGTTTTTTTTGTTTTTGTTTTTGTTTTTGTTTTTTCTGGGACGAGACAGACTGCTTCATGTGATGTTGTACTTGGATGTGCCTCAGAGACTCCCTATCAGTAATTGCTGCTTTTCTCTTCTGACACAAATACATCCAAACATTTCTTCCCCACTGTAGATGTGCTGAAGCACTGCTGAGGACACCAAATCTGCCATTCCCTGCTACCATCCCCAGCTCTGGCAAGTCCAGGTTGTAACAAGACTGTGGAATTGGCATTTCTCCAAATTTGCAATTTGTGAATGTAGATTTTGAAGCAACAATACATAAGCCATGGGGTTTCTAAGGCTGTGTGAATTACAAATGCCTTTCATGCTCTTACAGGGAGGGTTGTCCATTGTCTCCTTTCTCTTCTCCACTTTGCCTCAGAAATGTGACAATGACACTGAAATCAGCAATAAAAAATGTATGTACTCTAAACAGCAGAAAAATTCACCATCCTGCACAACAGAACACCAGTAACAAATGTACAGACCAAACAAATTGCGTGACATTCAATTTTAATTTCATTGAGTGGGGAAAATTACTCATGCATAGAGATTAACACATAGAGAAAACCAAACAAATAAGCCTAACTAAGAGAAATGTTGCCACAACCTGGTTACTAGTTCCCACCTGATCTTGGGAGCTCATCCAGTACCTGTACCTACAACATTAATTGATGGCAGAAATAGGGGCTGCTTTTCCTCTTGGGTGTATTGTCACAATGCCAGTCTGATTCCAGAAGCATCACCAAACCACACCTGAGAAAACAAGGAGTCAGGCCCATAAATCAGGGGTTGTAAACAATGATGGCAGATAATATTGGACAATCATCTCTGGCCTCATTCATCCATTAATAAATCAACAGAGATTTATGGTGCAGACTGCAGCACCACTGAATCTTTACCCTTTTAAAACCATGTCTATTGAGTTTCAGGCTGGCAAAGCAATCGATTACTCCAGAAAAGCATTTTGAAGTAAATCAAAACCATGATGGGAAAGCACATCCCCTTCCATGTAATGGCAGCTTACTGAACTGCAAGTGCTTCTAAAACCAGGCAAAGAGCAACTTCTTCCTCACAGAGGTAAGAAATCAAGTTTTCATCTATATTAGGAATCTGGCACGCTGTAGTCTTTTATCTTTTTGTGGTTTACATGTTTATACATAACAGGGCAGCCTGCCAACAGCTCTGGCCAAAACCAGAAGAGACAGCTTAGCTCTGAGTGGGGAGGTTTTTACTGGAGCTGTTCATGAAATAGGTGTGCTGGTTTGTCAACACTCAGCTGTAAATCTGGAGGCACTGCCAAAAATGACCACAAAAAACACAGTAAAGCCGAGCAGTGTGTGAGTGCCTCCAGAGAGCAAGGTCCTGTGGTTGGCAGAGAAACTCTCCTGATGCATTCCCAAAGCTGAGGGACCTCATTTGTATTCCCATTTTGGCCCAGGTCCACCACTCCGGCAACGCGAAGGGAAATCAATTGACTAAGCTTCCAGAATTACTTTAGAGACTCAAACAGTGTCAAATCAATTTCCTGTGTCTGTGGCAAACACCAGGAAATTCAGAATTAAGAATCCCCAGTGGACTCCACTCTGTTTCCCTGACCACATGTGTTTAGTGGGGTTTTCATTACACCATCCTACTTCTTTGTATAGATGTTTTCTGTAGATGAATTCTTTTCCACTCTGTGATCTGGGGACTGTGCACAGCTCATAGTCTGTCAGAAGGTGGACACTGAAACTCAGGATCAAACCTACATGCATGCAAGCAAGAGAATCTGTTCATTGAAGGAAACCAAGCAAAGAGTCACTCAAAGCTGAACCCAAGGCTTTCTATTGGTAAATTAAAACCTTCATGGGTGCATTTCGAGACCCCTTGATTTTATCTGAAGTGGTTATGTAGCACTTGGACCAGATAAATGAGCACTGGGCTAAGTGATCTCCAGGGTCCCTTTCAGACCCACACTTCTGCAGCCACACAACTCAGCATGTGCTGGATTCATTTCCCACTCAGCATTTAAAGTACAGATGTTTGCACTGCCTGTGTTATCAGTGGGAAACAGGCCTGGGAGAGCGAGCCTTGCTCAGGCTCCTGAGGCTGAAAATAAACTGCAAAGAGAGGGGGTGAGTAAATGCTGCTAAGAGAGGTTAAACCAAAATAGTGTTTTTCCAGTATTTCCTCAGATTCAATTACGTATAGGATTGTGATTCTGCTTCCTTTGTACAGAAAAGCTCCCACTAACATTAATGGATAGGTTTTTTTCCCTTAAAAAGTTGTACAGAACACAGCCCCTAGACTAAAGGCAAAAATATGCAATTTCAGTATAAATCAAGAGTGTTTGGTTCAGCTCCAAGTGCTGTGAGAGAAAAACAGAACTAAAATTCACTTCAGGGCATCCAAAGACAACAAATGAAATCTTGAGAGAAACTGTAGGGATTGTAGTTACTGCAAAAACGTGTATTGTGTGTTTGTATAGTGCAAGGTTTTGTTCTTTGCTGAGCAGCATGACCTATTTCCCAGCATCATGTGATTTTTGTATTGGAAGACTCTTCTGTGAAGAGGTAGAATTCATTTTCCAGTGGAAAGGAGACAATACTGATTTTCCTTAGTTCTGCCCAATGAAACAGATTAACATCACATTACCTTTTATTTATCTTTTTAAACTTCACCCTTTGAAAAGATACAGACAAGTAGAGCATATGCACATACTTATCTGTTGCTGGCAATATGTAGCTTTGTTAAGATTTCATTCAAAGACATGTACAAGGCCTCAGGAAAATCCAAATTAAACTACACTAGGATTGAATATGATTTAAAGTCCATTTCCAACCACAGAAGCAGCTAAGCACTTAGGCATTTAAAGTGCACAAAAGGAATTTAGGCTGCCTTCCACACCTCCCATCTCACAGAGGTGCCTAAGTTTCCTGCTTAAATTCTGCTTAGTTGCCTGAAGTTTTTTAAACTCTGTACATGGAAATTAAAATCAAGGGATGTCACCTCTGGCTAAAATCATCTGGCATTTCTAAAACAGGAATTCCTGTGTTCCAGTCTCCTAAGCGACTCTCAGACTTTCTGAGTTTATTCCTAATTGAGCTAACTAAATCTGAGAGGAGAGAGAGAAAAAAATAACAAGCATATATATAACAGAGACATCTGGAAGGGAACTGTTTATACAAACTCAACAGCTTTTGAAAAGCTGGGCTCTTGAAGTATACACAGGCACTCCAAATCAGCAGTCCCTTCTGAAATGCCCTCTGTATATATGTATTTTTAGCTAGCAGCTTCTTTATTTCTAGTCATTTCTTCTACCATACTGGAAGCCTTTGGAATTATGGTGATAGGACTTTTTTCAATGCTTGTGTAACTCAAAAAATGGCCAAATGAAAGCTGATTCCACTTTCCCAAAGTGGGGAAAAAGTTTTATGCATTAAGAAATTTCAGCTCTAACAGCAATTAGTTTTCAGGTAACTGGTAGAAAGCTGTGCTCACAGTGCAGGTTTCTGTTCATTTGTCATTAACAACAGCACAACACTGCTAGGGACAGAGCAAAACAGGGAATATTGCAGTAATGAGTAGCAGGCAATGCTGAACATTTGGTAAGCTAAGCAGATATTCACTTAGGTTGGATTTAAAGCATTAACCACTTCAGGAGATGAATTCTGGCTTTCTCCATCTTTTGTATCACATGCACATTAGTGCATTGTGTCAGCATGTGTTTTTTCTTGAGACCTCAAATTAACTAGAGTTTAAATTTAGGATAGGATGTGTCAACACTAGAAAATGAATGTTGTTGCTGTTGTGTTTCACAATGTGACCAAAGCTGTGCATCTGTGCTTGCTGGAGCACCCCTGAATTTTTAAGGATAGAAGAGTTCAGTGTCAGCTTCAAGTCTCCTTGACCCTTCAGCAGTTCATGCAGGACCTGCTGTACCAATATCCAAGTGGTTGCCTGGATTCTGCTCCCTCCAGAAGGGAATTGGGGCTTCTCTGCACCTGACTGGAAACAAGGAGCTGCCTTTGCACCAGAGTGTTGAACATGCCTTAGGCCCAGCTCAGTACTGAAAACTAATATGGAAACATTCTCCAGTGACTTCTAACCAATGGTTTGAGAAGTCAGACTGAAATCTAGGAAGGGAGGGGCTCTAGCAATTAAAAGAGTACTAAGAGAATGTCTTCAGGTGGAAAGAAAATTTGCTTCTGATTATATTCACACTTCCAGAAAAATTGACAAGTGAAGATCAGTGAAGGAGACACTCTTTCCAGGATACCCTGCAGACCTGTTGGGGTTCTCTGAAACAGCTGCTTCACTCATGCTCTTAAATAGATTTCAACTGCTTTGATGTGTTAAGTGGATTTTGCTCAATTTAAAAGGTTAGTAGTGCTTTATTTGAAATCTTTCTTCATGCACACAGCAAACTCTTCCGTGGAAGGGTTTATTTTAATCCTGGGGATGATAATGGATAAATATCAGGACAGCTGCTCTCAGTTTCACCCCAGAGGTAATGGCCAGAACTTCAGAGAGCTCTCTTAAGTGCTGAGAAAGAGAAGATATCATTTGCCAGAAGATGTCAGAACACAGCAGAGGAATATGGAACTCATTTCTTGGCAAACTTTGTAAGTGCTACCTTTGGGGATTTTTAAAATGCTGTTTCTGTATTCACCATTTTTATTTCTAAACTTTAGAAGTACTTCCTTGTTTTTTTTTTTTTTTTTTATCTGTCTCATGCTAAAATACTCCGTGAATGCATCATCTTTTCAGATTTTAGTTTTGATCATTTGATTTTTATGTGCACAACACTCTCACTGGACACAATAAGAAGTGCAAAGTAGGACTGCCAGTACATAATAATACAGGGAATTTATACTTTGCTGTAGTTAAAATTTGGGTAGATCAGAAACAGGTTAGACAAACTTAACTGTTGTCCTGTTGGTGATACAATCTGAGTATTTTTCTGACTGAAGCATTACACAATGCTCCATTTCTGCAGTCAAACTGCCATGAGCTACTTCTGTGAGATCATTTATCTGAATGAGCTATTTCTTATCTGGCTAAGGACTTGTGAGGTACACCAAAGTTCACACAGAGAAAAAAAAAAAAAAAATTTAGGCACTAATCTATGAGCATCCTTGTCCAAACACAAAAGTTGCAGAAAAAAAATGAGCTGCAAATACCTGTGTGGAAAATGAAGACAAAGAGGAGGCTCAGCACTTCAGAGGAACCTCACAGGGATTGTCTTTGTCCTTTCTCCATTCTGTGGGGGGACTGAAATACACCTGAGGTGTTCTCCAGGAAGCCAGGCAGGCTGCTGGAATCCATGGCAGCCTCCTATAAAGTTACACCAGCACAGGAGATCAGCCAAAGAGTTTGTGGTTGGCCAAGCTGGCGTGGGCTGAGCAGCATGAGATGAGGTGAGCAGAACTGCCAGGAGGAGGCTGTGCTGGAGGAGAGAGAGGGAGGGAAAAGCTACACACACCCAGCTGACCTAAGGGAGAATCTCTGCCTCCCACAAAACTGGAAACCAGTTGAGAGTTCTGTGGTGGCAGTTAAAGTGCAGCAATAAAGGGATTTAATGGCACTTCGAGTAAACACAGAACATAAATATTTAGATATTCCTGGTGTGTACTTTTATGAAGTAGGTCGAGTTATGATGTTCTGAATGTCATGTATCACAGGCAAAAGAGGGAGAACATTTGGAACCTAAGCCACAGTTAAATGCACTTTTATTTACATAGCTCTACCATAGCTGCTGAGGGTAACATTTGCTTTACTGTGAAGATTCAAAGAACACTATCATCCTCTCTTTCCATGTTACTGCCCAATGTTAATCTCCTCAAAATCTATATTCTGCAACTATCTTTCAGAGGTAATGAATACATGTGATCTTGAAGAAAAAGCTTTCAGAGCTGCAAGCACTCACCATGCTGGAGATTACACCTAATTATTTAGTGGCATCAGTAAGGTGTTTGAAGGATAACACCAGGAACTGGTACTTAAAAATGTTGTTCTGATGGAACTTAACTATCTTTTTTACTTTTCTCTTTTTCTTTTCTTTTCCCTTGTATTTCTATTTTCTTTTTTCTTTTCTCTCTTCTCCTCTCCTCTCCTCTCCTCTCCTCTCCTCTCCTCTCCTCTCCTCTCCTCTCCTCTCCCTCTCCTCTCCTCTCCTCTCTCTCTCTCTCTCTCTCCTCTCTCTCTCTCCTCTCCTCTCCTCTCCTCCTCTCTCCTCTCCTCTCCTCTCCTCTCCTCTCCTCTCCTCTCCTCTCCTCTCCTCTCCTCTCCTCTCCTCTCCTCTCCTCTCCTCTCCTCTCCTCTCCTCTCCTCTCTCTTCCAAGCTTTGACACCTCCCATGGTGCATCCAAGACAGCTCAGGAAGACTTCCCTATCTCAACTTATTATTGCCCATAAAAACCTCTTCATGTTGAATTTCTCTGGCTAGGACAGATCCTGCATGCAATCCCTGAGGAGAACGAATATGATTCCAATCGAAACCATCATCTTTTAAAACTTAACTCTGAAAAACGGACCGACCTTGTACTGCCCTGGATGTGTTCCGACCTGCTCCTTTATGTTTACATGTAGGAACAAAAGGACACCGTCAGTCTGTTGGTGCCACATTTGTACCAATCAAACACCAACCAAATAGCCCAGGTGAGATCCTGCTCCTTCCACGGAGCGCTTCCACCACGCCCGGTCCTTGGCAGGGATGGATTCACAGCGCAGGGAGCGTCAGCAACCGAGCCGGTTCCCGTTCCACCGCTTCTCCTCCATCCCGCCCCGGGACCGTGCCATTCATTAACACCGCTACCTGCCCGTTCCCTGCCTTACTGAGACTTTCCGTCATCCATCCCCCACGGCTCCATCTCCGCCTTTCCCCCGTGCTCGGCAGCTTCGCCCACCGCAGCCGGCGGCTGCCGCTCCCTCCCAGCCCCGCGGGGCGGCTGCGGCGGGGCCGGGCCCGCGGGCACCTCCCTCCCGGCATCCCTGCATTCCCGCATCCCTGCATCTCCGCATCCCTCCCTCCCTGGTGCCGCGGGATGCGCTGCCGGGCGGGCGGGCGCACACGGACCGCGCTCCCCAGGGGCAGAGCCATGTCTCCGGTGAGCGCTGGGGCTGCGGGGGAGCCGCGCTCCGGGCTGGGTAATCTCCCCACGGCCACCAGCGGGTGATGGGCGGGAGCGGGGCGGGTGCAGGGGGGGCGGCTCCGCCGCATCGCATCGCATCGCGTCCCGCAGCGGCGCGGGCAGCGCGGAGCCCCGGCGGGCGCTGCGGGGCGGAGCCGGCGCCCGGGCGGGAGGAGCGGCGGCCGCCGCCGCTGCCGCCCCCGCTATCTGACCCGACCTTCCCCCTCTCCTCCTCCTCCTCCTCCTCCGCCCCCGGCTCTCCTGCCCCCAGCGGCCCGGGAGGAACTGAACCATCGCCGCACAGGAAGTAGCGGCTGCGGGGAGCGGCGGCAGCCACAGCCGGGGCTGCCGCACTCAATGAGCGACGCTCCCGCAGCCGCCCGCCCCGCTCGCCCCTTCCCCGCCTCCCGAGGGCAGCGGCGCCGAGCCAGCCCGCCGCCGCCGGGGGCTGGAGGCTGAAGCGGGCACAGGCAGCTCCGGCTCTGGAGCTCCTCTCCTCCGGAGAGGAGGAGGAGGAGAGGAGGAGGAGGCGGCGGGGACTGCAGGTTGGTGCCGCTCCGCCGGTACCGGGGTGCGGGGGGAGGCGGGCGGCGGAGCCCAGGGCGGCCGGGGCTGCATCCCCGCTCGCCGGGGCTCGGCCGGCAGCCCCTGGGGAAAGGCCCGCTGGCTGCCCCCGCTGCGGCGGCTCGGGAGGAGGAGCGGGGGCCGGGCCGGCTCGGCTCGGCTCGGCTCGGCTCGGCTCGGCTCGGTCCGGCGGGGGCAGCGCTTTGTGCGGCGGCGGGCGGTACCGGGGCCGGGGCGGTACCGGGGAAGGGCACCGTGCCCATCCCGGCTGAGATGGACACCGTCCCGGGAGGAGGGCGGCTGGGCTCCCCGCCGAGTGCCGGGGATGGATGGATGGATGGATGGACGGGCAAAAAGTGGGGGAGCGGTTTAAAACAAAAAGAAAGAAAGAAGGAAAGCCCGTTTCGGGAGAGCCGGGCTGTGCCTGGGTGCACGGCTTGCGAGTGCAAAATGGAGAAGAGCAAACCCTATTGATCTGAGAGGCAACCAAATGGGATGCTGTTGTGCCTGGATTCTGTTCAGAGGATGCTGATGGATATATTAAGGTGTTAGCCTAAGGTGTAGGCATCTGAATAAATAAGCACGCTGATTATCCCCTTAGAGCTTTTAATACACCGTCTTCTGATGGAAATTTTTTGTGTTGAGATGGATACCTGTTTGATGCCACACTTGTATGTTCTTCCCCTCCAATATTTTTTCCTCTTTTAATCTTCATATTTCCTCATTGATTAGGCAGAGAGCCTGTGTGGTATGAGAAAGTGTCAGAGTTTCCAGGAATCTTGCTGCTCATTCTTCAAAGCATTAATAATCTCATTTGCTCATCAGGTTATCTTACTCATTAATTTCAAGGCCAAAATAAACTCCATGGCCTTTCCCCCTCTGCTGCTCCGAGGGAAACAGGCTGGAGTCCAAGATGGCATGTTTGCTGCCAGTGCACTGCTGATGTGACAAGCGTGTTTGGGAGCAGAGTGGTGAAGCTCTCCACTTGCCTTGGCACTGCTTCTCTTGTGGTGACACTCTTCACTTGAGACTGTGCTTGAACCACAGGTCCTTTGTGTGAGTTTCTACATAATCTCACTTAGGTATTTGTGTTTATTTTCTCAAGTTTGGTTCTACAAGCAGTAGAACTTGTACAGTTTCCATTAGTTTTCTTGCAAGCCTGCAGCTGTGTAGGAGATGGTGAAGTTGAATGGAGTTGTAGTTGAGCATTGGGCTGGTACAGAACTTCTTGTGCTGGGAACAGTTCTGATCCTTGGATTGCAAACATAAATGTTCTGATATTTCCTGTAACTTTGACAGGAGCCTTGACTTTTGGTTGCCTTCTGTGTACTCCAGTCTTCTTTCCCTTTCACATTTGTTGTTACTGAGCCTCCATGACTAAGATACTGCTCCTTCCTTTCAGTATGGTTTTCAGCCTTTTCTAAGAGCACTCTTAAGAAAGTCTCATTATCTCTTTCTTGCCTAATTCCCACCTTCACCTTTCCACCCTTATACACACAGTTAATTGGAGAAAGCAGGACAGAGAACAGTTGGTCTCCAAATATAGCTGGAATTCAACAAGCACAGGAGAAACACCTGACCAGATTGTCCCTGCTGAGCATGATAAAAATGGCAGGACCACTTATCCAAACTTTGTAGTGCAGTTTAACAGTGCATTGCAGATGGCTCTGCTGAGAGTGCTCAAGTTGTGCCTGACAAGGGCTGAAATCAGAATGGGCTTTAGTTGAGGTAATGTTGGACAGAAAAAAAGAATGCCATTTCCTCTTCCCCTTGTGGTTTCTTTTGTCTCTCAGGAGGTGCATTAACAAACTGGACAAAATTCCACTTACAGTTACAGGGAACTCTACTAGCACAAAGTATATGTTCTTTTCCCAGCCAGAGCTAAAACTTTCTGCTCTGTGTTAATCTTCTTACAAAATGAAATTATTGCATAGTCCTGTGCTGCCTTAATTTTTTTCTTCTCTGCCTCTGTTAGCAGAAAGATGCATTGTTTTCAAATCCTAAATGGTGTTTTGTTTACTTGCAAAACTATTACAGAATAATTGGATTTGAGGCTTACATTTTGTGGGGAACCAGTGTGAATAAAGTATTGCTGTTAACTGTAATGAGTTCACCTATTCTAAATTTATGATAGGCATAATTTTTGGGAGGCTGCTTCTACACTCTATGCAATTATAAAAAAAAAAAAAAGCCAAAAAAACTAAGAAAGGTTGCATTCAGTCTTGCTGCTTTGGCTTATGAGAACATAATTCTTGATAAGAATGGTCAGGGTACTGATGAAGAAACTTAATTATCATCTGCAGTGGCTAAAAATGTCCTGTTCTTTCACAGGGTTTTTTAGTGTTCACACTTGATTAGTGCATGCATAACCTGATGATAGTCGGTGCCTGAACAAAGACCAGGTGTTTTGGTCTTTGTTGGTACCCAGAGTGCTGGGAGATAAAGAACAAAAGAAATGACAAAACCCAAGGAGAACCTAGGATCTCATTGCTACAGAGACATCTCTAATAAGTACTCTTTGTCTATGCATTCCACGTTAGGACCAGGGTGCTTTTGCTTGTGGGTAGCTCTTAACAAGTAATTGATAACTTTTTTTTTTTTTTAACCAAAATGAAAAGGAAGGGAATAAAGAGATATTTGAAGGCGTTATCTAAATTTCTTCTTTACCCATGATATTAACCAAGATAAAATAAGGAAAAGGAACACTAATCCCCAGGCCTCTGCTGTGTGCTTGATGAAGATACTCTTAAATGTGTTGCATGAAAATCAGTTTGCCATCTGATGCAGGATCCTGGTAGGATTCCAGGCGTGAGTCAGCACCTAAGTTAGGGACTGATTATCACTAGGACACGGGCACCTGTGGGCAAAATCAGGATAATCTAGGAAGTGTTTAATTTGCTGGTGTACCAAACTTGGTTTATTAATTGCAGAGGTCCAAATTGCAAATGGTTAAAAACGGAAGTGAACCCTTGCTCATGTATTTCTTTTGATGTCTCCAAAGTCAATACATATTTATGATTTATCTGTAACATTTCCTTGTGATTCAGAGTCTGGACACATTTAGGAGTGTGCAAGGCATGGCAGTGATGAGAGGATGAACACTTAGACATGTTGCACACACGTCATAGCAAACATGAAAGAAATATTTGTCTTTTTTGTAAAGACCAAACTGCAAGTGCTGCCTTTGGATCCATCCTTTGCAGCAGCTCTGCTTTCTGCTGTGCATGTATTTGTAGCTGTCTAACCAGCATAACTGTGCAGGATGGGACATTTGTCTGGGGAAGCAGGAGACTTGGGTTCTTGTTCTTGTCCAAATGAGTATTCAGTGAGTGTTACCAAGAAAGAACTGAAAGCCTAAGGGGCTCTTTTTGCAGGTAAACCTAAGTAAAACCCAAATAGTTTTAGGAGGACAGTGCATTGACTGAGGAAGTGCTGGGTGACAATTATGATAAAGCTTTCCTGGCCTTGGTATCAAAATAATGCACAGCTCAGGGTACATGAGGATACACTGGGCTGATGGGCAGAAGAGACAATCAGTGACCTCTCTGTTTCATGCCTCTTTTGTGAGAGGATCTGTGTTGTCTTGCACCTTGAACTTTCCAAACTTGTTGATCTCTATGAGATAAACCTGGGGAAAGCAGAATTTGGGAGTCCATCTCCTTGCTGTTGGTAAAACAGCCAAAACAACCCAGTGGCTCCTGTTAATTTTTTTCTGTTTTATTTTTTTTCTTTCCCCCCAGCCCTTGTGGTTATTCTGAGGCATGCAGTTTTAGGAAGAGAAAGCATGTAATTTTAATTTTGGGCTTTCTCTCCTCTGGGAATTGGGGAACTTGGGACTTAGGCTCCTTGAGGGTTTTTACTGCAATGCTGCATTTTTGTGCACCCATAGGTGTCAGTTCCTCTGTAGAGAGGAAAATAAAGAGAAATAAAGAGAACGAGATTTCTGTTCCCTCTTGGATGGGGAATGAAAGCTGGTGTGCTGACTAGTCTTAATACTGTCATTTATCTTGCAGTAGTATCAATAATGTGGTGTTTGCTTTCCAAACAAAAGATGTGGTTTGTGTCCCGAAGAGTTTAAAGATCATTTGAAGCCTGGTGTAGTGGAAATGGTAGTTTTCTCTGCCAAATCGTCTGGGTTGCAACCTTGTTGCCTAATTGTGTGATTACTGCTGGAGTTCCAGACTGCTCAGAAAAAAGAAACAAAAAAAGAAAGAAAATGAATATCCTCGAAGTAGGTGTTGATTTCCCTGTATTTTATGAGAAAGAAAAGCCATATAGATTCTTTATACATTTGGACTGAAATGGCAGAAGTTTTCCATACCAGTGAGGTGGATCCAAGTGTATTGCAGAACGTTTAGAATCCAACAGTTCCTGTGTATTCAGGGAGGAAAAAAAAAAACAACCCACCTTATTTAAACTGCTACAATGTTCTGCATCAATGCTAAAAGTTATTTAATGGTCAGGCGTAAGCAGTCTGACATTGGACTCTGTGTGTAGCAGCTCTTCTCCATGCAGACTTTCTCATTTGCTGTAAATGAGATTTCAGTGACATTTTTAGTTCCTTTTTTTTTCTCCTCTTGTTGTTCTTGTGTGTTAGCATTGCTTAAATAATTATAGTGTGCTCACCAGAAGCCCTGACAGCCTAAACTGAGTTCTTTGTAAAAAACGCAGTGTTTCCCTAATTAAGAGAGACTAGAAACAGCACCTGAATCTATTAATTAAATAGTCAAAGTTGATATCTATTTAGGATATATTAACAATCAAAACAAAATACATTTCTGACTAAAATGTTGCCCAGAGTAAATGAGCTACTGTGAGGAGCTCTTTTTTTTTGTGAAGAAAAATAATCTATTGGTGCTGCAACTGTCACACATGCACAGTCATGCAAAATTCATGTGAGATAGTTCCCAATTCTATGGTACTGAGAACAATAGCCACTATTTCTTCTTCAAAGCTCTTAAGAGATGTTAAATAATCCTTGTGACAACCCTATGAAGTGAGTATTGTAGTAATTTTGTATGGATGGCAAAACAATTAATGGGCATTGTCTCCAGCTGTAATGAGAAAGTGGGATTTGCTTGGCCTCCTGCTTGTGTGAGCAAGGCTGGGTGAGCCTGTCCTGCTGCCTCTTCTCCTGTATCTGTGCTGATGGAAACAATCTTCAGATGCTGTGTTCAGCAACATGAAGGTGTGTAGGACAGGGTGGAACCTGCATGTCCTGGTAAGGGATGGATTTAGCTCATTCTTAATTATCCTGGCATCACTTCTTGGAGGAGAGGTGTGTGCTTTATAAGTTTGCTCTGCTCAGTGGCAAGAACTTTCAAGTTCACACTAGCAGTGAAACATGTGAAAGAAGATATGCCTATTTCTGATCTACAGAAAAAACACTATGTCAAGAAGAAACGGGTTTTCTTCCCCTGGCTGCTGGCTGTGAAAGTGAGGCTGCTCAGACTGACTCCAGAGAACCAATTTCCTCATTTGTGGAATGAGATCCTGGCCAGACTGGGCTTGCTTAGTTTGACTTGAGAGTGGTCTCCTGATTTCCTTGGATCTGGAAAAGGCATGGATGCCACTGCTGCCTCTGCTAGGTGAGCACCAGCTGTGTCTCCAGCTGGAGGAGGTCTGGCTAACCAGGACAGCAGTTCTGTTCAGGTCACACAGGTGTCACAGCCTGGCTGTGGCTGCTGAGATGCTTGTGTCTCCTCTTCTCCTCCACCAGCTCTGCTGCTGCCCTTCCAGGAGTTATAAATGCCACAGCAGATGGCTTGGGGAGGCAGTGTCTGTAATTACTGCTGCGACATTCGCCCAAGCTTGACTCTGCACAAAGAACGCTTTTTTCCCCCTGGAGATTCAGAGTTGTTGTACTTCAAATGCAGATTTTGTCTTTTCAGGGGAACATGATGGAGAAAAATGTGTGATTTATGTGCTGGTTCAAAAGCAGCCTGTCTTTCTTCTTGACATAATTCATATCATGCTTTATTGTTACCAGTTTTCAGTCTTCTCTTGCTAGGTCAGCTTTCATGTTCCTGGTAGTGATATGGGCTAGACTGCTTATGGACCCAAGTTCTGATAACAGCTGACATATTGCTAAATAACACAACCATGATCAGTTCATTTGACAAGGGCAGGTAACCTTGCAGCAAGTTTCAGTGTGAATGTTGATCTCCCACCTGAACAAGGATGTGCAGCTCTAGGTTTGACACATCTTTATTGCCTGATGCAAAAACTCATCTCCCAGTGGCAGCTGTGATTGATTGACCAAGGTTAAGCTGCACAATGTCTTATTTTCTATGGGCTCCTTGCTCCAAATACCTTTCTGAAGTCTTCATCAGTGTGTCTGAGCTGAATCTTCTCCTGCATCTCTCTGCTGCTGATGGCCCTTGGGTTATTAACCATGTAGCCAGCCAGGTTTGAATTATAAGAGGGCTGAAGCCAAAGAGAAAGAAAGGTTTTAATTTCCTGAGGTCAGTGAAGAGGCTGTGACCCAAATCACCCCCTGAGCAATGTTTTTTCCTTCTGGTGGTCACAGCAGAGGTGGTGTCTCTGGTTCCTCAGACAGCTTCCTGTGGTTACTTATGGCACAGAGGATTAGAGCCCCACTCTTCCTAGGGAGTCTCCTCTATTTGAGGGATTTTTTATTTATTTTTTTAAACTTGCTTTGCTTCTAAAGTACATTTGGCTAAATGTATAAGTAGCAATGGGACTTTGGGCCAAATTGCAGATTGTTATTGATCTCTTATTTCCAATGAAATATCACTGGGATCATGGGATTTTGAGGTTTTTTGTCTTTCTTTTGCTTTCCTGGCCACCCCATGGCAAGGGAACAGGACTGTGCCTTTTTGCAGTCTCTGCTCACAACTAACTCTTCTGAAACTTGTAAATGGTTTTGGTGTTGAATTTGCCTGTGGTATTGCTCTTACTTGTGGAGAGGACAACTACTTGAAAACAGATGTATATCATATTTAGCAAGCACTGTAGCAAGGATGTTGTTTGCATAATCCTTTAGGAATTGAGATAGCTTAATCTGAAATAGGATGTACTTTGAGTAACTCAGTTTGCTTTTTATTGTCTCAAGTTGAGTTGTTTCTGTCAATGGATGCTGAACTGGCTGGCCTAACACTCCAGCTGCATTTTTCCCCAGCATCTTCTGTGATGGTACAAGACCTACTGCTGCCAAATACTGCTGATTCCTTTCAAGCTTTCCTGCCCAAATATTCATTCGAAAACACTCAGTGAACCCTCTGCCTGCTCTGAAAAAAGTGAGTTTGCATTCATTGCCTAACAGCAGTGATGCCTTAAACTGATTTTAGAAGGCAGCAGCAGAGCAGTGCCTTGGCTGTAGGTCACTGATGTTAGGCAGCAGCAGGGTCACAGTGTGCTTGCCCTGCTCCTCTGCTCCTCCCTGGCCATCAGCTGCTGTCTGCTGCCAGGGATGTGTTGTGATATGGGCTGGACCTTGGCTCTGACCTGCTGCAGACATGCTTGTTTGCTGCCTGGGTCCTGCTCAGCCCCCAGAAAAGGCATTCAGCCTCACCTTTGAAAACTTTGGTTAAAAATGGCATTGCTTCAGCTTGTTTGTTGCAGCTGGAGCTGTGGCTGTGGATTGAAGACCATAACTTATGGTAAATGTTTTTGGAGCTTAGAGTCTAGAAATGAAGACATGTCCATTAAATATGTATGTTTATTTAGTGTGTGTTAGATGTATACTACTGCTGGCAAGCTCTCCTGGGTGCAGCTCTGCCTGTACCAAAGCCCTCTTGATGGTACTTCTGTTTTTTTAAACTTTGAAGCCTTTGCCAACAACTTCCCAATAAGAAGTTGTTTCATTTTTGTCTGTATATAGTTTTTTTTTTTTTTTCTGGTGTATTCCAGTGCACTGCTGGAGTGGTGTGTTGGCTTTTCAGAAGCAATATCATGCTGGAGAACAAGAGCTCACCCAGGTGGTGGTGATGAGTCCTGGGGCACTCACATCATCACCTCAATTATGTTACTTCACAGTAAAAACCAGGTAGATGAACCAGAAAGTTCACCTTTGAAATAACAGGACCTGCTGTATGTAACCCACTAGGAGCCTTACTTCACTCAGGTAATGAGATCTACCTTTCTTTACAGCAAAAAAAAAAGTGGTATAGAACTTTCTTACGTTTCTTTTTTCTTGCACTGTTTATATTCCATCATTTTTTTAATTCCCTAAACCTTAAGCATTTTTTAACATTTTCTATTTCTGCAGTGATCTCAATGTTTGTTGATAGATCTGGTCTGGAGGTTGAACCTTTGGTTTTCCTCCAAGGCACTGAAGGATGCAAAGGCTGTACTTTACATCCATCTACACTGACTGCTCCAACACCAATTCTAAACCTGTCCTGATGGCTCCCAGGGGAAGCTGTGAACTGCTGGGAAGGGTTATCTGTGGGTGACTTGGCTTGCTGGGCCTGACAGAGGAGGAGGAGGATGTGTTTTTGTACAAGGGAAGCAGAAGCTCTACTGCACTTGGTGTTGCATTTGAAACTAGCACTGCTTGCTCTTCACACCACTGCTGCTGTGAAGGAAGGCACATCCTTTGAGGACATGATTGGGTTGATAATGGCAGTGAAGGCTTCCTTCTCAGTGAAAGAACATCCCAAAGAATGTGGTTTCACATTGGTTTAACAGGCATTTCCTTTGTTGGTTTATTTTAATAAAATTTTGCCTAGATGGCTTGTTTTAATTGAATGTTTTAGCAAGCTGAAAGCAGGCATTTTACTGTCTCTCTTTAATTTGTGCTGATACGTGGTTTAGCATAATTATTTTTTAATGCCTTTTTTAAAGTGCAGTGCCCTCATCCTCCTGACCCTCTTCATTCAAGAAGTGGATTTAATTTGGAGAGAAATGTCTGTTGTATCGCTGCCCTGTGGCAGGGAGGTTATGTGGGAGGGGTGGGCTTGGTAAAAAAAAAAAAAAAATTACTGGCTTTTAAAGCAATGGGTTCAGGCCAAAAAGCATAAAGAATGGTCTGAAGCATACTGTGGTGTTTGTAAGCTGCCTTTCTGAACCTCATGAATTTAGTTCTAAATATGAACCTTGCAGCATTGCACAGATGCCTTGGTTTTACTGTGTGACCTAAAATAACCAACTTACAGTTTTTCTCCTTTTTTTTTACCCCCTCCATTCCTCTCATAGGCCTGTCCTTTCTTCTTGGCCAGCATTAACTGTCCTGGATCCCTAAAGAGGAAAACAGAGCCATCTTCCTCTCTTTTTAGGTTTCTGCCTGATCCAGTCTGTGAAATGGTGGAGTACTCCTGGGTAGGAGGATTTTGTCACTGAGCAGATAAAACTGGCTATCTCCTGTCTAGTTGGCTCCCTGCTCTTCCCCAGTGCAATAGGAATACCAACACTGGAAAAAAAGGTTGGCACCATCATTTACAGTGGGAATGCAGTTTAGTCTGGAACAGAGGAGTCTGCTGGACCCTCCCTTTGAATAAGATTAACCACAACAGCCTCAATTTTTGGTGATACCAGTGCCTACATTCATTTGTGCCTCTGTATTTACTCTGGAGGCTTTTCTTTAACACTGCTCATTAACACAGCAAGGTTGGCAAAACTTCTAAAGGGGAAAAAAGCTCTAGGCTTTCTTGTATTCCTACCAAATACCTGTTTTGATAATAACCAGAAATGCAGTGCTTCCACTTAGCAGTTTGAAACTTGAATGTGAGTCTGTCTTAGGTGATTGCAAAAAACCCCTAAGAACCCCAAACTTTTCCTTGCTCTCAGACTCCAAAGGGAAAAAAAAACAAGCACCCTAGATGAGAGTACACACACACACCTGCAAAATGGTTCTCCTTGGCATGAGCTGGACTGTGGCATGCAGCTGAAGGAACCTTTTCCTGTGTACCAAGAAAAACTGAGTGGGAAAAAACATTCGTAGAGATGTCTAGAAAACATGAATAAAGGGAAGGTTTAAAGAATCACGGTGGTTCTATGTAGAGAACACCTGGAAGGCTGCTGCAGGAGCAGAAGGGAGTGAACTGCTGTCTGTGCCTGCTGTAGAGAGGACAAGTTAGGGATTTAAGATGCAGAATGGAGAACTGCAAAACCTTGGGAAAAGCTTTCTGTTGCCAAGCAGAAGTTGTAAAATCGGTGTTGCTGGAAGGAACTAAAAAAGAAAAAATCCTGGCAGATCCTGGAGTAGTGTTGGGATTTGGTGTTTCTGCACTGGGGACTGGAGTGCTTGGTCCCTGATGGGAAATGAACCCTTATGAGACGTGGCAAGGGGCAGGGGAGATCCAAAGAATGTAAGTTCTGGCTTTCCCTGCTCACCCCTTATGTTGCTGTGAAAAAAAAAAATCTAACTAGGAGTGAGTGGTGGACAAGAAATTAGTAGTCATGATGAGGAGAAGTAAAAAGTGATGGAGGAGCTTTGCTGTCAAAGGTTGGGGACAGCTGGGTTAGGTGACTTATGGAAATCTCCTTTGGCTGCACAGCCTGCAGTTTTATATTGGGAGAGACTCATGTTCCAGCCCTGCTCCACTCTTGGAGTCTCACGTGCTGTGAATTCCTGCACAGGGCAACACTGACCTATCTGATGTCAGATCAAATAACCCTGGGAAGGATATTGGTATTTTTGCTTTGCTGTCAAGTGGTCCTTGCAGATAGGGGCTGCTTTTTATCTTCCTCCTGGAGAAGGTGAAGCAATTCACATGCAATCCGTGCATGTTCCCTGGAGAATGTGGAGCAAAGCCTTGAAGGTGGTGACCTTAGAGATCAAAACAGGTGCTGGAACCCAGCTACCAGAAAGACCATGGTGCCTTCAGTTTGCTGTTTTTTATTTCAGCCTTTGGGCTCTCAGTGAATTTCTGTGGCACAATTAATTCCTGATGACCAGCCAAAGGAGAGTGGTAACTACAAGGAATGCATGGAGGGCACTAAACAAAAGCTGAAAGGCTGGGTAAGTGCCTGCAGAATTTAAATGCAGGTGCTGGTTCTCTCTACAGCCACAGTCCTGCTTGCCTTTTTGGTACTGCAGCCATTGCATGAAGCTGGTGGGTGCTGAAGTAGTTTTGCAGAACCAGAAGCACTGAATTAAAATCTGAGCCAAGTTCCTGGCTCCCTGCACCGGCGAACGCTTCGCCTGCAAGCATCTGAGACAGAGTACCAGAAAATTTATGGACTGTGATGGTCTGTCACTCTGTGTGAGCAGAAAAGAAATACCATCCAGCTTCCTGAATTGATTTCTTTGGTGCATGGTGAACCTAAAATTATTTGGCAGGACATGTGGTCTTTGTGTGTTGGTAAAACACGGGCGATCTGGGATGCTCCATGCAGGGAAGTGCAAGTGGAGCATCTTGTTCTTGGAGTTCTCTTCCCTGCAATGACCAGCATGTGACCTTGGCAGTGCTGAGCTCTCATCAGCTGTGTCATAATAAATCATCAAAAATAAGTGTATTTCTAATGTAAATGGGATATATCAATGAGGCACAACTTTCCTCCTGACCACAAGGAAATTCAGTCTTATTGTTGTTCTCTGTGGGGCCTGTGCCTACACAGGGCAGACAGGACTAAGATAAACTGAGCCTCCATTTAATAACTCAGTAACTGTTGGGGGAATCTGTAATTTGCTGGCTTTCAAAACACCAGATGCTCTTCTGAGAGGGGAGCCCTGCTGTGTTTCTTCCTTAATTCCAGGACAACATTAACATGGGGTTCTGTCCACTGGAAGCATTTTGGATGTTATTGTGAGGACTTATATAATGGACCCTATGTCTTGGAAGACTTTTGCAGATAATGTAGTGTTTGGAGTTCACAAATCTGGTGGAATTACATGTGTGACAGAGGATATGAACAGCAGAAAGCCAGTTACCTTCACTCAGGATATTTGCTCTGGATAGCCGTGAGTCCTCATTAGCTGTGTGCTTCTAAACCTGAAAATAGTTGTTACACAAATTAAAATCCCCACTGCACTGATACAGATCCTCTCTGCAGGGGTGGCTGACAGCAATAGTGTTTAACAGGTTCCAGCAGCATCAAAAAGATACAACCTGATTACAGAGTGGGGATTTTTTTTCCCTGCACTGAGCTTTTTTGCTTGAAATTTTAACTTGCATGTCTTCTCCAGAAGAGGATGGATCTTCCCAGACAGGTGAAATTGTGCATCTCTAACTTATCTTGGTATAATTGTCTCTTGTTCATCTCCTCCTCCTTCTCTTCCTTGTTTCATCCCACTTACTGTGGGTTTTGTCAGGGCCCTTTTTTAGGCATTTAGAATCAGTTCCCAAATTGCAGTAATGAGCAGGTAAGTTTAACACTGCACAGCATGATAGATGCACTAATTGTACAAGCAACACTTGCTCTTTGTGGCTTTCATTTTTGTGCTTCCTGTATACTCAGATCAGGTTTTCTTTCCTGTACCTCTAACCATTTTTTGGTACAAGTTGTGGGGGGCAGGGGGGAAGAGGAGGAGCATGAAGGCAGTGAAAATAGCCTTTACTCCTGGTTTTCCTTGGGTTTAACATTTATGTTGCCATGGCATGGACACTGCCAAGTCCATCTGTGGGCAACCAGCAGACCTGCCCACATTTACACATGTAATATTTGGGCAGCCACTGCTGTTTTTCCAGCTGTGAACTAAGCCAGCAGGTCCAGGGGTGGCCAGGGTTGGAAGAGAGGGATGTGTCAGGGAGATGCTGTGGGGCATCATCTGTTCAGCCTGCTGCTTTCTGGGGCTCCTGTTGCCTGTCTGCTTCTGAATTCCTGTGGCACATCTCTCCTGGCCTTGCTTACTGCTCCTTGGGATCTGTCACATCTTGAATGTGCTGTTTGTCTAATTCCTTATTTTCTCCAGTAGGAACTTGTGGAGTTGTTTCTGCTGCTTCTTCCCCCCTGTGTCCCACCAAGGCACTTTGTGCTGCTTTGTCTGGGGCCAAGAGGTTCAGAATTCTCTCTTGAGGGCTCTTACACCCCTTTAAGAGCTGCTGCCCATTTTTTAGGATGCATTATTACCTCTTCCATTTTTTGAGAGTCCTAGTTTTCTGCCTCAGGTCTGGATGCAGTCCTAATTTATGTAGAAATCCTATCTTGAAACTTGTTCAGTTGTTAACTTACCACAGACAGCTTTGCAGTTCTTGTGATGGAAGTGAGAGTTTCTGCATGTGGAGGGGGCTGTGCTAACTCACTAAAGATTTTGGTTATGTTGGCTAGTTCTTGACTGCAGCTTTTTTAGTTCCTTAATGAGAGGTTATTTTGGGAGAAAGAATGTAATCCAGTCAAAACTCAAATTTCAGTCAGGGCTGATTCATTTTGTATGGGCATGTTTTGTTGCTCAGCATTGCTCACAATAGCAGTTAGAAGAATTGGAGTGTTCAAACTAATTTTTGCTAGGTCTTTCCTGTTGGCAGTGATTGGCTTTCCTGACATGGTTTCATTTCAGACTTTGGAACACTAATTTCTGTTTTGTATTAAATGTACTTTTGACTAATAAAATGTGTTAGGGAAAGTAATAAAGCTCAAAGGGGAAAAAAACCATTTCCTCTTGACATAATGTTTTTTCTGTAGATCAGAAATGGGCATATTTTCTTTTGACCTGTTTCATTGCTAGTATGAACTTGAAATTGAAAGTTCTTGCCACTGAGCAGAGTAAACTTATAAAGCACCCAAGTAAATTAAGGCAGATTATTTGGAGTCGAAAAGATGTCACCTTTGTTTATCACCATGCCATAGTGGTTCCTGTTAGCAATCATTGTGGCTTTGGAGAACAGGATGGCTCCGTGAGGTTAGAAAACACTTTCCAAAAGTGTCAAGTGTGCATATCAGGTAGTTAATATCTATAATGTCTGCTGTCTAAAACCTGGGGTTTTTTTTTCATGTATGCTTTTTCATACTGGAGCTTGGTTGATTTTTTTTTTTTTTTTTTTAAAGAGAGGGAAACTGCCATGATGTCTCACAAAGTAATAGAAGCAAATAGTGTTATAAATCCCTTGATGTGTTGTGAAAGCCTAGACCTTTCCTATTGCTACCTTTTATTTTCCTCCTGTGCAGCTCAGGTTTTTTATTACATGCTCTTTCTCTCATGATCACTATTCTCAAAAGTTTCTTCAGGCGGACTGATACCATGCAAAAATATTAAAAATATTTACACTGAGACAGCAGCTTTTTTTCTGCACACCAAAATCATGTGTCCATCCACCAAATGAACTGTCTGGAAGGGGACAGGATGGAGGGACCAGGCTGGTTCTAAACTATATCTCTGCTTTAATTAAATGTTGTAGAGGCTTGTGGGGCAGCTTGTCTAGCTGAACATCTCATGTCCCTTTAGTAATTTAGGGTATTTCTCCTGGCCTGGAGCCACCACTCTCAAAGGGCACTGGTTTCCCAGTGGTCTAGGCTGGCATCTGCCAGTCCTGTGTGGATGTTGTGGATGTGTCTTGGAAACATCTAAAAACATCCCTTGATGCTATGTTTAGAAACCCAGATCTCTTCCATAAGTGTTGGTTAGAAGTTCAAGGAGCAACTTTTCTTCTTTTCTGTTAACCTGGAAGCCTTTTCCTCAAACCTCAGTCATCTTTTCATCTCCCTCCCTCAGTGTCAGTGTGTTCAAAGCCAAATGCTTTAAGTGCCAATATGCAATATCCATAGGTCAGTGCATAAATTCAGTTTGAGATTATTTTACTCTCTTGAAGATGTGATTTCATGGCTATAAGCTCTAAAATAACTCTGAAATTAAGGTCTCTGACTAATTTATAATAAAGGAACATTGCAAAAATGCAGGTGCATAGGAGTAGGACTACTCTGTTTTCAAGGAAAGGTACATATGGAACTGCAAGTGCTGTAAGCCTTAGTATTTTCATTATTGCTGTGATCCAGTTCTTTATTATGCATTTAGCAGTTTACAGGCAGCTGAGCAATGTAGTGTCTGCTTGCTTGCTGTCTCCCCTATTTCTGGCCCCCATTTCAGTGAAATACAATCTGCTGTGGTCAAGGCAGAAGGAATAAGGTAGTGATTGGTATGGTGAGATTTTTTTTTTCCCCCTGCTACTTTCCCATTGTCTTTTAACACAGTACTTCCAAACTAAACATTATGTGATAGCTTTATGGTGGCTCTGATGGTCTAAAAAAACTAAATGAAACAACTCCAGTGATTAACAGCTTTGGAAAAATATTTGTGCTGTGAAGAGAGAAGTCATTCCCTAGCAAAAATTACTTGCACCTCTGTGCTTTCCAATCCTCTGTTATCCAGAGAATAACACTCTGATAAATGTTTGAGTCCTTTTGAATTCAAGATTCCCATGTGTCCTGAATGAAGTTGCTTTTTTTAGTTTTATCATCATCCTAAAGAGTGATTTGGACTTACAAAAGGGGCTGTTGTTGCAAACTGCTTTAGAATAAAAAATGTGACAACCATCCTGAGCTGTGGAAAAAAAGATGAATGTCAATAGTAGGAGAAAGTCCAGTCTCTGAAAAGCAGCCACATCAATAGTGCAAATTGGGGTAAAGTTCAAGGAGTCTCTGAATGCTGTTGTTCTTGTTATCTGAGTACCTCTCACATATTAAGGTGGTGCAGGTTACTTGGTCACTAAGACTCTGTTTTTGTTATGACTTCTTTTATATAGGTTGTATAGATTGAGTTGTTTAGTATTTTGAATGCCCTTCTGGGAGGCAAGGCATAGAATGGAAGGGGAGAAGTTAGGGGGAGTTTACATATATATTCCTTTTCTCTTAGAGTTTTTTCCTATGTCCAAGAGAAAGAGAGGAGCAGAGTTGGCTGTTTTTAGGAATCAAGTGATAAGCAGAGTTTTAAACCTAGAAATAATAACTATAAACCTTCCCTGCAGATCAGTAACTCATGCCCATCTCTCTAGTGATCAGCATTTAAAATGATGCTTCATCCAGATTATTGCACTGCTGAAAGTAAACATTCTTGCCTTTGAAGGGCATCAAATGCTCGTTGCAGTAGTGCTTAATGTGCCTGATTTCAGAAGGCACTTTGCTTATTTTTACCCATTTTTCTTTGTCTAAAATTCAGCCACAACTTTGAATAGGGGTCAGAATATATTCTGTTTGCCAGTATGTACACTGGAAAGCAAAGAGTCTCACAGCAGTGTGTAACAGAATTGTAATGGATAAGTAATATTATAGTTTGTGCTTTCTAAATATTTCAAATTATGTTTGAGGACTGTAATGAAATGCTGCTTTGTGGTATGACAAATCACTGGTAAAGTTTGCAGGGGGTGGATTTAGCTTGGGAAGGAGGTGACAGCAGAGCTGGGCAGTGGGGCAGGACATGCGGTTGAAGAGCCAATTTTGGCTCTTGGCAAAATGCACTCGTGAGGAATCATAACCTTTCCTTGTAACCATGAAAAAAAAAACAACCATCAGAGGTCCAGAGGGCAGTTGTGTGTTAACTCTACCTGTGCACTTTACCCTGGCTGTGTGCCTTTTCCAAAGGGTATTTATATTTTGAGCAACATGAGATTGCAGCTGGGCTTTAGGGGTGGTTTGCACGTGTGGCTCAGAGCGCTGTGGCTGCTCCTCTCTGAGCTGCTCTGCCATTCCAGCAGTGCCTGCCCAGCCTGGTGCCTGCAGCTGCACACATCTGGAGTGTGCACACAGGCATCTGGCCAGCTGTGCCTCGTGCTGGGGATGCTGTGGGGCGCTCCTTTGGTGAAGAATCCCTGGATGAAGGAGAGGGCATGAAGGTGGAGCTGGCCATTCCTCTGGGGCACTGAACCTGAGCTGGGCTCTGTGTGAGCAGAAGGTGTTGGTGGGGTTGGGAGCTGCTGCTCTGGCTGTGCCCCAATCCCTGGTGTGGTTCCTGTCTCCTGGAGCAGCTTTCCCTGTGCTGGGTAAGGCAGGAGTGCTCCTGTGGATCTGTGCCACAGCAGCTCTTTGCTGCTGCAGGGTTTGCCTGTTGAGTGGGAAGAACGGGGCAACCTCGTTTCTCTGTTTGCAAGAAGTGGTTTGGGATTTGGTATTTCGAGGTAGTTGTGCTTGGGGGGCAAAGGGAAGTTGGGAACTCATTGATGAAAAGCAGTAATCCCAGAATTATAGAATGTCAAGGATTGGAAGGGGCATTAATGATGATTTTGTTCCAAACCCTCCTGCCATGGGCAGGGACACCTGCCACTAGACCAGGTTGCTCCAAGCCCCATCCAGCCTGGCTTTGAAAACCTCCAGGGCATCCACAACCTTCTTGGGGAACCTGTTCCAGTGTCTTATCACCCACACAGTAATAAATTTCTGCCTAATGTCAAACCTCAAATTTCTCCTCTTTCAGTTTGTACTGGTTACTCCTTGTCCTGTCACTACAATTCCCCTACATGTCACCTCTGGAGTGGGTATGAGGTCTTAATCTGTTTACCACTGAATGTGCAATAGTTGGGATGCTCTGTCAGCATGGAATTCTATTTTCCATGTGCCAGTAAATATTTTAACCTTTAGTTACTTATACTGTTTTCTGGATTCCATATTCCTGAAACAGCAGTTACTTTTTAAATATCTCATCCACTTAGGAAAAGTTGTCTATACTCATGTATTAATGTTCCCTCTGAGGATAATAATGAGACATCTTTTGCTTCCCATATGGAACTAAATGAATGTGGTGGATGTAGAGAGGCATCTCGCTTCTTTTTGATTTCTTTATGTAGGAAGTGGCTCTACTGTTCTGTTTTAACCTTTTGTGGCACCTGGAAAATAAGAATCAGGGAAAGCCTAACCCTGTACTCAGGCTGACAAGGAGGTGTGAAAACAGACTACTGGCATGTGGATGCAACTGAGTCTTTTTGGTGGAGCTTAAATGTAGTCAGTCTTACTGTAGGATCCAAATCTGTCAAATTTAAATGAAAACGAGAAATCTGGTTTTTTGGGATTTGGCTGTTCATTTATCTTTTTTTTTTTTTTTTTTCCATTGCCTTTCTTTGTGTTTAGAAATTTTATACAGAGAAAGGAAAAACAAAATCCAACTTGCTTATTTGGGCAGTGTTAGTTTCACATGGTCAAATGTTAAATGTTGTGATTTCTTTTTTTCTTTCCCTTTGATTTTAAAATTTTAGAAACCATGCTGTGAAATGAATGTGAAAGGCAGTAGGTAGATTAAAAAGGAGAGTACACTTTAACACAAATAATGGAGCTCCCAGGAGCAGAGAGACTGGAAGCACAGGGAGAGAGGCACATGCAAGAAGGAATAAATCTCTTTGACTGTGCTGCTGAATGCTCAAAAGTCTTTCTGCATGTGGTGGTGAGTAGATTGCCAGCTGTCTTTGGTGCTCAGGAATAATGATTCCCTTCTCCGTGAGTCATTCTGGAGTCATTCAAGTCTATCTGTACATGAGCAGGGCTTTTTCTGTTTTTTCTGATACCTCCAGAGTGAACAGTGCTTGGCATCACACAGTGCAGTGAGGCTCACTGAGCTGATCCAGGGTAGGATTGCATGACTTGTAAAGAGACTCTGTAGGATTGATGGGAGGGGAAACATATTTTTGAATATCTCTGCTTATTGCAGTGGTTTTTTGGTGTTTTGGTGGTTTGTTTTTTGTTTTTGTTTTTGTGGTTTTTTTTGGTTTTTTTGTGTGTGTGTTTTGTCTTTTTCAGTTCTCAGGTAGAAGTTGTGTGGATGAAACATATAGGTGGAGGCAAAAGAGGATGTGGTAAACCTGCCTGTTTTTACTTCCCTAAGACTTTTAGCAGACTTATTTTTCCTAAGTTACTTTTTGTCTATGGCTTTTTGTGTGCATATGATGCTGTGTGCATTTTCTGCCTAAGGTAGGGCTCAGCTATTGTGAGTTTCTATGCAGAGTTTATCACTTGGAATTTTCTGTTTGTGTGTTTTGCTGGATGTGATTTTTACAGCAAAATAGGAGTAAACTTGAATCAGGTGAGGGAATTGATCCCTCTGTCCAGCACCCCCTGGAAGCTGCCATCCCTTGCCTAGCAGAGGTGAGAGAAGCCTGCTGTGCTGCCCTAAATAAACTTTCTTGCTGTGTTCAGAGAGGCTGATTGGTTTCCTTGATAGAGCTGTAAATGAGACAAAAACCAGCCTGCTCTAAAGCCTCTCTGCCTAATGAATCACTCAGGATGTTCTGATCTGTCCTACACGGTTTTCCACCTGAGCTACTCTTGACTATAAAGACCTGAACTTACACCATTATGTGGCAAACCCTTTTAATTTGGTTGTTGTCACTTGATCTGTTGCTGTTGCTTAAAGAAGCCTGTAGAAAGAGCCTGGCTGGGCAGTGCCTTGCTTTTGTGTCCTTGTTCCTGGTGTCCCCTTTCCTTCTGCATAGATCACAACGCCTGCACACATCTGATCCCTCCCAGAGCTGTGTCCAGGTAAAGTTTCGCTGCTCTCCCTTGTCATGGAGCTCCAAACAAGTAAATGAACAACACCTGTATTGATCAGGGCAGCATGGAAAGGAAAAAAGTGAGTTTAAAAGAGCCTCTGCACCCACATTTTGATTGGAACAGGGGATCAGTAAGAATGTGTCACCTGGAAGAGTCAGGGTGAATGTGTAGCATTTTTTCTGGATTATTATCATGTGGCATTGTGTGCTGACTGCTCAGCTCAACACTGGTCAGTGTGTTGCATGGCCAGCTGGACCCAGGCTCCCTGTCTCTGGTACAGGAAATCTTGTGCTTGGAAAAGAAATCCTTGAAATACTCAGTGATCTGAGAGAAAAAGCAAATAAAGTTGTCATCTTTCCCCTCACAGCCCCTGCTTGCCCTGCTCCAGCCCCAGAATTGTTTCCTGCACAGAATTGTTTTGTCTGGTTCCATTTATTTTGTCCCACGCATCTTCTACTAAAAGAAATCCACTTAGTGCATACATACTTTATCTTTTTAGGCTGCTTTTACTTACTTTTCTTCATTATCAGTATGGTTTCTTTGTTTTCCTCTGTATCTTTTTATGTACTTTCTCTTATTTTTTCCTTGCTCTTTTTCATTCCTTTATTCCTTTGCAGAGCCACCCCTTGGCTTCTCAAGTCACAAGCCAAAATTAGAGGGTGTAGGAATTATCCCATAAATCTCATAAATCTGGGTGCAAACTAATTTTCATCCAAGGAAAGTTTCCAAACATGATTTAAAAAATTATTAGTTACAAAGACTATCCTGGCCCTTGGGAAGTTGTTCCAGGGGATGCTGGTCTTTGCTGAAGTATGTGGCTTGTGACCTCTGTGTTTTTTAGTTTCATGCAGCATCTTTGTTCACTCACATTGCTTCTCCTGCCTCTCCAGTGGAGTTTTCTTTATCTGCTCTTCTTCCCCTCACTCATGAACTGTCCCAAAATCTGATGTGCATGTTTTCCTCTTCACCATTTCTTCAGGACCTAATTTTTTGCCTTTTGGGTGGAGTTACTGACTGGTTTGAAAGCCATTGAGTGAGTACCAGAAGACTGTCAGTGTGGTTCTATTCTTCAGGCTGACTTTGGAGGAAGCAATGATCTCATGTCCTGAGTCTCACTGGGCTCTGGGCTCAGGAATTTGCTGTGTATGTAGGGCCGTCCCTTAGTTTTCAGTGGCTCAGCATTTAGAATTAAAAAAAAAAAAAAAAATCTGCTGTTTTGCTTTTCCAGGTTCCTGTCAAGGCTTTTGTGGGGGAATGGAAAAAAACTCGTGAAAAAACCAGCAGGACTCCTTCACAGGACTCTATCCAGATAGAGTGTCATAGTTTTATTTGTATTACAACACTAAGGTCCTATTTACTTTAAGCCTTGTGTTTTGCAGGACTGGAAATAAGTCCTTGAGGCTATTGGTTTTTCAATTCATGAAGGTAGTGCTGGAAGTTATTTGAGCAGAAGAAGTGGATTTTTACCACCCTTCAGTTTGACAGTCAGACCAAGGCTTTTCTGTGGAAAACTGGCTCTTGCCTTGGAAAGGTCAAATGTGTGTTCAAATATGAGTGTGCAGAACAGAAAACCCTTTCAGAGCAGGTGTCCAGAGATGCAATAGGAGTTATCTGATTGTCTCTTAATTATACCTGTCACCAGAGGAATCTGGTGAATGAGTCTCCAGTTGCCAGCAGGAGAAATAAGTTACAGTGAACAATAAGAGGCCCATGGGGAGTGCCCAAGGCATCGTCTTTCACACAGACTGAAAGCTCTTTTCTTCTGTGCAGGAAAAGAACAAATAAGGAAAAAGTTACTCTGCTACTGACGGGACACATGTGAAGCATTAGGAAAAATTAAAAGGTTGGGTTACTTGCAGTTCTCTGAGGTTAGATCTGTATCTCTGTGCTGACAGAATTGAGAGAAGGTTTTTTTTTTTGCTTCCAAGAAAAAGGAGAGGACCAGTCAGTCTGGCACAGGAGTAAAAATCCACTTCTGTTCCTCAAAGTATAAAAATTGCTTGTTGGAACAGATTGAATTGTGTAAAGAGCTCTTGGAGCACATGTACATTTGCAGTTGTAATATTTTGCTATGTGCTTCATAGAATCATCAATAGCATCATGGAAGGGAGGGGTTGGATGGGGACCTTGAAGATCATCTCATTCCTACACCCCTGCCATGGGCAAGGACACCTTGCACTAGCCCAGGTTGCTCATCCAGCCTGGCTTTGAGCATTTCCAGGGATGGTTTTTGCCTTTGCATGGAGAGCAGGAAATTGAACTCCTCATTCTGCATCCCTTACCTGCAGGAGCCTCTCCTGGAGATGTTTTTGCCTATGGAAGTGAGCATGCTTAGGGTATATAAAACCCTACCTGCTGCATTGTACTGCAGGAACAAATGATTTTTGGACAGTAAATTAACATGGTTATGTAGAAGTTGATTTATTGTTTATTTTTATATTTTAAGACTATTGTTTATGCGATTATGTATTTTTGATTGGTTTTTTTATGTTGTTTACACGTTTTGTATGGGTTTTTTAGGTGAGATGACTGGTTGCTGTTTAGAATTTTATTGTTTACTTTTATTTTGGGTTTTTTAATTTTGGTGTTTTGTTTTTTAGTTGTTTTTTTTTATTTAGTATAATTTATGTTTTAGTAGTTTTGAAGGGTTTTAACAAATTAGGCTGCAGAAAAACACTTAAAGGTGGCTTGTTTAGTGCACTTGTTATAAACATTGGTTTAAACTAAGAAATATGTAGAAAATCAGTTGGGTATGTAGAAAAACAGTTAAATATAGTTTGGCTGGTGCACCTGATACAGCTTATGGCCTAGACTATTCAGATACATTGCTACATTGTACTCTTGTTGTATTCTGAGGATTCTTAAGAGTTTTATAAAATAATAGAAAATACTTGGATTTCATTTTGCATTTAATCTTATGAAAGAGTGAGTGAAGTTAACAGC
Organism: Muscicapa striata striata; assembly: GCA_030060385.1. NCBI lineage: Eukaryota > Metazoa > Chordata > Aves > Passeriformes > Muscicapidae > Muscicapa > Muscicapa striata. The sequence goes on along the minus strand of JAREIS010000137.1, from coordinate 1,395,578 downwards.
ACAGACTTAAGGCCAGTGGACCTCTAGGTGCTGTAAAAACTTGTAGAAGTTTCATGAAATCCAGATGTGGGCATGTGACAAGCTCATCACTTTTGGGTGCACACAACTGCAGTCCTCTCAAGGGTAGTGTCATGGATATTTCCTTTGATATTTACCATGTGTATTTTCTGTCTTGCTGTTACTTGCATGTGCAGCACCAAGAGCCTTGGGTTTTGCTGTGCCAGCATTTTGGAGTTGGAACGCCTGTGAGTTTCCTGAGGGAATGTGCTTGTTCCTTTCCATGCTGGGGATGAGGATTTTGGCCAAGAACAGTGCACCAAAATGTTCCCCACATGATGGGCTGCTTCTGCATCAAATCCAGCAGCTGTTTCCTTGTATTGCTGTCTTCTGCAGTGCTGTCCTCTGCCAATTCTCCCTTTTCTCCCTAAGGAGAATGCACACTGGAGAGCTGATTCATCAGCCCACTGAAGAGCTGTGCTCAAATTAGTCCTTTCCCCAGGCTTCAGAGTGTTGTCCACACATGAACAGGAATGGATGGCACTAGTTATGAGTGTACAGCTCTGGTAAGGATTTATCCTGTGTGTTTCTGTGGGTCTTGTTACCCCATTTGGAAGTAGAATTGTTTCTGTCCCCTTTTGCAGGCAGCTGCCAGATTTGCTTAGTCTGTTCCTTACATTGACCTTTTTTATTCCCTTTATCTCTGTCCCCCCAGGTTGGCTGTTCCCTGTTGTCCAACCCTGTAAGAGAAGTGAACTGCCTGATAAAGAGATATATTCCTTTTGTTCTGCAGCTGGTTCTTCTCTATAGGGGAGCCAACACTGAGGATTTACATCTAGGTGGTGATAATGTGAGTGCATGAGAGATCTGCTTTCTCTCACATTTCAGTGCTTATGGCTGGAGAATAGGCCAGCATGTATTATATATAGAGCAGGAGAGGTGAAAGCAAAGAAACAGAACAAGAAATTACTGAAAAATTATTTCAGTCTCCAATATGTTCATGAAGATTTGGGATTTCTTACACACACTTGAGTTAAAATATTGCTCCTCATGTCACTTGTGTCAGGGGGAGCCTGGATGTAAGGAAACCTTCCCTTTCTCCTTTGATATCCCCTTTCTGTAGGTACTCTTCCAGAATAATGAAGACACCCAGAATAGTGAAGGGTCAGGGTCAGAGACATCTTCAGTGCATGTCTGAAGCAGAGCCCTTGTGTGGGAATTGGTGATGCTGTAAAATGGAAATATTTGGAAAGCAGTGGTTCAATTAAGCACTTTGGTGTTACTTGCTGCAGTGCTCTGGCTGCTGTGGGACACAATAAGACAATTCTGTGAAAAAAAAAAAAAAAAAAATTGTAAGGACTGACCCCTCATCATCCACCCTGCTTAGACCCTATTAGGTTATCCCCTGACTTGTTTTTGACCAAAGTTGGCCTTCTGGCCTTTCTTGTAGCAGCAGTGGTCAAGCTTAAGAGTAGAATTTCAGATAGCAGTGGTTGCCTTGCCTGGCAGGGTGAGTGCCAGAGTGGAGTCCTGCTCTTGCCTTGAGCTCTTTCTGCAGCTTGTGAATCAGCATAGGGTCCACTGGAGAAGAAACAGGCTTCAGCAATTTGCCCTGAGCCCATGGGATTCATATCCTGAGAGGCTGGTTAATACTAGTCTGTGTTTGATAACCTCTGGGTGTTTGAATGTCCTGCTTGGAGGAGGAAGGGGGGAAAATACACCCATGTGAAATGTTCAGGCTCAGGATCTTGCTCAAACTGGAAATCAAAGGACTGTGTGGTGTGCTTTTCTGTCCTTATCAGTAGTTCAAATAGACCTGCTGATCCCTGTTTTTTCTAGTAGCTGTGGGGATTATAACCACAGTGAGAAAGGTACATATTGTAAGGAAGATTGAAAATTTACCTGTCCATCAGATACCTGAAGGAAAAGTTTATAAAGACAAACAAACCCCCAAGCAACACAACTGTACTGCAGTATGACTTGTAATTCTCTTCATGCTTTTTAAAGGAAGTCCTCTCTTCCCCTCAGTGCCAGTACTGGGCTTTGCTGGGATTTTGGAGCTGTTCTCTGTGGATTTTTCTCCACACAGGGCAGGATCCCTTTGCTGTGGGAGCTGAGTGGCTGTGTCTGCTTTAACCCCGTGTGCAGTGCAGTAGGAGCAGGCCAGGAGAGCTGGTTTTGGTTTTACTTTTTCCTCTTCATGTTCTTTACATTTGATGGACTCTTCTCCCTCATCTGAGCATCTTTCTGTGTGTGTGCTGCAGAGCTCTCTGGAGGAAACCTGTCCCCTGCTTCTCTGCTCCTTGGACTGCTGCTCCAGGAAGTGTCAAATTATCTTCTCCCCTGTTTCACAGGGATGATGCTAGAGTGTCATTTCCCTGGCAGTGGTGTCTGTGTAAGCCTCTTGTGGGAACAAGCTTTATTTCCCTTCCTGCTCACTTGAGTGACCTATGGAACCTGCTGCCTGAGTCCCTGCTTGATTTCCAAGATCAGGGTGGTGTCAGGGAGTGGGTGTTTTTCACCATCAGCTCTCCAGAAGCACACCCAAAAGAGCAGGGTCTCACCTTTCTGCACATCCTGTTGTTTGGGGAAGACAGAAAAGGAGCTTTGTCTCAAGTTTTGTAGTTGCTTTTCCTCTGGCCCAGTGAAGAAGCTTAGTCCAGCTGGATGCCATTTCTCTCAATATGTGAAATGATAAGGAGCAGGCACTAGAGTGTTGTAGAATGCTGCTGGGAACCAGGGAAAAAGCAGCCTTGAAACCTTGCCTTTACAAATACAAGAATTTCTAACAATCATTATACACCTGCAGGGTGTATGAAAGCCACGTGTCTCATGATATTTTGCAAAAAGTATGTTTTCAAAAAAATGTTGCCTTCTTGGACCAATAAGTCTTTTCTATTTTATTTTTCACGTACTACCCTATATATGTGTATAGTGTTTCTTTACATCTCTCTTCTCTTTTGCTTCTCCATTACACAAGGAACTATGTTGCATTATCCTTTTCACTGCTCTCCTATAGCCTAAAATGCAACACTAGAGTTTGCTGTGAGAAGAGGCATAGCCAAAGCCTTCTTCCACCCTGTGGCACAGCATCTCTGCAGTCCCTGAATGAAATTTGAGCAGCTCAGTCCTTGCTCAGAAGAGTGACTGTCACCTCTAAGGTCTCGTGGACCTCAGTCCACAAGCTGTAAGCTGGGGTGAGCGAGTCTGGTCTGGGTGTGGTTATACCAGTGGAAAGAAGGACCTTTCCACGTCATCCCTGGACTTTTGGAAGAAAACTGCACCTTCTACAGGAGCACTGCTCCAACTGAACCACATCTGCCACTGCAGGAGGATGCAGCCACCATTGAATGGGACTGCTGCCAGCACCCTGACTGACTGATGGGTGTCAGCTTGGATTCTGATTCTGTCAGTGTTTGTTCTTTGTAATACTGTATTTCTATTTTAATTTTCCTAGTAAAGAACTGTTATCCTGATTCCCACATCTTTGCCTGAGAGCCCCTTAATTTCAAAATTATAATAATTTGGAGGGAGGGGGTTTCCATTCTCCATTTCAAAGAGAAGCTCCTGCCTTTATTGGCAGACACCTGTCCTTCCAACCAGGACAGATTTTATGATCAAGGTTTCCAAGGATGTCTCCAGACATTTTACCTTCATGTAGTGGGAGTTACCTACAAGGTAACCTGTGCCTTTTCCCTCTGTGGATCCCCAGGCAGTGTGAGCAGTATTGATTCCAGCCTGGTGCTGTTAAATAAACAGTGGGGGCAGTTCTTTGCTAGTCCTGCTGACTGCAGGCCATGGAAGGATATTTCCAGGGCAAGACTCGTATCTTACCTGATGGAGGTGGCACGTGCTGCCTGGTTCTGCTGGCACAAAAGGCTGGATGCAAATATCTGCAGGGTTCTGTGAGTCACAGGTGGCTGCTGTGGACACAATTTCACACATCTGCTTCAAAAAGCTGGGGTACCCAGCAAGGGTCTCATCTAAGACACTTGTCACAGAGGAGAACCATTGTGATCAGTGTCTTGGAACACAGTGGAACAGGGCAACCAAACTTTGTGCCATGACTTATTAGTGTGTGAGGACTGATAGAGATGGATACTGAATCTGCTTAACCTGCCCTCCCCAGTTTTCATGCCTGTGTATGCACTCAAATCAACCAACATTTTGTCCCTTTTGATTATCCTGTACAGCATTTTTGCTGGACTTCCAACCCTTTGGATCTTCCTCCTTTCCAGGTTTGTGCCTCCTGTTACCTTCCTTGAGGAGATCTCAGGGGGAGTGGGCTTCAGGGCACTTGGAGTGGTGTTTCTGCTTTGCTGGGCTGGGGAAGGAAAGGCAAATTCACCAAAACCTCTGTGAGCTTTGCCATCTCAAGGGAAGAAGTTCCTGGGGAAAGGCAGTGGTGCCTGGAGATTTAGGATGAGGATAACCAGTGAATTAATTATCAAACCACCCAGGTGTCCCATACCCCAAGTGTTCCTGTGGGGGATTTAGGCCAGGCTTATTTGGAAGGCAGTATAAACCAATAGACCATGGTTCTGTGCTCATAAAGAAGATTGATCTTTGTCTTGGGAAAGGACATTTTGAATCAAAATGATACAAAATAAAGCTGAAACTAGGGGTGGTGATCAGCAATGATGAGGGAGATGACAGAAGGCAGGGCAAATATTGAGGAAGGAGAAATGGCAGAGAGTATGAAAGGCAAAACAGATCACAAAGGACTGAGAGCTGCAGAAATAGTGGTTAACATCAAATATTAAAGTGCATTACTTATAAAAGTGCAAAGGGAGCTACTTTGCCTTCTGTTTAGCTACTATCTTTGATGCTGGTTGTGGCTGGGATGTGGATCTGTTCTTGCTGGACTTCCCTTGTTGCTTTTTCCACCTTCTCATAGCAGGGGCAGGTGCCAGAGGTCATGTTGCAGTCTTCATTCCTGTGGACGAAGCTATTTCTGTCCCCAGTGTGCTCTTGGTGACAGCAAGGCTTGCCCAGGGAGTGACCCCCTTGGTTGTCTGTGTCCTTGGGAGCTTTGTGTTTGTGGCTTGTGGTGAAGAACCAGCTCAGGTCTGCTCAGAGAAGGGTGTGTGAGCAGCTGTAATTACAAATGGGCTCTGCCTGGCTGTCTGTGCCTTTCAGTGCACAGGTTGTATGTGTACCCAAATACTAACAAAATCCATAAATCAGCAAAGTTTGGGCATTAAGTAATAGAGGAGAAGTGAAGGTTGCCAAGAGGCAAACCCCGTTCCATTCACAGTGCAGGTTTCTGAACAAACTTCTCTTGATGTGCTTATTCTGGAATTTAATCCATTTTGAAAAAGGGATTATCCAATTCATTAATGATAGGCAAACTGCCTCAGAATTTTTGTGTGAACTAAATAGCTTTCAATCTAGGAAATAAGAATAAATCTGATGTGCTCCTTCCGCCACAGGTGAACTTTTCTTAAGCAAAACTATTTTGCTTAGTGTATGTGTTTTGTTGTTTGTTTTTAATAATCAGAGAGGTTAAAAGCATCTGATTTCTCACTAAGGTTTTGCATGCTTCTGCTGTCTTGCTTTGGTGTACTTTACAGGGATAGAGAAACTATTCTTTTTATTAGTAGAGGAAGAGCAACAGTGAGAGAATTGCCTTTTTTGGTGAATTTTATGTTGCTATGAGAAGAGGATCCTTAAATTCAAACTAGGTATTTTCTTGTCTTCAGTTTTCTGCAGAAGACTAAAGTGAAATCACAGCTGCATGGGAACCATTTTAATCAGTAGGGAAAAATATTTCACAACAAGTTCAGAGAGTTAGGTGGGTTTGCTCAGTTAAAAGCTTTCAGAACAGCTTGTTTTAAAATTAACCTGGAGTCATTCTGGCCTCCACAGTGCAAGTTATGTAGTGCAAGGTCTTTGTAGACAAATATACAAAGGTCAGTCTGAGATCAGGGTAATTAGGGAATGTTTGTTTTTAACTTCAAAAGTTTACAGTTTTTTGAAGATCCATACTTCTACCTTGTGGAAAATCTCTGATTTGGGTGATGAAGGTAGAGATAACCTGCCACTGACCAGACCTGTTCATCTGATATCAGTGTGTGTGCTGAGCATGGTTTCATGCTCTGGAGTCCCTCAACCATCTGCTGTTTACCCTGGGATCACAGAGTGTCAGTGTGCAGGTAATGCCAGCTGGTAAAATACTTGAAGGGCATGGCTGAGTGATGGGACATGTCTGTCTTGGAGGTAGGGAGTACCTGGAGGGAAGACAGAGTTCTTCAAGGTCAGAGGAGAGAGAGGTTTCAGGTTAGTACACAGAGGTATGTGTTGTCTTTCCCCACCCCATCTCCCACCTCCTGCTGTTTTAATGGGTATCTAGCATAATGCAAAAATCCAAAATAGCTGTGCCTAGATAACAGCTGTCTTTCTACAGCAGAAAATTAAAATACTGTTAGCTTCAAAATGCAAGTTTTCTTCCCGGTTTTGTTAATGTAAGACCCTGTCTTAAACTATTTTCTGTTTTTTATGAAAGTTTACTGTAACTAGCAGAAGCTTACTTGACACAGTTCTGCTTTTCCTGTTCATTTGACATATATCTTCCCAAACAAATAAGCCACACCACACCTTTGATTAACTGTATGTTGTCCTTGAAAATAAAATTTGCATAAGGTCAGAGTCACAAGGTTATTGGGGTAAATATACAGGAGGTAGAGGGCCAGGAGTCTTCAGGGCAAGAAGGTAAAAGCTATAAGGAAAGAGAATAAGGAAGAGATTAAATTGTCTTCTATAGCCTGAGTATTTATACAGGCTGAGTTGCTGCTGTTCCTGCTAACTTAAGGGTTTATTGCAGTGTAGTGTGTCCTGGAGTTTGGGGTTGTGCTTTGTGTTGTTTTTAACAGGTAGCTCACAATGTGTCTTGAGGGTTTTCTGGAGGGTTAGATAATGAGAAATACTTGGAAGTGGCAGTTTTTAAGCTTGAGTCTGCAGAGTGGCATCTAATGAGAATGACAGATAATGGTGAGGAGTTTGCTTTCTGTGTGGATGGGTTGGGCTGGTCTCTGGGTTTGGGTTGTTTGAAGACTTTTTTGGAACTGAGAAAGCATTGTTCTGTGTGCACCCTTAAACTTGTGTGGTTGGATGGGTGGTGTGATGTACTTGTTGCAGTGCTCAGTAGCCAGGAGTCATAAAGCAGACTTCCCAGCAGGGTGTATTTTCTGTTGATGCTTCATCAGAGATTGTGCTTTTTTTAGAAAGACATAAAGGAATAAATATAGAACAACTCAGATGCTAAAAATAACCACTTGCATTGACGTCTACTTTTTTTTTTTTTTTTTTTCCTTTTAAAAGAGACATTTTGGATATTTAGCAAGATGCATCATATCTGCTCAGAATCCTTTTGGCTCAAATAATGTATTGAGGGACAGATAAATCAGCTGATCTTAGAAAATAGCTTATCTTGGTTTGATTGAAGAGTGCAGTGTGGGAATAGAGCAGATGCTGAGGAAGAGACTTGATGTGGGTAATGGAATGAGACTTTGGTTTAATTACTGCAGCTGGAGAAGCTGGGCATTTATGGTCTGGAAGATTAGAAGACTGCTCAGCTCTTGTGTTTATGGGGAAAAAAGGACACTAAATACTTCATTTAAACCCTGAGATATGTAATGGATCTCACTGAAAAGATGATCCTTTGATAGGAAAGGTGCTTTCACTGAATGGCTTACAGTCCAGGATATAGTAATTCTGATATCCTTTTAACCGTGAGATGAGGGAACGAATAATCTTCCAAAAGGTCTCTAATCCTAGAAGCTGAGATTTTTGTGGCAGGAGAATGACTTACTTGAACTGGATTTTCAAGTAATTCTCAATTTGCAGATGATCTGCTGTGGACACAACTCCTTACACACACTTGGCCACTTGATTCTGTTCCAAGCAGTCCTTTGAGGTCTGTAGTGTGAGAGTGAACTGGTGGATCAGTTAACACTTCCAAACCAGTTTAAGTTTAGACTATTACTTCAGTGCCCTTTGAAATGGATGAGTTCAGTGCCACACTCCTTTATTTACAAACTGGGCAGGCATTTCAGTGTCCAGGAGCACTGAGATCAGCCCAGGCTGGGGCTGGCAGGGGTGGGTGCATGGGGGGTGAGAGCTCAGCCTTTTGGGCATCTCCCAGCTTGTGCAGCATCAGACAGATGCTGGTTTGTGCTGGTTGGAGCAGCCCATTCCTGCAGACCATTCCAGGGCTATTCCTGCTCACCCATAGCCAGGATGAGCTGGGAGCACATACATCCCTCTGCCTTCCCAGAGGAGCTGCTGTGGCTGCTGCTGCCTTCAAACTGGGGAACAGGTCAGATGCAAACTGCAGTTTAGACATAAAAACAGCTGGCACCTGCTTCAGTCACGCTGGGCTGGGTGTGCTGGGGCTCTGTGCCAGCCCTGCTGGGCTGAGTGCTCTGCTGAGGTTTTCTCTGCCTGCCCCAGGAGCATGGACAGACCCTTGGCAGGGCTGGCTCTGCAAGGCTCATAAATTCACACATTCCATGCTGTGCCACCCTTTGGTCACGAGGGTTTTTGTCTCCTCAGCTGTGTTCTCTTCTGTTTGACTTGGTTTCTTTCCCCCTCCCACCCTGCTTTTAACCAAATTTACTCTCTGGCTGTGTTTGACCAAGGTAGGACAGTGTGAAGATAATTCTTCCTCATAGGAATTAATGACATTGTTATTTTAGATTGCAAGCCTCATCAGGCTTCTGGAAATCTAGTATTTATGTATATTTCTGGTTAATTTAAAATGCTATTAAGATGGTATTTAAAAACTTTACTTGTGTAAACAGAGGGGGAAAAGATGGTTCAAAACTTCAGTGTACAAGTTCTCCTATAGAAGGTGAGCTAGGCCTTCTCTACCTCTACTGTTAGCTCTATTGAACACTGTATTTTAAATTTTTTATTGTTATTTTATTGTAAGACACTGTTTCCTGGTATGAGTATGAATATCTATATATCTATATGAATATCTATATATATCTATATATCTGTCATCAATAGTATGAGTCTGCAGATACATAATTTTTTTGGGAGCCTGAAGAGATGATGCATTCAAAATTATCATCTCATTCACTATGAGATGACTTCACCCATAACAAAGAATAATATTATTTTTCTCAGGGTAGAGATGTATCAAACTGTTTTTTCCTGGTTTTGTCCTGGAATGAGATATGATAGCAAGTTTAGTTTGTTTCACTGTTGCCTCTTCAGATCTTACCTGCAGCAGTTCAGAATTTTAAAGGTTTCTTTAAAAGACTTTTACATTCTTAGTGCAGAATGCTAAAGATTTTGGACAGGGAGCAACCTTCATTAGTTTAAGTGCTTTATAATAGATTTTATTTCTAAAGTGCTCTTCATTAAAGTTCTTAACTAGATTGCCATCCTAGAGCCTTTTAATTTCAATCAAATCTGAATTACGAATTGTGAATAAACAGAAATATTGGTGGTTAATCTAACCAGGGGGAGTAAAACAACTCCTGAAGAGGAGATCCCTGAGCTACAAACAGGTCTGTGCCCAGTGCTGGGACGTGGCTGGCTCTTGGATGATGTCCAGGTGAGGTGGATGACAGTGAGGCAGACCAGGGACAGTGCTGGGGGATATTTTTAGCCAAACCTGCTTGACTTGTGACCCTGGTGACAGTCTCATGCTAAAGGGGGCTTAAAGTAGACTGGGAAAGGGTGTGGGTGAGCCCAAGGTGATGTGAGCCTGGCGTGCTGGGATGGACAGGTGGCTGAGAGTTCTAATCCTGATCTCACTGACACTTCACCTACAGATTTTCATTTTGGAGCCTTACAGATTCAAAGCTGGTAAAGGAAAGGTGTTTCTGCCAAAGACTCGCTGCAATTCTCAAATCCCATGAGGTAGCTCCTTCCTGTTACCTTTGCCTGGGAGTTCCTAAGGAAATGATTAATTTGGAGTAACTGGAAAGTCTTCTTGTGGAAGATCAGAGCATGCAAGTTAATGATCAATTGCTTCTGATTACTGGGTAATTACAAAGAATTGTGTTTAGGGACTTTTTTTTTCCTGACTGAAGTCCACTTAAAGACCTACAGCTCTAAAAGCTACCTATAATCTATTGCACACCAAAGAAAACATCACAGCCATAGGAGAAAAGCTGATGCAGCACCTGGGGGCAGTTCAGGGACCCTCAGCCCCAGGGTTTGGGGCAGGGCACAAAATGAAGGTGGCAGAGGACCACTGTAGTGAGAGGGATGTGCTGTTACAAAGGTCAGCCAGAGGAAATGGTGAGGCAGGATGGAAACCAGAGGAAGGATGTTTGTCACTGATTTTTTTGTTTGTTTGTTATTTAAGAAAAAGTGAAAGGGGAGGAGTTAGTAAGTTAAGCTTATCCCTTACTCTGCAGATCATTCCTGTCTATGTGTCCCACACTTATTCCACTCAGATCTGTCTCTGTAGTATTTCAGTGCTGATAACTGATAACAGCATCTCTTCTTTTTTTCTGTGGAAGGCTGTGCTTTTCATATTCTGTGTTCTGCTATTACCATAAAAATTTTCTATAATGGGCTTATTCTAAGCAAAAGAGTATTCCAGTGTTTAAAAGAAAAAAGCAATTCTTAGAATTACTCTGAACATGACAGATTTACATTATATATTGCAATAAGAAAAGTGTACAATTAATGATAATTTAAAAGAATAATTTAGGGCCTTTTTCAGAGCCTACTTCTTCCCCCAGAAGTCAGTTTAGGCAATGCTTTTATGGATGAACTTGCATCAACATTCAAGGTTTACTCACAGTTTAAATTTCATTAATAAACCCATCTAAACCCCCAAGCATTCCCAAACACAAGGAAATGCAGATCCTTTGGCTAAGCCTGCTCAAATTCCCCTCTCACATTTACTCTCTTCTGCTGTTTTTCATGCAGACCTTTAATCAGGGATAAGTCATGAGAAAACCTCAGAGGTAACCAGGCTGTAAGAAATTGCAAGGCTGTAAGAATTTACTGTTGAGAGTAAACCTGTCTGGACTGTAACTAGGATTAGATTTCCCAGGACAGGGCACACTTCACTTGGTTCAAAGATGTTCTGCCCTGGTTGCTTAGGGCACCTGTGTTTTTCCCAGCTTCGTTTTCACATGGCTGTGATTTCCTGTCCTGTATTTGAAATTCTGTCCCATCTGAAACTGGGAGTGAGCTGAAAGTTTTCCAGCACTGTAGTGCTAGACTGAGTTAACCTGCTGAGGACTTACCCTGATTCTGGGCTCTAGCAACAGGAGAATTACAGCCTCTTTCACCAAGAATAATTGAACCTCTTCAGCTTGGACCAGAGCTGGATCAGACCTGCTGCAATGACCTCAGGCATCACCTCCTCCTCCAGAAAGGACCATGTGCAGCTGCTTCAGCCCCAGCATGTCACAGCTGGAAAATCACAGTGCAGTTTGCCTATAGAAAATAAATAAGTCATGATAAGAACCCACCTTCATCAGAGGGTTAAAGTGATGCTCTGTGCTGTGGTTTGGAGCAGCTGAGGTGGGTGCTATGGAGCAGTGATCCCTGGCAGAAGGCTGGGATGGACAGGAGGGGAAAGTAATGTTCTAGGCTGCCACAGCTGAACCTGCTCCAGGATGTTTATCCATCAGAGCCCTGGCTCCACATGGTTAGGGACAGAGTTAGATGGAGCTGATGGGCTGCTGCTGCTCAAAGTCTCCTGATGAGTGAACACAGAGCTTTGTGGAATTATGAGTCTGCAGATACATTCACCACTTTCATTCTTGACTTAGAGAGAAGCTCAAGAAGAGTTTGGTTGGAAGTTGCAGTGGAAAATGAATAGCTTTGTTTGCTGAAGAAGTCTAATTTTCTTTTTGGAAAGGAGAGAATTCGTCTGTCATTGGTCCATCTAGTGGTCAGCAGCCTGGTTTATAATGGATTTCCTTACTAAAGGATTTGCAGTCAACACAGTTTGCTCTGCCATTTCTGTGTCATTCAGGATTCCAGTTCTCTTTTCACTCTGCTTACACCACCTCTGACAGCCATGGCAAGAAGGTTCACAGGACAGTTACAGATTATGAGGGGGGAAGCCACTTCTGATTAATTGTTGTACACCCACCATAACGTACTGACATCTTCTCTGGTTTTCCTGCTGTGAGTGAAGACTTCTTTTTCTGAAAGAACCTTCCAGCCAATAATTTCCAGTTATCTTTAGGGCAGTGTTTTGCTTTTAGAGGCTCTTTTTTTGAGAGGTGATGGTCACAGTTGTAGGATGGTAGCAGGAGGAATTTCTTGAAGTCATTCTGTCAGTCATGGATGATTCCATAAGACATTGAGAGAGGGGCATGCCATTAAATCAGCTTTGCTATCTAGGGAGAAATTTAACTTGTGATTAAAAATACATTATCGTTCCCCCCCTCCCCTTTTCCCCCTGACATTAGTCCATCAATATCAGGTTATTATATAGAAGATGACTTTTGGAGAGGGAACTAAGCTGTGGAACCAGGGGAATCAGGGATTCAAAGATACTGATGCTTCCTATAGTGAGGAAGAAAGCTGACCAGAAAATACTTTCAGTAGTTTTAATAAATTATTTAAGAAAAATGAACAAAGGGGTGGATGAAATAAAAAGGAATGAAATGTTCTCCTTGTGAGATGATGCTGAAGATAGAATTGTGTGTGGCCACTTCTGAGTCTTGTATGCCTTAAATGTTGAAGCACTGAGAATATATTCAGAGCTGTGGTATCACAAAGTAGCTAATGGAAACATGGGTTTGCAGGTTATATTGAATTCAGTGCAAGGTACTGTGCAAGAAAGAAACCATGTGTTGATGTGCATGCACATTTATATTTAATTGCAGGACTGTTGGAAATGGAAAAATACTTGTGTGTGTATGCTTAAATATGACTCTCATCCTCAATGTACTGCCTAAATCTGTTTGTTCCATTTTAGAAGACATCAGAAAAGCAATTTGATACAGCTTGCAGTGTCCAGTACATGATGCTTTATTTATATCTATATATATCTATATATATAGATAGATAGATAGATAGATAGATATAAATACATGTTTTTTTTGCAAATGAGGAAGATGAGGATCTCAAATGGGAAGAGCTCCTCTCTCATTCTTTGGGGCTCAGCTATCTCTTAGCAGGCACCAGTACAATGAGCAGTGCCAGATCAAGGCTTGCTTTCAGATTCTGTTCTCTTGCATAATGCTGCTGTGCTTCAGTCTTGAACCAGAAATTGTTATCTTGCCACCTGCACTCTTTCATTTTGGGAACTTTGACCTCAGTTTTATCAGTTTTAGTGAAATACATGAGTGTGAGTTGCTGTACACAGGCAGTGAGAAAGGCAAATATCCCTTTGATAGCCCATGGAGGGAGTTTTCAACAATTGCTTCAAAACCAGAGAATGTGCTTATTCCAAGGAGCAGCTAAACTTTTGCTGCATTGGTTTTAAAGCTCCCTTTGTTGAGGGATAATGGGAAGCAGGATGAGATACTGCTCGTGACTTGCTGAGCTTTTTTAGTGAACACTTTTTATTGCCATAGTTGCATGTGTGGATTTTAATGAAAACAAAATGGCTAGTGCTGTTATTTTAAATTTAGCAGTATTTGTTTGTTGTATAGGTTTGCAGGAATGTTATGGTAATTTTTTATACTTTAGCCTATAACCTAGATTCCCCCCAGCTTTGTAATTCACAGTATCACCTTCCCCCAGCAGCACTGACAACTGAACCACCTGCTTTTGGGGATACTTTCATAGACCCTTTGATGAATATTTAGATGGAGCAGCTACAAAGATAGTTGGAGCTAAAGAAAGCTGGTAATGTGTCATAATAGGGCTTCCTTAAGCATGTGGGTTTATTGTCACCAAAAACTTCTCCCAGAGCTTTGCTATTCTCAGGGGTTCAAGCCTGAACTTACTCTTGACCAGCTGATACCTGTTTGTTCTGGTTTCTGCAGCCTTTTTTGCCTGAGGTGGTTTATTTTCCTTCCTAGTGGTTGTCTTTACTGTTTTTGAGGAGCAGTTCCATCCCAATCCTGTGGCTGCAGTCTGCATGGCCATGGTGCCTGTGGTGTTAACACCTCACTGCACCTTCAGATTCCTTCCCAGTTTTGTCACCAGCTGCCATAATTACTCTTTTTTTTTTTTTTTTTTTTGTATGCAAGCCATTAATCAGTTAAAAATGAACCAGACTGATTGTTGAGATTTGTCTTTTCATCAGTTACTTTCAAGAAGCCTGTAGATTTTCTTTCTGTGCTGTCAGGCACCATCTCTTTTGGGCAGAATCTGTACTGCTGTCACAATTCCTCTGTCTTCAAGTTTACACTTTCAGTGTGATACCACATGGAAAAGTATATTTGTCAAATATCCAGATAGCTGAGACTTACTTGTATTTATTTTGAACACAATCCCAATAACCAACCTGTCTTGTTATGATCTGTTTGTAGCTTCATGTTCTGATTCTTCTTTGTCAGTCTTTGCTGAAATCTCACATACTGTTGGTGAGTTCTGTAACCTTTCTTACATGTGGCAAGTACAACTGGTTCATAAAAGCACTGGCTCTAAAATCTTGAAATGAGTCTGCATCTTCTGCATTTTTAGAGGTTTGAATACAGTTTACTTTTAGCTGAGTGTTGAGCAGATGCATGTGTTGGTTTTGTTGGAGGATTTAGAAGGCAAAAAGTTGCAAACAGCAGTGTGTGTTTTTCAAATGTTTGCCCGGTCATGTTTTCCTTCTCTTTAGTGGCAGTGCTGGAAGATGATGCCCTTCCAAAAGCCAGGAAATGTGTTTTGATATAGAACTGGCCTTGGACAATGTCCCAGCCTGGATGAACTGGCATTACCTGTCTGCAGAACTAAAGCTGAGCTGGGGGGGTAGGAGCTATCAGGATAAATGGTGTTTCCTAGCACAGTTTGGTTTCTACATCACAGTTTTGTCTGAAGTAGGTTGGAATTGAGCAGTTTTCCAATGGCATCATGTCCAGGGTCAGCATGTACAGTATAAACCTGCCTGGTCCCTGTTTCTGCCCCTCTGATAACACTGTCACAGAATTCTTTAAGTGTCTGAGTGCTTCATCACTGCTTACATCCTGTGGCAGGTACCTGCTGAGCATCCTAATCAAACATATTTGCAGAGTTTACATCCTGGTTAAAATAAGATATAAATGAAGTGATCCATGTGACAGGAGCACTCTTTGTTCTATCAACCTGCTGAAGGAGTGGTGGGTTATAGAAATGCTTTGTGCTTGCTTTTGTGATGCATTAACTTGCTGGGCACATGTTTGGAGAATTTTTTATTTTTAATTTTTTTTTTAACAAGGAAAACCAGGTTTGCAGTCTGGTAAATCTGAGTGTCTTCAGGGCTTTTTTCATTTTTGAAGTTTGGGTTGTAGATTTCTTGTATGAAACTTTCATGGTGTGAGGCTTGTGAAATTAGATAACATGCTTT
The DNA here is from genome assembly GCA_030060385.1 of Muscicapa striata striata. Taxonomy (NCBI): domain Eukaryota; kingdom Metazoa; phylum Chordata; class Aves; order Passeriformes; family Muscicapidae; genus Muscicapa; species Muscicapa striata. The sequence continues at coordinate 1,380,166 of JAREIS010000137.1, read as the reverse complement.
AAACAAGCCACCTCTGGGTAAAGTACATCTCTAATTACTGGGACTAAATTATGTGGAAAGTGAGCTGGTGTCTGAAGTAAATCTCCAGTTCAGTAATCTAAAATTAAATAATGATTAGCTTAATTGCTTCAGGATCATAAAAAACACTCTTAATAAAATATAGGGATTAAGTGTGTGTTCTGAGAGCAGATAATTGCTTCTGCTTCCTTTTCACTGACTTCTCTCAAGACAGGGTTTGGAGGTAAGGGAAATGAAATAACCTTTTGTTATGCTGATTAGTAAAGCCAGAAAAGTAGGCTAGTTCTTGTGTATGCAAGCCCTTGCTCCTGTCTGAATAGAAGCTGCAATTTCACTATTCCTGGTAAATTTAGAACACTTGCTTTTAATTTCGTAGACATGTGCCAGTTAGTCCCTCTGAAAGCAATAGTAGTTGGTACCTGTGGAGCTGAGTGTAAATATATGTGAAGAAGGATCAAGTAGGGTTTTTTTTTTCCTGCAGAGAAACGAAAAAGACTCATAATTTTAGTAAAAAGTGTTTGAGTTATTCATTACCTGGGTTGCCAGCTGCTCATTTGCATTGCATTTTGCTTTTAAACAAAGTATTTTCACCTTCATTCACTGGAGAATGTCTTTTTTGCTTATAGGCAAATGAAAAAGCAAATCTCTTGAGACATAAGCAGTGGTACTTCCCTGGAGGGAGGAGATGGGGATTCTCCTGTTGCTCTGAGTGTTACCAGGTGCCAGAAGTGGTCCCCAGTGGTGGTGGTAAGAAAGAAATCTTCCCCCACGTTTCTGTATTTGCCTTTTGTCTGTAGCAATTTGCTTTTGGGGTAAAAAACAAAAAGGGGTGTGCACATCCTGTTCTTTTCATAGAGCTGCATGAGCTGCTGGGAGAGGTGTCAGAAGTCTCCCACTTGGAGAATTTTAATTTAGGAATGAAATCAGCACTTGAGCTTGTTGCTTCTGCTGTCTGGTGTATGCTGTATCTGCTGGTAATCATTGTAGCAGGGATTTAACCACAAACAAACTTCCGTGGGACTCTAGAAATATTTATCTGTCTCCTCCTTCCTTAAATGTAGAAGAAGGGGAACTTATGCCCTTAAAGTGCTTGAAGGACCTCCTTTATGGGGTTCATAGAAATCTCATCAATACTGATTGGGGTCATCTTAGGCTGCCTTTAATCTGAACATCTTTAAATTTTATCCAATAACTGGGTATTAAAATGTTAAGTATATCAGCAAGCTTCCTACTTTTTGCCTTTTTTTGTAGTCTGTCCTACAAACAGTGACAGGGAAAGTGGAAAACTGCTGAGACCCCACTGACACAGCAGAAGAGCAGGTTTTTTTCAGGACAGGATCTTAAAACCTGTGGTTACTGTCAGATGTTGACATTTTAATGATGATTTCTGATACCCTTCAGGAGCTATTAGTAGAATTTTTTTTTGCAAGAAAATAACTTAATCTTAGTGATTTTGCAAAGACCTAAATTATTGCTTTGGTATTCTATCACCTTTCAAGGTCTGTTGTAGGACATGTAGTCTCCCTAAAATGTTAATTTTTTGGAGATATTTCTCAAAGCTGTGGTTCATAAAGCAGCACATACTGGGTCAGCCACAATCTGTGTTCAGGGCATGCATTGCCCCTGTGCAAAGTTACATCCCTGTGAGCTGTACATTTTCCTGCTGCAGAGGAAGTGAAAGCATTGATCCCAGCTCATTAGGTTGGCAACCAGACACTTCCTGCAAGCCCAAAATATTCTTGGGTCAAAAATTTTACCCTCAAAAATTAGTTACTGCAGCTGAACCTGGCTGAGTGCCTGCAGCTTTGGTGTGTGGAGGGACACCCAGTGGGTTGATTTATTTAAGTAGCCTTGTCCCAGTGTCATCGTCACCAGCTGCTTTCAAAACTGGTTGTGTAAAATGTTTTTGCCTGTGCTTGTTGACACACTGGTGTAGGAGCAATGCCCCAGAAACTCAAGAAATCCCTTTTTTATGCATTTGCTGTTTTGTAGGATACTTTTTAACTTATGTTGTTGCAATTTTTGCTTTTCTTCTTTGTGTGTAAGGCTTGAAAAAGCCATTGATGAGTTACTGAGAAGCTAAAATATGCTGGGGCAGGAGGGAGCAAGATTTTTGATTGTGACAGCTCTTGAATTCTCAAGCTGTGCTTCTGTTCACAGAAGAGAAAATCTGAGTTTCTTATACCCAGACCTGTTACCTGTGCCCCTGTGTGGTGCTGCCTGAGTGTCTTGTCTTGGCTCACTAGAACCTGCAACGAGGAATAATCTGGAAATTCAATGTTATGAGGGAAGTGAATAGCCATGCTGGAAGCTGCATAGATTGAATAACCCCCTGAATAATTCCACCAGCCTTCACTTTGATTGTCCAGTGGTGAGAGGGCTGGAGCACCTCCACTGTGAGGAAAGGTTGGGAGAATTGGGATTGTTCAGTCTGGAAAAGAGGAGGTGACCTTATTGTGGCCTTCCAGTGCCTAAAGAAACCTGCAAGAAAGAGGGGGAGAGACTATTTATAGGTGCCTGGAGTGACAGGACAAGGGGGATGGCTTCAAACTGAAAGGGAGTAGGGTTAGATCAGATATTGGGAAGAAATTCTTCCCTGTGAGGGTGGTGAGGCTCTGGCACAGAGAAGCTGTGGATGTCCCATTGCTGGAAGTGTTTAAGGCTGGGTTGGGTGAGGCTCTGAGCACCCTGGGATAGAGGCAGGTGTCCCTCCCCATGGCAGGGGGCTGGAACTGGATGATCTTTAAGGTCACTTCCAGCCCAAACCATCCTGTGACTCTGTGCTCTGCCATCTGCTGCTGTTCTCCTTCTTGTGTGTCTTACTGGGGGCATTTATCTCTCAGACTTGTCAATGTTACCATTTGCAGAAATTGCTGGGAAAGTCATTATTCATAAAAAGTTGGGACCACAAAGAGGAAAGCAAAATAATTTTTGAATTCATCAGGCTAGACCTGAAAGCAGCTCACAAAAGCAATCACAGCAGTCACAGTTTCAAGAGTTTCTACAGTTCAAGGCAGAATGTGAAGTATATTGGAAGACCAGTTCCAGTCCCTGTTTTCATATTTAATTTACCAGTGTGGAGGCTGTGGTTAGGGTTTCAAAGCCTGTGAAACAGAGGTCTCCCCCGTGGCAGAGTGATGTTCTGAAAAGCTGCTCCCAGAGGTATGATCCCTGCTGTTAGTCTGGTTTTTAGGCAGAGTCTGATGTGCACATTTTACAGAAGTAATGTTCTCTCCTATCTGTTTTTAATAGATAGGGCGCTGAGTTGCTGCACCTTTTATTTGGAGGAAGGCAGCATAACTGTTTTTTTTCTGTAGCACTCAGTTCTGCTCTTCAAAAACTGCACCCCATTAAGCTTTGTGCTTCTTTCCTAGGGAAAATTTCCTATTGTTCCTTGCTGAACAATGCTGGATACATTTATTTAGCACTGTTCAGCCCTGCCAGGGTGGTCACTGCTCTGGGCCAGCACAGGATCCACTTCCAGCTGAGGGTATCTGCTGCTGGAACTCAAGGACCAAACTTGAAGGTGCTTTCTTAGAAGCCATAATGGCATTTACTCTTTTGTAATTGTTTTGAAAATGTCAATGTTGCTGTGGGAGCAATTGTTCTCACACATGCAAGTTGTGAAGGTCACACATTCAGGACCTTTGGCAGTACTTTCCAAAGCAGCAGAAAGCACAGATTTAAATACAAATACTGTCACAGGATGTGCTTCAGGACAATATTACTGTGCCTGAGCAGCAAGGCCTTTTTTGATTCAAGGCTTCATTTGCCCAATCTCTGCACCTGTGTCTCCCTCTGGAGAGAGCCTCCCTTTCCTCCTTGGCTGTGGTGTTTGAGTTTAATGGGATAAGGGATGCACAAGAGTGAATCAGCCTGAGACTGAGGAGGTAAAGGTTGGACAGCAAATTGTGATTGATGATGGCTGATGAAGGACACCCTCTAGAAGCTGAGCAAGCCCCCTCCTGTGGATGTTTGAGGGGAAAAGGCTCAGTGCAGTGTGGGCTGGTGATGGGGCTGCAGGACCTGGCTCTGGGCATTGTGCAGGTCACTTCTGGATGCTCTTTGCCATGGCTTTGTGAGCTTTCAACTTCTTCAGTATGAAGCCATCTGGGTCCTTTGGATGTGTGTTGCAAGATGGGAACAAAAGGCCTGAGTATCACCTTGTGCAGTTCTTTTTCCTGTGCTGAAGATATAACAGTGCCCCTTACTGCTGTCCTGTGTAGTACTTACTGCTTACTACTGCCCTGGGTTAACTGTTCCCTAATGTCTGCTGAAATTATCTACTTTATAAAATAAAACCCAACAAACTAAACAAAACCTCAAAACCCAACTCAAATCTCAACAAAAAAACTCCAAAGCCAACAGTTTAGCTTAAGATGTATCTTGTTGACAGAGATGTGGGATGAGTAATAAGTGTAAAAACAGTTATACAAGCAAACCTTGAGGACATGCTGACCTTAAGCATGAGTTTAGAGTGAGCCTGTAGTAGTGCCTGGGAGGAGAGGCTTGTGAGCAGGCAGTCAAACCAAGCATGGAAAAGGCTCCCAGTTGTCTGGAAGTAATGAAATTCCAGTAAAATACTTCTGATTAATGCAGTGAAGCCTCAGTTATTTCAGTTATTTTGAAATCTGGTTTATTACAGTAAAGGTAAAAGAATTTAAGTAGAACTAATAATAAGTAGTTCATGTTTAATGGGCTTAAAAGTGAACAAAATCTGCAGATTCAAGAAGCAATTTTACATTGCTGAGTAAATAGCATGAAGGTTCTCGTTATATGCCTTGATTGGAGAAATATTGGTTATTTTAGATTAGTTCTGGTAATTAGACCAGGCTGCTTGTTTGTTTATTTTAAATGAAGCTAGTCTGGTTTGCTAGACTCATTGTCTATAAATGTGTCCTATATTAACACATTGCATTGAACTGCAGGCAGTTTGTAATACCCTTGAATATCTGATTTTTTTTTGGCATATAATTGCAGACAAGCTGAGGGTTATTCTGGCAGATAAAAATGAATCATAAGAGCATAAATGCTGCTTCTCAAACTGCTACTCAGCCCAACTGAGGAGCTTTTGAAGAGCAGTGCCAAGCTAGCAGTGGTGACATCCATAATTCCAGTTTGGCACATAGGGTCTTTTGAATATGAAGCTTTGGTACAGTGAACACCTCTCTTTACTAATTAGCTACTAATTTTTCAAGTGATGGGGAGCAGTTTTTGACTTGGCAATCAAACTGTTCTGAAACGCTGCAAGCTCCAAGAGAAGTGGGTGCTCACTTTTATACCAGTAATTTCACATTCTGCATTTCTTCCAGGACTTTATGACTGTTCAGCAGGAAACAACCTCTGCTTTGGTGTTTTTTTGTGTCTCTGACAGAAGTGGAAGCAGTACAGAGGGATGTATGGAGAGAGAAAAAATTTCCATCAGGCAGCTGCCCACCTGGCTGGGGTTGTGATCACTGAGATATCTGTGGGGTTTTTTTTTATTTTTATATTGGTATCAGTATTTGTGGCACTTGTAGGACTGAAAAAGTAGTCACAGTGGCAGAATATTTGATGTCCTTTTGTCTGGATCTATCAGAGCCAGTTTACATGAGACCATGATAAAGAGAGATCTGTGAAAACTCCCAAAGTTCCACTGTCAGCTGTGGAGCATCTCTGTGCAGTGTTGCTGTCTGAACATTGCTGGTGGAAGGCAAACATGGATTTCTAGGGGGCAATCACTCCCTGGATTCCTGCAGCCTCAGCAAAAGGGTATTTAGGTCATGTCTCTCTCAAACATTGCATTAAAAGGCCACTGTTCAGAAGAAGCTGAGCAAGGGACACTGAATCGTGACAGGGCTGACCAGTCCTGGATTTGTGATCTTTTGTTGGCAGCAGTTTTCAAAGACTCTGTGTGTTGCCACAGAAGGGTCCCATGCAGAATCCAGAATGGCCTAAATTAACTATATATGCTGCTAGAGGCCTATTTAGGAATAGAATGCCAAAGCCACCCAGGAGATGGGAGATCTTGAGAAGAGGTGAGAGCTGTAGATGTTTCTTTTCAGGTTTTTGTCTGAGGGTTTTAAAGGCAGATGGGATGTTTACAGAGTGGCTGCTGTTTAGTTTCCAGCTGAACAGCCAACAAAAGCCTGAATTTTCACAATGTACAATCTTCCCACTTACAAGTTAATTTTTTGAACTGGGGGCTACTGCATTTGTAAAGAATTCTGTAATTTATAAAGATTTCACCACGTACAGAAGTGAGCATTTTTGTGCATGTAGTTCAACTTTGTGTTCAAAATGTGATCTTCAAATTTGCACAGGAGAAGAGATTTTTCCTTTTTATGGTGGCTTTTTTTGGGGATTTGAAGGATTGTTGAGTGGGGAGCTCAGTGTAAAGGTCGTGTGGTGCTGCCAGTGTTGGTATAGAGACCAGAAAGGGCTGGTCTCAATGTGATCTCAACAGAAAACACAGAACAATAAAACTTTGTTCAGCATATATTTGTTTTTGCTATCAGTCTGCTTGATAAGTCTGGTCTATCTTTTTAGGAAGATATCTGCTTTTGTGTATATGCAAAAAGAGATCTGACCACAGGGGTAATTAGGGATTCAGGCTGATACCAGCCTTGTGCAATATTTGTCAGTGAAATAATCCAAAAGAAGAATGGATGTCTTATTCAGGAATGAACATGCTGCTGATGGCAGGCAGGGTGACATGAAAGAGAATAAAAGTTGGATCCCACAGCTCTCCCTGTCTTGCTTTTTCCCCCTTTGGGCCATGAACAGCAGATGCACAGCTCTGTATGAGCAGTGTGAATGCACTGAGCAGGATCCAGCTCCCCACCCACTGTAATTCAGGCTGCCAGTTCAGCTCACTGGACCAACTGAGAAACTGTTTGCTTTGTGTAGCTGCTGTGTTTTCAGGTCATATTTTTCACCTCTTTCTTGTTCTTGGCTGCAGAACAGTGGGTTTTATCTGAAGCTGCCTCAGTGACAGTCACTCAGCAGAATGCCTACTTTGGGTGTTGGTATTTTTGCTTCTCTGTCTCCCCTGTGATAAAGATCTGAAACATCTGGATTTAGAAGATTGGTGACTTTTGTCTTCCCTTACTCTCCACATGGCCTCTGTCTCCTTCCAGGCTCAAACCATGGAAAATTTCATGGTGAAAGCATAATTTTCCTATAAAAATGTATAGGCAAGGTGTCTTTGTCCATGTGACAAATGTCAGCCTGGTGACAGGAGGCTGGTTGGTCTTTATCACTTGTTACAGATCTGTCAGGAGGTCTGGGGACTGTAAAATCAAAATTTCATGGCATATATTCTGCTTCTGAGTTTTACAGCTGCCTTTCTTCATTGCTGGTAAGCTGTGAGCAGTTCCTGGTTTGGAGGTACATTTGTAGGTGAGATCATGCAAATGCTCTTCTGGGGATTTTTTAGGTTTAGGATAGCAGGGCACGGGCAGGGGAAAACTTTCCTTCTGTCTCTCTTTGGTCTTGCAGCTGTGATCCCCACAGCATATGGGTAGCTGTGTTGTCACCTGAGACCTGTGCTTTACCCTGTTCATCTTACTTATCAATCATGAAAATAATAAATAATCCAGTTTAATCTTTCCCATCCTGGCAGTACAGCTCGTGCTAGCAAACTCTGGGGCAGAGGCATAAATGAACAAAGGGGATGTGCTGATTCCTGCTCTGAGCTGGCTCTCAGGAGTGGTGGTTTTGCCTCTGGACACACTTGTGAGGTTATTAAACCTCCAGAGCTCTTGTTCCAACTTCATTGGGTTATCTTAAATAAGCAAAGCAGCTAATAGTTGCTAAAAAGGTTATTTATTACAAAGCACATCAGTCTCAAAAGCCAAGCAGAAAAGCAATGGCAAAAGCAGTAGCAAAAGCAAATGGCAAGAGGAAGCAAATGGCAAAAAAGCACCAACTCTCCCAATACAAACTCTTATATAGGATTTTCCCAACGAGCTAAGACACAAACTCAGACCACCACTCTTAACCTATTAGAATTCCAGTTTCTTAACACACCAGGTTATGTATGGACTACTCATACAACCTATCTTGTTCTATCTGAAAATGTAAGCAGTATTCTTACTATAGCTCTATCATCCCTAAGTACTGTCTACAGCCATGGTCCTGGAGCCTCTACTGAAAACATCAGTTTGTTTTTTAACCTTCACTAGAACTGTCACTGCCAGTCTGGCATTTGAACATTTCACTTACTAAAAGCACAAGAGCTCACCCTAAAACTTGCTAACTTACTTCTACTTAAACATCTACTTTATGTGTACGTGGCTTAATATACTTCAATCCATCCAAAGGCTTTGATTCAATCCCTGCACTTTGATTTCTCTCTGAAGAATTTAGAGGGAGCCTTGACTCACTCCAACACACACTAATTCAGGAGGTGGTGGCTTTGTCTCTGGACACACTAATTCAGGAGGTGGTGGCTTGGTCTCTGGACACACTGGTTCAGGAGGTGGTGGTTTTGCCACAGACAGTCCCAGGAGCTTTCCTGTCCCTTCCCATTCCCTTGCATCAGGGATCCTGTATTACTATGGATCACAGAGCAAATCACCCTGCTCCTCTTCTGCAGAAGGTAATGTTTTATACCTGAAATTTAAAGCAGCTGAGCATTTCTTAGAAGACAGAGTTTCCATTTCTTCCCAATTAGTGTTCATACTTCAAAGGAGAGCTTTGAACCTGGGCAGGGGCTGGCAGGCATGAGCACAGTGTTTGCTGAGAGCTGTGTAGCAGCAGAGGCTTCTCCCTGCTCAGCCACAGCACATTTGCATGCAGACAGATGTCTCCTGGCTGGCTCTCTTTCTGTCATATGAGGCTTAATTTTCTTTTCCTGCATAGTTTTCCATCCAGAAAGCAAAGTGTTTAATTTTCCCTGTAACATCTCGCAGGTGAGACTCTTTTGTTTATCCATTATTTTGCATCCCTGTTTTAACAAGTGATGGGTCTGTGCCACAAAGCATTTTCCAGATTCACCCAATCTGTCTAGCAGGTGGCTCCCTAGGTTCCACAGCTTGGTGTGTAAATGCATTTAACACCCCTGAAGTTTCTTTTGTAGTTTATTTTTATCTGAATACAAAGGATGAATTCCCATTTGTCTTGAAAATTCAACCACTTGGAGTGAAGAGGAGCATTTTATGTAGTCTCAGGGATGAGTAGACATGACTGAGGTTTTTTTCTTGATAATCAGAGACTAAGATTGGCAGCATTTTGTAATTACATAACACTGATCTATTTTATACATTGCAAGAGGCCTATTACTCAAATAATTTTGTACTAATAGGGCTTCTGTTAGATAACTCCTTTTCTGTTTGTTATGTAAGGGCTGGTATTATAGAATTGCTGTTTGAATACCAGCACTGTAATTTTAGAATAGCTTTTATAATAAAAATACCAAGTAAGCCTTGTTCCAAATATAGGCAATTATTTCAATATTGTAATTATTTTTTTTTTCCAAATGAGGCCTCTTGATAATTGCTACTTTGGGTTTTGTTTTCATTTAAAAAATCACGATGCTGTCCTGTGCCCAGTCATAATCCATTATGTGCATTTTCTGTAATGAATGTTGTGCATTGGGAAGGTATTGATCAGCAGTCCTGGAAACTGGTGATTGAGCTTCACCTATGAAAACACTGCAAGTGCCAGTTTAGTGACTCTGCATGTCTGAAACCCTCCTGTCATCTCTGAACTGGGTGTGTGTTTGTCTCTTGGGCTTTGGGGTTTATTTTGATGTTATTTAATATAACCTTATTTCTGCAATTGAGAACAGAAGCAGTGTGAGCAGTCTCAAAATGAGACTGGGGAGCACAATCAGTAAAAATTCCTTTGGAGCCCACAGAAACTGATTATTCCTAACCAAGGAATTTGATTGCAAGCTATTTCCTTCACTGACAAAGATGTAGATGGTAGTAAGGCTTTTACCTTGGAGTTGCTTGAGAAATGTGGTTGAGCTATGGGTGAGGTTGCAAAAGGTTTTACATCAGACCTGGACTTTGTGCAGGATACAAGAGGGCAGGAGGACCTATTGACTTGGTGCATGGAGAGCACCTGGAATTTTCCTTTCTTTCATGGATATTGTGGTACTTCTGTCCTGGTTTTCCACTGGACCCTCACTCAATGCACTGTCTGGAGTGTGTTCTGTTTAATTTGTGTGTGCTTTTACATTCTTATTCTATCCAGCTCTGCTAAATCAGATAAAAGTTCCTATTTGTCTGTAGCTTTTAAATTCACAGCCTCTTTTTTTTTTTTTTTTTTTTTCCATTTTTGGCCAAATAATTCCAAGCATTGCCTGTTTTGCGGGGGGGGTTTTTTTTTGTTTTTGTTTTTGTTTGTTTTTTTTTGTTTGTTTGTTTTTTTAATGTAAAAACATTCTTACTTGTTGCATCTTAAGTGGTTTTGTGCTGCCTCTTTCAACTTTATTGAAATCTTCTAATGTGGCTGTACCTCCAGGGCAGCCAGGGTTTTAAGAGGGGCTTAGACCATGACTTTGCTCTCTTTTGTGCTGTTGCTAAAGTGCAGTTAAAAAATGGGAGTGTCAGGGGCCTGTGACTACTGCTTAAATTTTATTTTTGTTACTAAAGCCAGATTTTGTTTGGATTTTGTTTCTTTAGAGGCCTTAACTCTGACCAGGTGAGTTATGCTGCATCTTCAGAGGGCTGTGTTGATAAATGGGAATCTCTCTTCAGCCTGTTATGCCCCTGTACAGATGTTCCCCAAAGTCTCTCTTTACCCAGACTGTCCAGACTATAGTGCAGAACATCTGGATGGACCCTGAGCTTCACCCACCCCATCACACCCTGTTCCTGCACAGGGTGTAGCTGCTGCTGCCACCTCATTTCTTCCTCTTCAGCCTCCGATACCTTCTTTTTGTTAACCAAACCCCTGGATTGTGCCTGCTCAGGCCCTTCCAAAAGCCCTGATTTTGGAGCAGGGAGAAGAGAGAGGAAACACTGTAAATAACTGCACCACCTAATTAGTGGCTTGTTTTCATTTTCTTCTGTCTTCACTCAGAGTCAGGATTAAAAACACAAAGGAGATGAATTTCTTGTGTTTGGATTTGGTTGTTTATTATCTTATCTAAAGTACAGAGAGCTCTGAAACACTTATAGCTACCAGCTAAAAGCAAGAAAAATAGAGGTGAATCCAGCTAGTTCCAAGGTCTTTTAAGCTAAACAATCCAATAAAGAATTAACACTTATATTATTTATACTTTTCACCCAGTAACCAAACTCCTGTGACCTGCATTGCAGCACTGTCCAACCAAAAACTACTGCCTGAAATCATGAAGGAAGAAGACAGAGACAACACAACACCCAAAATCCTCCATCTTGTCCCATACTTATTACTATATTCTAAAAACCCCAAATTCCAAACCCTTCAGTATGTGAAATCACACACTTCTTTCTATTCCAACTACACACCAGTGATTTTGACTCCATCACTCAAATTTGGGAGCCTTCTCCAAAGCCCCAATTAAAAGCAGTGTTCTCCTGGAGGTCAGTGCCAGAAAGCACAGAAAACTCAGAACTCCCAGGCTTCTGGGTTCCAACAGAACACCACTGGGTCCTGTATTGGGAGGCTCCTTTGTGCTAAAGTCTAGATTTTGTTAAGATCTTTTGTGGGGTCCTGCAGAAACAAGAAGTGTCAAGTGCAGAGCACACGCACAACCACGCGAGCGAATCCGCTCGATTGCAGCCTGGTAATTTCCTGTAAGGAGCTTAGTGGATTAGAGCAAAGCTTGGTTTGTCAGCAACACCACCTGACTGTGATATTTATTGAGCAGTATTACCTGTTTTCAATATTAGTACACTTCTGCCCCATTCATGCCTTCATTCTTGAGGTAAGGGGGGGCTTTTTTAGTTCAGTGGCTGACAGAGCCATGTAGTGGAGAGGACACCCAGCTGTTTTTTGGGCTGCTGATTGGGCAGTTTTAGTAGCTGAAGCACTTCCAGATTTACCTCAATGTGCTTTTGTCACCATAATCCCTCCTCCATGTCAAGACTGATTCTCTTTCCTTGCCAAGACTCTCATCGTGCATTTTTGCCGTTCCATTTCTTCTCCTGTGTTTTCTTTTTCTTTTTTTTTTTTTTTTTTTTTTTTTTTTTTTTTTGTCTGTCTGTTTATTGACCAATAACAAATTGGGAAGATGTTGGTAAACCAGTCAGGTTTTTGCTTATTAGCTGGAATCTGCGCTACACTGATCTTCCTGGCTTTAGCCTATTACTTGTATTGGTAAGTTGGAATTTGTGTACTGCGACTGTGCTGGTGGTGGCTTGTTCTTTAAAATGTTTCCTTGGCTGAGCTGGAGAGTGGTGCCCCTTTTTGAAGTGCTCTGGAAGGCTGCTGTGTACTTACTAATGTGTGGCTGGGGTAGATACCTTCCCTGATTTTCTCTGGTATTGTTTTTGTTATAGGACTTGGTTTTGTTGCTTTTTGAGTTTTTGTTTTTTTATTCAGCTGAGAGCATACTAAGGATGCCACTTGGGCAAGATGGTGACTGTGTATTTCCATTTTTTCTGCAAGTCTTTTTAGAGCTCTTTCACTTTTATTTTGTGCTCTCAGTGTTCTCACAGCTGTCTCTCAGCAGGTCACACAGAATTTAGGCTGACAGGCTCACCAAGTATTAGGGTGTTTGTGGGACACCTATGTCTTCAGCATGGAAAAGGGGTGAAAATTAAGATTCTACCCCTGGGCATGGGCCAGGAACCCACACGTGCCTGTGTGTTTTGACTGGGTTTGGGAAGGGTAGGAGCAGGGCAGGGCTGCCCTACATTTCTGGGCTGGCCTTGTTTCTCTGTGTCCCCACATATGTCCAAGACTTTCAGCCAAAAGAAATCTTGAAACTTCTTAGAACCTTGTCTGGGGCAAACAGCGACTTTTAGGAACCCAATCTGTTGACTGGTTTTAGTGAAAAAATACACATCAACTGTAAAAGGAAAAACTTGTGGAGTTGGAATTACTATGGCTGTGCCTGGAGAACTTTCCAAGGGGTGTGACATTGCTGAGAACAAGTTTCCAGCATGACACATGAATTTGTTGGTTGGTTGGTTTGTTTGTTTTATCAGGTGTTTAAAAAACAAAAGAAATTAAAATCTATGTAGCATTATCTTGGTTTTATTTTGCCAAGTGTTTCCTCCAGGCAGTTATGCCTGGTCTGTTTACATGCCTATGATCCTCTGTGTGTGTGTATGCACACACTTGTAATATTAATGAGTTTATTTACATTTAAGCTTTACAGTGATTCTCTGCAGATATGTAAGCTCTCAGCTATACGGTGTGGCAGCTCAAATTAAAATGTATGTGATTACTAGTCTCTGTGGTCCTCAAAATGTGCAAGAGAACAGGCATGTGTAAGTGACTTTCCAGTTTCAATGTTAAAATCAGGAAATCTAGAGCTTAAGGACATCTATTGCTGTCCTGCTAAATGTTATTTTTAACAAAAGAAAGTTCATGTAGTAAGTACAAACATGAACCCAGTGTAGTTTTTCATTAATTCTTCATGTCTTAACTCAATATTGGGGTGTGGTGTGTGCATCTGATAGCAGTTAGATTCAAATATAAATTTGTGTGCATTATGCATTCAGCATAACATGCACTCATCTCTTACAACTCATTTTTTCCCCTTATTTTGTTCCCTCTTAAAATTCTTGACTTGAATCCAGGTCAAATCTGGTTTGCAGGAGAGATTACAATTCTGCACACAGCAGGAATTAGCTGGTATTAGGTCAGATCCTCTTCTTCGACAACCTCAAGGTTCAGGAGAAAATTAATTACATCACCTGTTTGTTTGTGAAAAGAGAGCTTATTCAAACCTCTTGATTAGATATAGATGAGACTTAATGCCAGTAGCTCAGAGCACTTTTTTGCCTTTGTTGGTTTGGGTATTTTTAACTCTTTATTGTTGCTTGAAGAAAGCTGACTTTGATAAATATTTTAGTTCATTAATATTTAACTCAAGTCTGCCCTGTAGGAAGTAACTAGAAAGACTAATTATTTCCTTTTTCTTCTTAAATGTGTTCATTTGGCTGCTGCAATTCCCTTGGAATATCCTCAGACAGAGCTGGGGTGATTAAGATCAGAGATCACCAGTTCAGCAGGGAATCAAATTTGCATATTGAGAGATTAACTCGAGGTTGTTTTTTTTGTAATTCCATCTGATCTTTTGCTTCTCCTGGGTTGGAGCACCCTTATTAACTTGCGGGACCAGATATATTTTGGTCACTTTCTGGGCTAAATTTAGTTGTCCTCTCTAAGGAATTCATCTAAAGAAGTGAAGATCCTTTGTTCCCTGGGACTTGTGGCACGCTCCAGACCTGGGGCTCCTTTGCTGATGCAATATCACCCCAGGAAAAAAAGCCAGAAAGAGAAAGATAAATGTGCATTTCTGGGATATGGGAAGGCTGGTGCTCAGGCAGTGGTGGAAGGGTGAGGGACCAGCACAGGCTCAAAGTTTCAGGCAGCTGAAATAGGGATATAATATAGGGAATAATCCAGAGGGCTCCCCCATTACCAGCCACATCTCCTCACACAGGCTCCTTCTGATACCAGCTGTGAATCCTCACAGGATGCCCTCAGCAATCCCCAGCAGGGCAGAACCAAAGTACAAAGAAATTATAAGAGCATTAGACATCACGTTTTCTTCTTGGCTCAGTCGTTGCTACTTCAGAGAGTTTGTTTGGTTAAATTCTCTTCACGACACGAGTCCCTAAAAGAATTGTCCTTTTTCACCAATCAAGAAACCTCTTAGCCCATAAATAATGGATGTATCATTCTGTGTAGGCTTGCCATCACATAATATATAGGATAAACTCATAAGAGTCGTCTGCACTTTTTTTGGTGTGTCTTAATTGGCCATTTCCAAGCTACAAAATATTTGAAACAAATGCTTTTTCTTTCTTTTTCCCCTACTGCCATATTTGCTTTCTGTTTCAGCTTCTGGCCACTAAAGGAACCTGGACTACTAACATGTGTTGAGTGTTTTTACTTGGTGTACTTTGTATTAGAAATGAAGGTAATTTGACACAGTGATTTTTACCTCATTTCTAGAGCTGTCCTGTTGCTTGAGTGATGTGCCCAAATGCTTGAACCTGCCATGAATGCTTTGACTTTGTTAATGTACCTTAAAAGCAAAATTATTCAGAACACAAAAGTTTGGCTACTGCTGTATTTTCTGCTGTAACAGAGTAATGTTTTTTGAGAAGGGAGACCTATGCTAGACATATAGTTTTAATGAACTACTTAATTTCAC
Source organism: Muscicapa striata striata (assembly GCA_030060385.1). Taxonomy (NCBI): domain Eukaryota; kingdom Metazoa; phylum Chordata; class Aves; order Passeriformes; family Muscicapidae; genus Muscicapa; species Muscicapa striata. The sequence goes on along the minus strand of JAREIS010000137.1, from coordinate 1,364,898 downwards.
TGCCCCATGTTTTTTTTTTGTTTTGTTTTTTTTTTTGCTTACTGACTGTAAGGGTGCTTTGCTCTCTCTGTTTCTAGTGTTTGAAGCAGATCTCTAATGATGTCTATCTTGCATTTTATTTGCAATTCCCATGTTTGGGTTTTTTTTTTTTACTGTATATTATTTCAGCCACAATAGCCTGGAGGTTCCTAATTTAATTTCTACATGCTGGGGGTAGTTCACAGGCAATGGGGACAGGTTGTTTCCATAGGAAACCCCTGGCCATGGGAATGGTTTGGTGCTCTGGGAAGTGCAGTGTGAACCCTAAACTGGTGAATTGAGAGCACTGAGGTCCTGTCACATTAGGGCTGGGTTTGTGTTTTCTGTCATCAATGCATAATGTGCCCATAATCTAGTGGCCTGTGCTTGAAATATCACTGTTTGTGTAAAAGCCAGTGTGCTCTGCTGCTTTATTTAGGCAGCTTAAAGAGCAGCACTGAGATGATAGGTGTCCTACATTGACTGAGTCTGTCTCTGAGATAAGTGCCTGGAGATTAGAACAGCCTGTGTCTTCCATAGCACCAAACCACGCAGTTTGAGGAGTGTAGAGTATTCATCTAAATCAGGAGTTTGCAGAGAAGCTGGAGCTTTGAGCAGTGCTCTCACTGTGGATTTCAGGGGGGTTGTTTCTGTGCTGTGGCTGCTGCTTGTGGGAAATACGGAAACCTCGACTGTCTGAAAGCTCCTACCCAAAGAATTTTGTGACGTGCCCACGTGCCTAAACCATGAATTTGTCTGGGCTAACACAGCATTGCTGTGTCTTTAAATGTGATGAGCTGAAGAGGTTCAGCTTGGCAGATTTTTCAGCCTGCTTTGCTATGGAAATAAAAGTGTTGTCCTGTTCAAATACATTTATCTGTCTCTCAGTGATATGTTTTGAGCTCATGGAGGAATTTCCAGACACACTTGGCTGGCTGTCGAGTGTCTATGAGGGTGTTTCCAAAATAACTGGAATACTACAAGTTTCATGGAGGGTGCCAGGGAGAGGAGAAAGGAGTGCTAAGAGCCTCTTATGACAAAGTTGGATATTCTTTGTTACTCCTATCTCTACATGGATGTGAGCACTGCCTACACTAAAATCCAAGTTCATAAGGAACCAGGCTTTTGGATCTACATGCTAAATTCCTTTCTCTGGCAGGCAGCTCTCTAAGCTACTTAAGCTCTTCTCTGCAACCAGAGCAATTGTTATCCAGGAACTAAACAGAGATTCCTATATATGGGTCTGACTTGGAGGTTAGATAAAATATGAGATGCTAAAGGCTGGAGGAAAGGCTGGAAGAGCAGCTGTCAACACTGCACAGGCTGTTTTTTCCTTTTGGATACAAACCAAGCTGACCTCAGGGACTTGGCTGATCCTGCTCTGTGCAGTGGTTGCTCTGCCACAAACCTCTGGTCCAGGGAGGCAGCAATTCCCATTCCACTGAGGATGTGCAGCAGCACAGTTCCCCAGGCACTTGCTCCCCCATGGCTGATTTGGTTGCCCTTTGCAAACAAATGATGTCAGACTGTGATGTGATAGAGATGTGATTTAGTACACTAAAATCTGGAAGACACTGTGAGAGAAACTCATCATTTCAATGCTAGCAAAGACATTAAGAGGAGCAAAACAAATGTTGTAAGTAATACTTAAACTTAGGTCTGTTTTAAGAAGGATGGATGTGCTTCAAATCACATCTTAGATTTAGCTGGTAGAGTTAAAAATGAGTCTGTGGCTGCGTTACCTGGTAGGGTGTGTCTGTACTGCAGCTGGGATGTGATTAGTTTTAAAGGAGGGATGAAATGCTTGTAAGAGTAGCCATGACAACATAAAGCTCAGTGCAGGCTGCAAAAACCTCCTGGGAAGTGGAGGGAAAACTCAGGCAGTTTGGACTTAAATAATTATTAAATAATTATTGCTCCATGTGCAATGCCTGTACAGCCCATTGATGACATTTCAAGGAAAGAGGTCTCAGGATGGCTTCACATGGTCAAGTGAGAGATCTCAGCATCTTTTTTCCTATGGAGATTGTCATAGTGGGTTTGACTTTAAAAATAGGATATAGTGGAATATAGAATATAGTAGGGTGGATGTGATTTGAGTATGAGGTAGCTTTCATCCAAGCTCATTTCAGAAATAGGTTGGTTTGCTCAGGGCATTGTCCAGGTGGGTTTTGAAAATGTCCAAGGATGGTGTTTCTTTGGGCTCTTTGCACTGAGCTTGTTGTAGTGCTGAACCTCTGTTCCTGTGTTGTTAAGACAGCTGGCTGTAATATAAATTGGTGTCATCTTTAAAGAGAATCTTATTAGTCTCTGTCCAAAAGTGAATGATGAGTCACTTTTTCCAGAGGTCATTTGAAAATGCAAACATCTGAAATTTGATAGACTTTGAAACTGAAGTAAACCTGCAAGAAGCCTGTGGGTTTTCTTTTTTTTTTGATGGCCCTTTTTTCACCTGGAGAGACTCAAACCAGTGCAGGTGTCCATCATGTTTTGGCCTCATCTGTGTGAAGTTCTGATTTCTCATCCTGCAGTGGGAGAGTACCAGGGAAACAGATGCTCTCAGCAGCTGGAGTCACTCCCCTTCTCCAGTTTGTCCTATAGTTTGAAATATATATTCATCTGTGATTGTTTGAAGATGCTTTCCCTCAGATCCCTGTCGTACATGTATTCTTTTTGCTTGTACACAGTCCAGTACATTTATAAAACCAGAAGGTGAAAGCAAAACTTTGATGTGTATAGCAAAGATCATAAAGTGCTTGTAGGAACTGTCATCCAGGGAAGGATTGAGGAGACTGTGTACATGGGAGGGAGCAGGTAGGATGACAAAAATGAATACATTAACACAGAGGAGAGGGAGAAACTTTGCAGAGAAAACCAACTAGAAATGATGCTATGAGATATCGGGGAAAAAATGTTGTTCTTAAAATATAATAACCTCATTCAAAACTTCTTTAGCAGAAGACATGACTGGGAAAGTGGCTTGTAATATCAGAATAAATAATGGGTACTTGTGGTCCTGTGAAATTACTGTAGAAATAAAACTTGCAAAGCATTAAGACACTGCTTTGTGTCTTGAGATCAGAAATAGCATCAAATGCACTTTTCTAAATAGACCATCTTTCTACTTGGTGCATGTATTGCCATGGTGAGGGGAGAATTAAAAACAAATCATTTGCTCTCAAGAGATCAATAATAGAAGCAACAGTTCTGAAAATAGATGTTTACGTGGAGAAGGAGATGAAGCAAGGATATTTTAGGTTTACTACCCTCTTGATACGTCTGGGAAGTTTTTGGATTAGCTGGTGATTGCTTTTCTCATCCAGTGGGAGCAGGTTTGGTGGAAGGAAGCTGATGAACAGGGCAGAGCTGCAGCAGGGTGGGGTGTGTGTGGATGGATGCAGCTTCCTTCTGTGCTCAATGGACTGGGAAACAAATAGCCCAGGTCAGAGGGGTTTTTCTGGCGATTAGTGAGCTTATCTTGTCTGACTAAATCCAAGTGTTAGAGTGGTTATGGTTATTAATATAAAACCATGTCCCTGTGGCATGATAGTAGCTAGCATCAGATTGATGTCAGGACACCAGATTGTCATTTTACTCTGTGGATTCAGCAAATAGGGGAAAAAATAAAGTCAGTTCTTCTGACGTATAAATAACTCCTGTAGTTGCATGCAGTGTGGGGAGGGAAATAGCATGCTAAATATTCTGGCATGGAGGTGGAGAGTGATGGATAGAAGACTTGTTCATGTTGTGGATTCAGGGGGGAGCATGGTCTGTACTCCCCCTCAGTTTCTCAGCTCTTAAGCTATGTTCATTTATCTTCCCTCTTCTCTTCTGCCTGAGCAACTGTGAATCAGGTTTGGCCCCCTTGCTCCAGAGGGGTGGGGGAAGCTGCTGTTTTGCAGGAGGTTTTTGCCTGTCCCTGTGCACTCCTTGGATTTAATTTACTGTTGACATCAGTAGTGGCAGCCCCACAGGTCAGGTTTTCTGTTCAGCATTTGTGAGGCTCACTTTGGAAATTGTTCCTTGTCCTGGTTTGGAGGGCAGGTGTCTGCTAAGACAGGCAGAAGACTCTCTTTGAAATGGAGAATGTAAACACCCTCCCTCCAAATTATTATAATTTTGAAATTTAGGGGCTCTCAGGCAAAGATGTGGGAATTAGGAATAACAGTTCTTTACTAGGAAAATTTAAATAGAAATGCAGTATTACAAAGAACAAACCCAAAACACTGCCAGAGTCAAAATCCAACCTGACACCCCATCAGTCAGTCAGGGTGTTGGCAGCAGTCCCATTCAATGGTGGCTGCATCCTCCTGCAGTGGCAGATGTGGTTCAGCTGGAGCAGTGCTCCTGTAGAAGGTGCAGTTTAACTCTGAAGGTCCAGGGATGATGGGGAAAGGTCCAGCTTTCCTCTGGAATCCAGTGGGAAAGGCTGCTTTGGTGTTCTAGATCTCAGTTTTTATCTAGGTAGGAAAAGCTTGGCTGCTCCCCCTGGCTGGAGCATCTCCCAGTGGGATGATGGAATTTTATCAGTCATGCACTGGGACTCAATGGCCCATTAACAGGAGATATCTCCTGGAGGAAGGATGGGCTGTGGGAAAGATAAAGGTGATTGCCCCACCTGGTTTTTACTAGATGGCTCATTAGCAGAGGATATCTCCCACGGAGATAAGGAATCACTGTCCCACTTGGTTTCAACAGATGGGATAGAATACACATTTCTGGCCACATTCTGTACTGCAACCCAAGACACACATCCATCCAGGGGAGTGACTCCAGGGCACACCTGGAGCTGTGCACTCTGGTCTTTGGGGGAAACCATACACTCATCTGGAAACAGGCAACATTTTCTAAAAGATGCCTTTCTATATAATATTTAACTTCTTTAAACCCATTATATTGGCTTTGTGGTGTTACAAAGTTTATTGGGGCAACCTGGAAAAAAAAAATCCAGTATCATTTACTGTGTCTAATTAATTTATTACGTTCCAGTTCATCTGATTGCTCCATAGCTCTGCTCTGGCCACTTGCTGTCAATGAAACTGTCTTCATGAGGATGGAGAAACTCTAATTTATTTTTTTTTCCAACCTGGGAGTTGTACAAAGCAGAGCAGGTGACTCAGGAAAGGGCACTTCAGCAAATATACTGTCAGATTGAAAATCCCTGCACAGAAATACAGAAATTCTAAAGTTAGAAATGCTAAAGTTTCTCTTCTCTCTGAAATATTTGTATTTCAGCCTTGTTTGGTTGGTTTTGTTTGAGTTTGTATTTTTTAACAAAGAAAACTTTTTTTTTTTTACCTGATTAAACTTCAGAATTTGGGACCCAGTGAGAGGCTTAATTAGCAGATACAAGGCAGATGTTAATCTCAAGTTAGAAATTAGGAGTCAAGGGGACAACATATTATCTAAGCATACTCTTGAACTATTTGTTAGCATTTTCCCCACAGTGTTCAATTAATGCTTAAAAAGTGTCACTGTCAGAGTCTAGACATAAATCTGACTAAATCCTGTTTTATGGTGCTAGTTGTAATTGTGGTAGGTTCAGATTTTTGTATTAATAAAAATGCATTTTCACCCATGCAGTCAAACTATCCATCTTAATAAGTTCAGAAAGAATGAAAGGCTTTGGGAAGATACTGAACTACTGTGAAAATCCACTCTGGATAGTGTTCCTCTCACTAAAGAGCAGCCACAGCCAGAATGTAAGGGAGAAAACAAGACCTAAGTGCCAAGGAAAGTCTGGCTGCTTTAAAATTCAGAGACCTCATTTTTTCCCACCTGCTTTTTATTCAGATATTGCAAGAGGCTCATATTTTTTTTCCAACTCCCAGTTGGGTTTTCAACTTTGAATGAACTAGTTGAAATGAAGAAAATACTCACTACACCTGCTAGCTCTATCAAAAGCAGAAGTAATTAAGGCAAAAAGTCTTTCTTTGCGAGAGAAATGGAAAATGCTTATATTTGAGGGGAAAAATGTCAGTATCAGCATTTGCTCTATGGGAAAGGCTGAAAATAATAGAGCTGCTAGATGCAGAATGTGATTTCCTGGTGGTTAAATCTTGACATGATTTCCAGTCACGTAGTGCAAAAGTCCCGAGTTCTTAAAAATAAAAAAATGCCCATTTTTTCAGCTATATGAGAAGAACTTGCAGAGCTACCTTACAGCTCCAACTGTTTCTGTGAAATTTCATGTTTGTAAGTTTTGGTCTCAGTCCCTATTCATCATTTTAATCTCTCTAGAGTTTGTTTCACTTTTTAGTGTCTGGTGTGTTGTGTTGTGTTGTTTTGTTTTTTAGTCAAACTAAAATCCTGGGTTGTGTTTTTGACTCACACTGTGTACTTTATTGTTGGTTTTGTCCACCTTTGTGTCAAGTGGAGGGGGAGATTGCAGCTTTTCCTGGGAATTGTGTCAGCACCCAGCCTGGTCAGAGTTTCACAATATTCAAGGTGTTTGTGCAGAAATAACAGTGACCTGCGTGGAGAACAAAAGTGGAGAAACCACATATGTATCACATTTTTTGCATTTGAGAAGTTAAGCTCAGGGCAGGAGTCTTTTCCAGTTGAGAACTGTGAAGAATTGGTTCCTTTTGACTGTGCTTTTTGCAAGAGTATGTCTAGAGTGTTCATTTTAACTTTCTTACTACTCTGTGTTGGTTAATGTATGCATTGACTCAACAGGAAAAATTCAGCTGGCAGCAGTCACTTTTGTGGGGAAGGAAGAGATTTGATGCTCTTGCCACATTGCCTGTAAAAAAAGGAAACATTAGTGCTTCTGTCCAAATGCAAATTTCATCACAGATTTGTGGGTCTGCTGATACAGTGCAGCAATTACATAGGTGTTCAGACTGCAGGGGGATGGAAAAATAATGAGCTGATTTGAGAAGAGTATTGATTGTGGCCAGCCCAACCTTGTGGCATTACTTTTCATCATGATATCCATGCTCTCCTGCTTTCCACTTCCCACCCTTTCTCTGATTACAATGCTGATTGTCTACACATCATTTCTTACCAAATACTGGGTTAAAATGAAGTTCCAGCCTGCAATTCCTATCCTGGAAATTGCTGGACCTCAGCATGTTTTTGTATCTGTGTTTTTATTGATGTATAAGCAAAGTGATTTTCAAATCCAGGGATTTCTGCCCTGATAGTGAGACCTGCCTTTGGCTGAGGGGCATTCTTTGGTGTGTCAGTGCAATGCTACCTACTGAACCTTCAGAGTACCCACACTGTGAGCACTAAACAAGGCTAAAATTGGTCATTCCCTCCATCCCACTCCTTCCAGGGAGATACATTGCTTACTGCTGCCTCACCCATAGCTCCATAAACCTTAAAGCCACACCAGTGTGGTGCTGAGCACAAACTGGTTAGTCGTGGCTTAGCTGCAGAGAGCACAAGTGGAAAATCAGCAGGTCCCTCTGGGGATGTGTTTTATACCTGCAGCACCCTAAAGCTGTGTGTTGTCATTAAGGAAAGGGTTTCCCAAGCCTTGGGTATAACAAGAGTAGGAAGCACGCAGAACTCTGTGGTGTTGGAGATTTGTTGGCTTATTTCCCACGATGAGCATTCAAAACTGCTGAAATGTGGTGCTGGTGGTGATTTCCCTGCAAGTGCAGCACTGAATGATGTGTGAGCTGCTGCTGGGCTGTGCAGGGAGCTCCAGCCTCTCCCAGGCATCCCTCCCTTTGTGTACAGGGTTAAAGGGGTGCACTGTGTTGGCCAAAGGTGCCCTGCTTGCTCCTCCAGACAAGGTTCTCAGCTGGAATACAGTTCTTGTGCCCCCAGCATAAGGAGGATATGGAGCTGTTGGGGTGAGCCCAGAGGAGGCCACAGAGTTCATAGGGGACTGGAGCACCTCCTCTATGGAGACAGGGTGAGAGCTCAGCCTAGAGAAGAGGAGGTTGTGTGACCTCAGAACACCTCCAGGATCTGAAAAGGTCTGCACAGAAGCCAGAGAGGAACTGGAGTGACAGAACATGGGGGAATGACTTCAAACTGGAAGAGAGTAGGGTTAGGTCAGATGTTAGGAAAAAATCCTTTCTGTGAGGGTGGTGAGGCACTGGGTGCCCAGAGAAGTTGTGGATGTCCCATCCTAGGAAATGTCCAAGGTCAGGCTGGGTGGGGCTCTGAGCAGCCTGGGATAGTAGAAGGTGTCCCTGGAATGGGATGAGTTTCCAAGTCCTTTCCAGCCCAAAGCATCCTGTGATTGTGTGATGTCCTTTCTTATTTATCACAGGTGAGTGAACCTGTCTGGGGAAAGAAAGGGAGTGTTCAACAGCAGGAGCATCCCAGTGGTGCTTGGCAGATACTGCATCCCAGTACTGCCCCCAGTCTGCCCAATTCTAACTCAGGCAGGACACTTTGCCATTTCCCTTGGGGTGAGACTCCAGGGAGCAGATACCAGGACTGAAAATGTTTATCTGTCTTTTAAAGAACAGCAGTGGACTTGCTGGAGTATGCTGAGTTCTCCAAGAGCTTCTCCCAGCTTGCTTTTGCTCTCAAAGCAGGCTGGAAACTTGATAGATTTTCAGAATTTGGGTTTGGCACACAAACAGAACACCAGGTGGGCAGTGCCTGTGATGGAGTGGGCTCAAGTCCACTGTGGCACAAAGCAGGGCTCTTGCACAGGCCTGGGAAGGTGTTGGTGTGTGTAAAAAAAGAGGAGAGTATGACACAAGGGAAGGAATAGGGAATTCAGGAGCTAGCAAGGATTAGCATCCTGCTTCTCCCTTGAGGGAGTTTTATCCAGAGTGGCAGAGTGGGGAGACTGGCTGCCACCAAGAAAAGAAAAAAGGCCAGGGAGAAGTTTAAAAGTTCCCAAGAGAAGGAACAAGACTGGCAGAAGGTGTTTGACAGCCATTCCTGAGTGAGTCACGCTTAGCTGTCTGTCTGGAGCCAGGAGGAATTTGCAAAGCTGAATAATTGTTCCTATTTATTTCTTAAAATATACAGAATATGACAGCGTTCTAGCTCGTGTGTTTCAGTGTAAATGTCTTGCAGTGGGCTGGTATTTTCCCCTGGTTTTAATCCTTTTTTCTTGGAAATTGCAGTCTTGCTTATCTCCTGCTGCTGCATCCTGCTGTGTCTTGCTGTGCTGGTGGGAGCAGGGATCCCCCTAGTCCTGGGTCAATGGCTCACATCTCTGTGCCTTCCACTAAACATGAAACCAGGAGTAATCTGTGTCCACCTGATTTTGGTTTTCAAAATCAGGCTAATTATGTGATTATGTGCTTTGTAGAACAACATAAGTTACAGGGTGTTTATTTTTCCTTCTGATGGCAAGCAGGTAAAAGAAAACTTGAGCTCAAATGCTTGCAGTTGGGTAAACCTTGGTGATCAGTAATATTCAAGTTTGGGATAAGGTTTGTTGAGGCTGAGTTCTACAAGAGCTCTCATGAGTATCTAAATATGCATATACCCACAAAACCCATCTGAACCTGTGAGAAATGAGGCAAACTTGGCAAATTCACAATTATTATCTAATCTAAATTTAATACGCAATTAAGCTTTTGTAATTCTAGTTCTAAGAAAAATTAATTTTGCATTGCTCATAGTGAAACAAAAGCATGAGACTGCAGACTGAGGGATGACAAATGTGTGTGTGTATCCAGGGAAGAAGCAGCACACAAACACCTACAAGCAGTTGTAAGTGACATACTCTAACAGAAGGTATTGTAAGCTTATTAAAACATAACACAGTGATTGTCTTCCCGAAATAAAAGCAAGTTGTGTGCACAAGCAAGTGTTGAAGTTGTGGGGTGCCTTTCCTGGAAAGCTTAATGCAGCACTCTGTGATGTCTTGTGAGTATGGGAGGCTGTTTTGTGGGAAAAGTGAGCCTGGTTTGGTGAGACTCAGCCATGACATCAAAGTTATCTGAGCTGGTTTTACCCAGGGAACTCGTGACAAATCTCTCTAGTTTTAGTTTCCCTGCTGTGAAATGAAAATCCCTATGAAAATACCATTATTTTCTTTGTCAATAAAGAGATGCTCACAGTGAGAGGAATTCTGCAAGGAGTTCTGCTTCCTTGTGGGGTTTTCTTGCAGCCAGCAGATTTCTAAGCAAGTCAGGTTTATCCAATCCATTTGTTCAAATAGAGGCAGTGTTAACTGAGGATGAATGCTGAGGAGAAACTGAATTTGTGCACACTCGCTCTCTCTTGTGCCAAGTGTGATGCAAAGAAATGGTTGAAATTAAATTTGGAAAACAGCCATTTTAATACTGCTGGTGTTTTCAGCTTTAATAATGTATAGCAACAAGTTAGAGAAAATATAGTTTCATCCCTAGTGGTGGCATAAGCACAGTGCTCTTTGCAGCTGTTGAGGAGGCTCAGTCATGTCACTAGCATTGCATTTAAGACAGGAAATCTGCCCCTCAGGTGCACTGATGTGTAATATTGAGAGCTGGGTTGTTTTTTTTCCCCTTCTGGTGCACTGAGTTCTTTGAATGCTTTTCTTTGTTTTGTTTTTCTATTCTGTGGTCTTCTCACTACAAAATGCAAGTTAGACAACTGGTTATCTTGGTATTTTTTTTCTTAGAGCAACCTGTATCTTGAAGATAAGAAGGAAATGTAAAAACTTCTCAGTAAGTCTAATTCTATATGCCTGTGAAATGATCATGAATGTCAGAGCCATGAGCACAGCTTTTTTTCTTTCTTTATTTTTACCCTCTGAGTATTGGCATCTCATTAAGATGATGAGTCAAACCAAAGGCTTTTTATTTGATGGAAATAGTCTTAGCAAAGATCTCTACAGATACTGAGCCAAACCTATTGAAATGAGTGAAAATTTCTGTGGCTTGAATGCCTTTAGATCAAGCCCAAAGTAAGGAATGAATTTCAGACAGACAGTGGTGATAATCTTTCACTCTGACCTTTTCTGGAAATTGGCTGTGGTGCTGTTTCAAAGCCAAATGGACAACATTTCAAGAAATGAGTTTTCATCTGATTTCATGATGGTACCATTTTTTCTTTTTGAGATCTTATTCCTAGTTCTTAAAACTCAAAAACAAACTCATATCTCTGTGACCTCAGTTTAACTTAAAATTCTTTTCCATACTCTTCAATTTTAAAAATTCATAACAAGCAGGATTTTTAATGAACTCTGAATCAGCCTTGCATCTCACTGAGGCATGTTCGGGGAAATCAGATCTATATTGTGTGAGAAACTAAGATAATCTTTCTGTCATGCTTAGGTTTCAAAGGCTGGGTCTGTAGTAGACAGTTTGTAATGCTGTGTGGGATTCAGTTGAGTGGCTGTCTATTTTTACAGCTTATCTGGAGAATCCCTGGTACAGAGTGTTCAAATGGGCACCAAAACTGTTGTTATCCCTTATTTGCTTATTCTCTCTGACTCACTGCTGTTGATCTAAGCTCTGTTTTCCAGCCTACTTAGACACCTGTGGTTGCCAGTGGTGGCTCTGAAGTAAATGAGTGGAGATTGCTTTTAGTGGTGCCATGGCAGAGTGGGCAGGAGTCTTGGGATGCTTTTTTAAAGTCTGGGGCAAAGCCCTGAGTAAATGTTCTCTCATTGGTTTTGTGTGGCTTCTGTATCACAGGGGTCAGGCTCCCAAGTTCCTCATCCCAGAAGGAGATGTGGTACAGTGCAGGAAGTGAGAGTCCCATCAACAACCTGTTGTCTTCTGAATATGATCCTGTTATCAGGCTTGTTTGCTGTGGATATATAATTTTGCTTCTAAGAGCTGGATAGCCACTGCACTTTTGTCTTTCATCTAGAAGAGAATTGTGTATTCTGCAAGGAAAAATTATTTCCTAGCAGTAACTGATTACTTATAAGCATTGATCATAAGATGATCAGCATATTTTTGTGTGGAATGTCCCAGAAATGTCCAGGAAATGACCTGCAACCCCTGTGGCAGTGTGGCATTTCTGAAGGATTCTAAAATAACCAGATTGGGATGTGTACTTTTCTTTATCTGACAAGAAGTACAGGCAGGGCCATTGGAAGCTTTCCCTCATCTCTGCCCTGACTCTTGGGTAGCTGCTGAGTATTCTTGGGTTTTCTGATCTCAGAAGGAGAGGTGAGGGAGCAGACACACTTAGGCTGGTGATTTTCATGCTTTTGAAAGAAGAATAGCCTGAGCTGGGTCATCAGAAAGGTTAGAAGGGTAGAAAGTATACTGAGAAAAAGCCATTTTCTTGAGCTCCTGGTTTCTGCTGCTTTTATCTGTCCCTATACTCATGAAGCAGCTCATGCAACAGGTAGATCTCATTTTGAATAAAAAATATTATTTTCCTTGTGTGTTTTTGATGAACAGTGTTTGTAGAATTCTCAAAAATTGTCAGGAAACACTTGATGGGCAACAAAATGCCTTTTGTCTTCTGCTTCTGACTTGCAACATCATTAACTCTTCCTCACAGGCAGAGTTTGCCAAGTTTATATAGGCATCAAGGAGGTTTAGAAACCTTCATCTGAAAAATAGGGTATTTTAAAATGTGGTGGTGAAAAGTAAAATTCAGTGTTCTAAAAGTTTCACTCATTTCTCAAATAGCAAAAGTAGGTAAAATACCAGATTTCAGGGTGGGGGCAAGATGTTCAGGGCAAAAGATGTCTGTAATTGGTTTCATGGGTGGAGGTAAATAGGGCACAGCAGAGATGGCAAAAGCATGTTTAGAGAAACTGAAGGCAAAGGTCTAAGATGTAAATACTGCCTGCCACAGTTTTGTTGTTGTCAGGCACATTAATCCTCACTGGGTTGGAATATTAGGATCAGTGGAGCAGTTTCTAATTTCATGCTCATATTCATGCAAACATCATGAACTTCAGAGGGATTGCATGCACGTGACAGCAAGAAATTAATTAAAATCTGGAGTTCAAAATGAATATACTGTCTTATAGAATGATTAGTGGCTTAATTTTTAATTTTGAATCCATACATGGCTATGTGTCATGAAATGCTGCAATGTGCATGTTGTGCATTTGGGGTTTTTTTAACCTGACTTCTTAATGAAATGGGGCTGATGCAGTCACTTCTCTGTCATTCTCCATTCTAATGGCTTTGAACTTGGTGGCACATTCCAGTGACATTTGGCAGTGGTAGAAGTCTCCAGGTGGTTTAATCATTAGGACTTCCATGAGTGTGGAAAGCTGGGTGAAGGAGAACAGTTGTATTCTGACTTTTGCTGAGAGGCACATAGGATCTTTTGGAAACCAGAGAATCTGTGTGAATGTGGGGCTTCAGGACACAGCTCTGTCCTTGAGTTTAGGACAGACCCCCTGGCCAAGGCTGAGCCCTTCAGAGATGCTGGTACCACCTCTGGGAGAGTGTGCTCAAGAAGGGGGCTGGGAAAGAACTCCACAGCAGGCAGAGAGAGGAGTGTGAAGATGTGGGAGAAGCCCAGGAGATTCCAGGGTCAGTGCAGGAGGGGCAGGAGGGGCAGATTCCCCTGGAGCAGCTCATTCTCCTGCAGCCCATGGAGATCCATGGGGATGCAGAGATCCACCTGCAGCCCCTGGAGCAGCCCACACCAGAGCCTGAAAAGGGCTGTGACTCTTTGGGAAGCCCAGGCTGGAGCAGGTTTGCTGTTAACCCTGCAAGGGACCCACTCTGGAGCAGGCTGCTCCTGAAGAATTTCACCCCATGGAAAGCAGCCAGGCTGGGGCAGCTGGTGAAGAGCTCACACTGGAGAAACTCTTGGAGGACTGTCTGCTGTGAGAGGGACTCCACTCTGGAACAGGGCAAGTTTTTGTGAAGTTCTCTCTCTGAGGAAAAAGGAACAGAGATAAATAATGGACTGACCACAGCCCCATTCCCTGTCCCCATCCACTGCTGGGCAGGAGGAAATGCAAAAAAAAATCAGGAAGTTGAGCCCAACAAAAAAGGGAGGGGTTGGGAGAAAGTGTTTTAAGATGTGATTTTATTTCTCATTACTACACTCTGCTTTGATTGGTAATAAATTGAGCTGATTTCCCCACATGGAGTTTGTTCTGCCCAAGACAGTAACTGGTGAGAGATCTCTCCCTGTCCTTACCTTCACCCACAAGCCTTTTGTTGTGTTTTCCCTGTCCAGGTGAGGAGGGGACTGACAGAACAGCCTTGGTGGGCACCAATCCTCCAGCCAGGGTCAGCCCACCACACCAAGACATTTGTCTCCTTGCCCTTTTCTTGAGAGACATAGAAATAAGAGAGAGAGCCCTGAAGGATGCAGAGCATTTAAGAATTTTTTCATCAGAGCAGACAAAAGATCAAGACCAGGCTGGATGGGGTTCTGAGCAGCCTGTCTAGTGGGAGGTGTCCTTGCCCATGTAGGTGATATTTAATGCTTCTTCCAGCCAAACCATTCTCTGATCCTGTGAAAGCAGGGAGAATACTAAAATACCCCACAGTTCTCAGTGTGGCTGTACAGGAGGAAATTAAGGTTTTGTGGTGAAAGGTCAATGCTGGGAAGTTACAGTGTTTTAGGAAAACAAGGGCAAAAACAAGATTTTACCAGCAGGTTTTTAAAAATGCAGAGTAGGGTAAAAACCTATGGGTAGATTTAAAAAAAAAAAAAAAAAAAGTTAATAGTGCTGAGACTTGCTGTCTTAGACTGGGACAGATGTTTACTTCCTAGGTTCTTCACTGAGCTGATCTTAATACAAATGTCAAATGCAGAAGTGGTGCTTTTCCTTGTTTCAGCAAATACTGATTTCCCCATCCTGCCATGGGATACAACACAACAGCTGCTGATACAACACGACCTTTTGCCTCTTCCTGTCCCTAAATTGCCTCCTGTCCTACTTGGGTAGGGATGCAGAAAACTAAAGAATTCCTGGATCAAGGTTAACTTCTAATTATCTGAAAAGTCAAATACAGTTTAGTAAGGGATTGTCAAAACAGAGACTGGCAGGTTCTGTATCCAGCAGTGAAACTGGAAGGATCAGACAACAGGATGAGAGGAAGAGGTCTCAAGCTGTGCCAGGAAGGCTCAGATTGGACATCAGGAGGAATTTCTTCATGGAAGGTGTTGTTAAGTATTGAAAGTATTAAGTATTCCTGCCTGGGGAAGTGGTGAATTACTATTCCTGGAGGTGTTCAAGAAGTGACTGGATGTGAGATTTAGTGTGTGGTTTAGTTGACAAGGTAGTGGCTGGTCAAAGATTGGACTCTGTGGATCTTGGAGGCTTCTCCAACCTTAATGATTCTATGCTGCCCAGCATGTGGGACAAGATGCTGTTGCAAGAGTGATAAATCCTGTTTTCCATGTCTAACAAAGCTGAAGAAACCATCTTGCTGCATGCAAGGAGGGATGTATCCTTTGGGGTCTGTAAAACAGCAATGCCCTCAATGTAAGAGACAAATACCAGAGTGCCACAGACTCTGCCCAAAGCCAAGAGGCTGTGGAAGTGGAGCCAAACCATTTTATTTGAGGCTAGATAATCCCTGACATTCCTATTTCTCCTTGTGCCATTTGTGTGTGCTTGGTGCCCCTATCTGAGAGGGGCCAAACTCTGCAGGAAAAGGCTGTGAGTGCTGCTCTAATGACTGTCATAGATAGAATCATGTTGGAAGAGCTTCCAGGGTGCTCAAGTCCAGCCTTTGAATGGTTTGACACTGGACACAGCAAAGCTGCTTGCACATGGCTCTGCAGAGGGCAAGCAAGAACTCAAGAAATAGCTTGAGGGCGTGGAGGGAATTGTTCTTTTCTTGTTTGTTTGAACTGGCTTTTGAGATACACCAGATGAAGAGAACAACTCTGGCCTTGGAAGTGAAGAGCTGGGGTTTAATGTCTGGCAGTATTTATTAGAGTGTGCCAGTGGAAAAGACAAACAAGCCCAGTGCTGGGGAGTCACTGGATGCCAGGGCTGCCTCCCACACAGCAGTGTGTGAGCATTGCTGTGGTGTTCTGACTGTGTGAGACAACTGCAGCCTTAGGAGTATTCCACTTGTTCCTTTTTGAACAGAAGCCTTGCTTCCCAGCAGCTGTTCTTAAAACAATTTATTAATGGAAGAAATGTTTCTTTCCTCCTTACAGGAAAACACTGGGAGAATTTAGATTATTTATCATGAGCTCCAATACTATTAATCTTGCTTTGCTTTGCTTTCTGTGGTAGGCACAATACTGACTGTGTTCCACCACGCTTTTTTTTTTTTTTTTTTTTTTTGCCTCTCTAATGTGCTTCTGAAGTGGGTAGGTTACTAATGATGCAAATGGATGTTAATTGTGCAAAAACTAGACACTCTGCCTTGAAAGGCTGTACCTGATTGGTAGAAGAGAGGATAGAAAACAAGCTTTCACAATAAAATTGCTGTGGAGTTTTATAAATAGCAGTACACTGGAAGCAAGTGGTGAGTGAAAATTATTTGATTCCTCACAGCTGGCAGGGACTTTATTTTTGGACAGTGGGTCCACATCACCTTGGGATGCCTGATTTGTCAAAAGGATTTGTTACCATCTACTGCTTGATCTGGTCATTTGCCACACTTGTAAAAGCTGAGCATGAAAACCATCAGCAAGCTGTGGCTGTGGCAGAAAATCAGTGTTAAGTATTTATTTTTTTGGGTGAAACCTCAGGCTGTGGTTTGACAGCCTGGCTGGCTTTGCAGGGCTTCCAGTACCCAACAGGTCAAACAGGCCAGTCCTGGATAATGTGGGGTTTGCAATAAACTTGGTTTGGTGGCTTGGTAAATACAGTTTGCTGGGTTAACTTTGTGCTGACAGGATTTGTGGTGGATCAGGCTTGCCTAAGCTCCTGTGGCATTCTGCTGGTTCAGACATTGCCAGTCTTCCTGCAGCTGGTATAAATGTGGCACATGCTCAGAGCTAAGTGCTCTGGCTAATTCAGTGGAATCAAGATTCTACACCAGTGCCCTTTCCAGTTCAAGTTTGTACTGCTACACAGCCTAAGGCTTTTTTATCATTTTACATTTTCCCCCACACTACTGGTGAATTTGATTACAGAACTGTGGCTTGACAAAGTGAGAAGTTATTAAACCTGCTCCAGCTGGGTTTTGAATGTGGGAATACCTGATTTCCATTTCCATGCCTTAGTGCTTGCCAGACTGATGCTGTGTGTGACCAGCCCTGCTCTTTGCAGGGTGAGGCTGCTGTTGCAGTTCAGGACAGCATCCCTGAAGATACAGCCCCTGTTTGCCCATCAGGGCTCTGCTGCTCACTCTGAGTGCAGGGCTCTGTGTTCCTCCAGCACTAACTCCCAATTATGTGGTATTTGTTTGAAGAGAGGTGTGAGATTAGTTTCTTCAGCAAACAGTAATCTTCCTGGTGGGCTGTAAATTGTAAATAATGATTCCTTCCTATTTTGGGCAGGGATACTAACCATCACCAGTTCATTGTGTGAAGACCTGCACGAGGCAGCCTTGGAGAGCACAGTGTTTATTGGGTTGGGTTTGCTCTTGATGAATGAGCCTGCACTGTTTCAGGGCTTTTGCTTGTCTTTCCTCAGAGCTGTAAATCCACTCTCCATTTGACTCTTTTCCTCCTTGTTTTTTTTTTCCCCCTCTTCCAGGACAATTATTCTGAGTGACGGCCCTTGCACACGCTTCTGAGTGGTTATCATGGGCTTCATTGCCTTCCTGAAGACCCAGTTCATAGTTCACCTCCTCATTGGGTTTGTCTTCGTTGTCAGTGGACTGATCATTAACTTCATTCAGCTATGCACGCTGCTCCTCTGGCCCATCAACAAGCAGCTTTATCGCCGAGTGAACTGTCGCCTTGCCTATTCCCTCTGGAGCCGTGAGTATGCTGGGGTGGGATGGGAGGGGATGAGTTTTGCTTGGTTTTGCTTTTGTTAACAAAAAAAATTATATATATGGACATGCATCTGTTTGCATGCAGAGGCAAGAGAATGGTAAGTTAGATGTAGATTCTTTCAGAGCATGTCAAAAACAGGTTGTTTTTTTTTTTCTGGGATGCTGGGAAATCATACAGAAGCCAGGGTCTGATGTGTGTTGTCACACTATCATTCAAAAAAGTGGGAAGTAAAGCTCCTCTGCACCTCCAACCTTGTCTGGACTGATAGGAGTTGAGTTGTTGCTTGTGTCT
This sequence comes from Muscicapa striata striata, assembly GCA_030060385.1. Taxonomy (NCBI): domain Eukaryota; kingdom Metazoa; phylum Chordata; class Aves; order Passeriformes; family Muscicapidae; genus Muscicapa; species Muscicapa striata. The sequence goes on along the minus strand of JAREIS010000137.1, from coordinate 1,346,883 downwards.
CAATGCCATCTTCATCCAGGACCAGCACCTGTGCTGAGGAACAGTGAGACTGGCTCAGGTCCTGAGCATATGAACAATATTGATTATGTAGGAGCCCAAGTTTATTGTGTGGGCTGCAGAGGCAGAGGTCTATCTCACAGTATCTTGTGTAGATGTCTCTGCAGCTGATCTGTGTGACAAACTTCAGAATGCCCTTACACCCTTCAGTGCCTGCTCTGAGGCCAGGGTCTCCTCTTGAGTGCAATTTGTCAGTTTTCTTCTTCTGCCCATGGGTCAGCTCTGCAGAGTGAAGCTTCTTTGTTCTCCTCTTCCAGACCTTTGCAAAACTTCCTCCCTGTGGATGCCCCTTCTCCTCACAGAGCTTAATAGAAGGCTGGATTTCTGAAACTGTTTAGAGTGCTTAGAAGGCTCCTTAGCCCAAATGTCACCTTCTGTTTCAGCAGTGAATCATCTAATCAGTTTCCATTCTCCATCCCCTCCCAGTCTGCACGGCCACTTACCTTAGTGCTCAGCTCAGCATCCAACTCCCACTTTGGGTAAATGAGTCACCAGAATGAACACTGAAATTACAGTGCAGCAGTCCACTGACAGGCACCCACATTTTGTAAATCATCAATGTGAAGTATCACCAACAAAAACTCTCTGAGGTGTCTGGTTCAGTCTCTCTTTAAGCTTGTTGTCCTTGCCTTTACTGTGTTTTTTTTCCTGCCTACTGAGAAGCACAGGAGAGAGGAAATTAAATAGACTAGCAGGCAAATTGTCAGGAAAAAAGGTATTGTAATAAAAGAGCTTAGTAGAAACTTCAAAATGAGTTTGGTTGGATGAGAGTGGGGACATAGAGGAGTTTTTATTTTTAATTTGCCTGTAAGAATTTCTTTGTGCATTTAATAATCTAGAATCTGATCTCATGCTGAAAACTATTGCTGTATTAATAGTTAGGCTTTTCTGAGGATATGAGCTGCTTCTGTAAGGCTTTAGGCTCAGCCCCTAGTTAGCATTGTGCATGAAACAATCACACTTTAAATGCTGCTGTCTTACATCCTCTAAACACTGGAAATAGCCCACACAAACACACAGAGGTTTGGAGAATGTGAGTAGATAATTGGGTTGTACGTAGGATAACCCCTAGTGTATAGCCTGTTACAAATTAACACATTGGGAAATTAGACTATGAAAATTAATGCAAAGGTTATGTGGGATTGGAGACAGCTGATGGCCTGTAATGGAAGAGCTGACAGAATATGCTCTTCAATTATGATTTATAGCAATTTAGGTAAGCTGTGTAAATGCAGTAGCTCCATTGTTGCCATTCATAATGAGATATATTTCAGTACGGAGAAGCCTTTTGGTGAGGAAGCTGCAGGTTGGTGTTCTGCTCTGGATACTGCATTTTGCTCACTTTCTCCAAGCTGTTTGTAGTTTTAGGCTGAAGGTCTGTAAGAGAAACTGCTCTGCCCATCTGTCAGAGGATCAGTGTGCAGGGAGGGGTACACAGGTAATCCTGTATGTGGTTCTGTACTGAAAACCAGGCTCTGTTCTTAATGTATCTCCTGTGAAATACATAAAGCCTGGCTTCCAAAGGGGAGGGAGAGAGGCTCTGTCCAATGTTCCTGACAGACATTTGGGGAAGGAAGTCTCAGGCTCTGGCCCCAACACAAACCCCTAAATTCGTGACAGGTAGTCTGTACTTGCAGCTCTCCCACGTCAGCTCCTTTCAGATGAATCACACCTTTGGAGAGTGCAGCGTGTTTGGGTTGGTCCAGTTGCAAAAATAACCTCTCAAATGTTGGTACTCCCAGCTGAGGGATGTGCTGTGCCCCTTGTTTGCTTTGTTTTCAGGGGCTTGTGAGGCTGTAAATGCACCTGCTTTGGTGTGTGGACCCCCAGCCACAGGGGGTGGTTGCAGCCAGGTGTTGCTGATTCCCTACAGGAGCTCTCCTGAGCAGTGCAAACATTCCCATTCCTTCATTCAGAGGGATGTTCTTGCTGTAGCATTGGCAGGATCAGTGCCACACAAAGAACCCACACATCAAAAAAAGGAAATGAGCCCACTCCTGGTTATAATTACATCATTTGTCAGCACACTTGTAAAGGACAATCTGTTTCCTTGTGTTAATCCTTTGGCTCGTCAACCCTCCTCTCTCAGTATGAACTCTGGCAAATCCTCCACTCTTTTAGGGAGAAAGGTGAAAGAATGTTCTGCAGAAACATCCACACTGACCTCTGCAGACTTTTTGTCCTGATTTTGAAGAAGAAACACACCTAGGTGATTATAATTTTTGTAAGAAAATGCAGCAGGTACCAGAGATGTTCCTCCTTGGTGCAGTCAGCAATGGAAAGGGAAAATTGCTCAGAGTACCACGATGTGTTTGGTTACCACTGCTCCTTTCTCCTGGCCACCTGCTTGGAAGGTGCTCTGAGGACACTCTTGCTGTCCTCTTTCCCCTTTGGCTGAGCCAGGATAACCAGAGAAAGGAAGGTGAGTGAACACAAAGCAGAGATGAACAGAGCAGATGAGCAGAGTGAACACAAAGCTGGGAAGCAATGACAGAAACCTGCACCTGGTGTGAAGGAACAAGACAATTCTGCCTTTCCTTTCAGCAAGTGCTGAAAGTGATACAGGGGAAATAACCTGTTCTCCATTATTCACCTAAATCCTGTGTTTGCCTTCTCTCTGGTGTGGTGCAAGACTGGATCCCAAACTCTTGTTTAGCAGTGTGGATTGATGACCTTGTCTGATCCCACTGATCAGGAACCCTTGTGCAGGAAGGTGCTGCCCTGTTTGGCAAAACCAGAATCTCCCAGTAGGAAGCTGAAAAACCTCCTGGCAGAGCTTGCTGGAGGGAGCAGAGGGGGAACCCTGCAGGTGTAGTCATGTGAGAAGGGTTGGACTCTTTTTAACTGCTGTATTTGTGCAACCACATTTTTATTTCATCCGTGTCTCATTGAAATGAGAAAATACCAACGACTGTGGTTTGCAGGGAAGCAAATCTTCCTACTGGGAGGATGAACTATTCTCATACTTTTTATAGTTGTCCCATGATGCAAGCAATGCCTTCCATCTGCCTCGATGTACTGAAATGAGGGAAATAAGCTAACCATAGCAACTACAGTCAGTGCATGCTGAATTTAAGTGGAAGGGAGTTTTATGATGAAAAAAGGGGAGGTGTAAAATAAGAAAGGGTAAAACAAATATTCAGAGTGGAATCAGAATTGCTGTGATACTTTAAAATTGGAGTAAATGGAGGGAAAAGGGCTCATTCTTTCGCAGTAAAAGAAAGACACAATTTACCATTTCTGTCTTTTCCCAGGTATTTTGATAAATTAGCTCAATTCTCTGCTGCTTTTAACTCTGTGTTGATGATCATAATGCAGAACAATTAGAGCCCTGTGTTGTAATATTAAAATCTATCACAGAAGATCAATGTCACTGCATCCCTGTAAAAGACCTTTATTGGTCTGTTTACCTCCATAAGGCTTGTTTCATGTGGAGCAAAAGCATTAGGCTGCATCTATACATAATTTGTACCCCACCTGGGAGGAACTGTGCTCATTTAGTGGAGCAATCAACAGCTCCACTGTCTGTTTTCAGGCATAAATTTTTTTTTTTTTTTTCCAGTGGTCATGAAATTTTGCATTTGTAATTGCAGTGCCCAGACATGTCACTGTTAAAAACTTGCTAAATTATCCATAATGCATATGTCTGGTGCCTTAAATACTGCTTAGGGGTGGTAATGTGGTTTGGTCTGTACCCTTCCAAGCTTTTGTTTCCTCTCTGCTGGATGGGTTTGGGAAGGGAACAGTGTTGGGAGTCAGGAGAGGCTGGGCAGGGAATGGGGCTGAGGATGAAACTCTAAATGCTTTTTGTAAGGGGTGCCCCTGACTCCTCTCTCCACCTTCACCATGTCTGCTAGAGTTGGTGATGCTGCTGGAATGGTGGTCAGGCACAGAGTGCACCCTGTTCTCAGACGAGGCCACAGTGAAAACCTTTGGGAAAGAGCATGTCATCATCATCCTCAACCACAACTTTGAGATCGACTTCCTGTGCGGCTGGACCATGACGGAGCGCTTCGGGGTGCTGGGGGTACGTGGGCCAGCAGCTTTCCCTTCTCTGCAGGGCCACTGCTCTAAAACCCATCTGTAAACAGCTTTTTGTATTTAAGTGCCCAGATACACCTCCATCATCTTAGCTTTAATGTGTTTGACCTCGTTGCACAAATCAGCAAATGACATTTTTGGATTGTCGCTTTTGTTTTTTTCTCCAAAGAGTTCCAAAGTTCTTGCCAAGAGAGAGCTGCTATATGTGCCCCTAATTGGCTGGACGTGGTACTTCCTTGAGATTGTTTTCTGCAAAAGGAAATGGGAAGAGGACAGAGATACAGTTATTGAGGGATTGAAACGTTTGTCTGATTATCCTGAATATATGTGGGTAAGTGTTGAGTCCCTCCTCTGCTGTTGGCTGCTGTGAAACAGTGACAGAAAGGTGCCTGTGGCTTTTGTGTCAGGAGAAGGTGTGCTCACTTCCACAAGCTGTCACAGAAAAGCCATGCTCTGTTTCAGGAGGTTTTGGGGTGTGCTGGTAGGAAACTGCTGTTTGCCTGTTGGAAGGGAAGTCATTTGGGAAGCAGTTGAGAAGCTTGAGACTCACTGATAAATCAGGCTTGTGTGATGCTATTGATAATATTCAGACTTATTTTTACCTATTAAAAAGCCTATATTTGCTTACTCCATCTGTATAACATCTTCTGAGGTAGGCTGAAAAGACTCATAAACAAAAATCTTTTTTGGAGAAGTGAGTGAATTTGACTGCACAGACCATGGATTTTGGTAGAAAGTTTCTGTTAGTCTGTTCGTTGATCTGTGAAATTACAGGTTTCCCAAAAAGTCTCTGTGAGAACATATGCCAAGCTTATATCTGCTTCTGTAGTTATATTTTCTCCTTTTTATTTTGACTTTATTTAAAATCAAGGGTAAAACATCTCTGTTTTATTGTGTGCAGTGCTGTTAGACTTCACGGCAGCAGCACAGTGGTGTAATCAACCCATTAACCTTCTTAGAGCTTTGAATGCAAAGGTTTTGATGAATTCTCAGTTTTGCTTTTATAGCAACACATGTAATGTACAATTATTTGGCTTATAAAACATTAAGAGGCTTTTTATGCATTTTAAGTTAGTTTTCAGTATTATCCAGTACAGCTTGTTAAAATGAATAGTGAAACATTAAGCCTTAACTAGAACATTGTGAATGCATTCTAATTTTCTGCCATTACAAAGATAGAAGAAGTAAGAATCTGGGGAATGTATTTTAACCTACTTAATTGCTTGAATATATGGATATGAATTATATTGAATCTATCTTCCTGATTAGTGTGGGGAAGAAAAGAAAAAACAGAAAAACCCTACCAATTAGAAAATCTCAAGACTGAACTTGAGCTTCAAATCTATACATTTTAATGATTCTACAACTGAGAACAAGGACTAGTCTCTAGGGAAAACAATTAGAAAATATAAGTGCAAAATGTAGTTAGCATTGATTATTTAAATCAAGACTTCCTGCTTGGTAATTGAAATCATGATTAAAATTGACTTGAGTGGATCAATTTCCTAATTTCTGTGCATTCTAAATGCCACAATTAGGGTTGTCTTTTTGTCACCTTGAATTTGGTGCAAGTGTTGTTAAATGCAAAGGTAATGGTAAATGAGTTGGGAGTTGGTGCTTATGCCTAATACTTGGTGAAGAGATGAGACAATTGAAGCGTGTGCACATGTATGTTTATCTTGCACAAATTTTCAGTATACTGCTGGACTTCTTTTGATATCTCAAGATCTCCTTGGGTGTTTTTTTGCTTTTGTCTTGCACAGTTTCTGCTGTACTGTGAAGGAACTCGTTTCACAGAGACCAAGCACCGCATCAGCATGGAAGTAGCTGAATCCAAGGGGTTGCCTAAACTGAAATACCACCTGTTGCCCAGAACCAAAGGTTTCACCACTGCTGTCCAGTGTCTCAGGGGAACAGGTACTGCCAAGCTTTGCAGCACTTGTAATGTGTTTTTAGCATAGTCTCTGTCTGCTCTGTTGTTCATTACAATTACTGAGCTGGCAGTAATGAGGATCTAGTGTGTCAGCTGGTAATTTGTAAATTGCCACAGAACTGTCAGATGCCAGTCTTAAAAAATACTAAAAACCTTTTTATGTTGCTTGGTTCATCAAGTCATCTGGTGTTTTACAGAGCTGGGAGTGTCAGGGGGCTGGTGCAGATAAATGTGATGTGTAAACACAAAAGAGTGAAGGACTCTGATACATCATTAATGCAAGGCTTGCACAAGACTCTTGCTATCTCAAGCAAGGATGCCAGAAGGTGCTTGCTAGAAGTGCTGTTGTAACAGCCCTGTTTTCTTTTTTTTTTTTTTTTAACAGTTTCAGCAGTGTATGATGTAACACTAAATTTCAGAGGAAACAAGAACCCGTCTCTATTAGGAATTCTTTATGGAAAGAAATATGAAGCAGATATGTGTGTAAGGTGAGCATATACTGATGGAGGTGAACCCTAAGGTGCATACTTGGGCACACTGAAGTATATTCAGATTTTAGAGGGTAATTTCCTTTCCTATAGTCCATTTCTCCTTATCCTTCAGCTTCAGTGGTCCCTTGTAGTGAATAGTCTAAAGCTCCTTCACATCCAAGTTTCTTTTCCTCACTCAAATGGTTTGATCAGCAGATTAGAAATTTAAAAATGCTGAAATTCATACATTGTAGGAATGAGGTGGGACATTGCTCACATTCCTCACTGCTCCTTTGCCTGGAAGAGTAGCTGCTAACACCCAACCCCATGCAGCATGTACATTTGCATGCACACACACACACCTCCCCCTTCTCTTTCTTGCTTTCCCTTTGCTGCCTTCTGCTTCAAAGGCTTCCTTGTGATCATAAAAACTACCAATCCTGTTGAATTTCTTCTTTTCCCTTTTATGTTTGGGCCTAAGACATGACCTGATTATTCTTTCCACAGTTATTTGGACAGTTTGCTTCTGCTTCTTTGGGGGTTTCACCCACCCTTTGGAAAACATTACTGTATTCCGGTGACAAGGCTGATGCTTGTTTTTTAAAAGTTAAAAAAAAAAAACAAAAAAAACCTTTCTCCTTTCCCCTCTGGCCTTGGGTCTGTGTGTTGCTGCAACATCCACAACATTTTACTCTCTCAGCTGAAAAGATGACTGTGGAGCTGTCCATGGAGAGGTGGAGTTGCTCATTTGCAAGGGGTTTCATTTTCTCTATTTACACTTGCCAAACATATTCCTGATGAGGAAAGGGAGCAGACAATTTGTCAGCTAGCAAAACAGCTGGTCAGGCAGTCCCACCTGTAATTCCACACTGATAGCAGGTGCATGTGGGATATCTAGCTGGATCTGAGGTGCACATGCATGGATGCACATCTGTATAATTACTAATTATACACTGAACCGTGGCAGCCTTCAGTAAAATATCCTTTTGTTTCTAATGGAGGTGCAATTTTATTTCATTTCTTGGGGGAGTAATGGGAGGAAAGAAGAGAAATGTAGTTTTCAATAGTGTTAGAAGAGATTTGAGTTTGTAAAATTCTGTTGAGGATGATGTTGCCAGGTAAAATTACTAATGGTACACTACAATACTAGATAACTTAGATTATTAGATAATTTTGATTTAAAATGTTTGTGGATGGAATGAATATTCTCAAGGTGCTTTTCTACACTTTTTTCTGCTGTGGGGAAGAAGCTGTGAGAGTAAGACTATTTTTACAGATTTGTTTTTTGAAAATGGAACATGTCCTTATTGTGCCAACAGACTTATTGTAGCTCAGAGAAGGGAGGCACATAAGCTCTTGTTCTTTGTATGTGCAGACGTAGTTACCTGTGCAGAGGTAAGCAGCTTAGCTCTGCAGTGGATCCAGTCCTTATCCTGATTGCCTCCAGAGGAAATAATCAAGAATTCACCAAATGTTATTGCTGTGAGTCCCCTCTAGTGGTGACAGCAATACCATGGCAACTTCACCAGAAAGCTTTCAGCAAATGACTTTTCACTGAGCTTTTATTGAGCATCATTTATATGAATTGAGCAGTTTATCTTGTTAGAGCTCATGTAAGTAAATCTGCCAGATCTGGTGTTCAGTTGGCTGATGGGATGCAGGAATCATTGGAAATGTGTTAGAATATATTCACAGAATCACAGAGGGGTTTGGGTTGGGTCTCAGAAAATGAAAGAATGCAGGGGAGTGAATGGTTGGCTCTTATACCACAGAGAGGCTCTGACAAGGCTCCTGTTCTCAGGGAGGGCAGGGAAGGGCTGTCAAGGCCATAATTGCCACACACCCCAGAACTGTTCCCTCATCTGTGGGGCTGCAGGGGCAAACAGGGACAACTGCAGATGTTTTCCTTAGAGATGGCATAAAATGAATGTTTAGTTGCCTCTCCTATTGCTTCCAAAATAGGGTTTTCACTACCTTTGTTAGAAAATTAACAAACAATTATCCTTAGGTTTTCCACTTGCTTGTCTTTTCCCAGCTTGGAGTGCCTCAGTCTGAGCTCATTGGGGATCAGCCAGTGGTGGATCTGGTGAAACAATGTTTGAATGGGAAATGCTTATTTTACTGATGTGCTCTGAAACTGACAGGAGCTTGTGCAGTTTCTTTTGTCTTAAATAGCACCCAATTCCCAACCTAAAACCTTAAATTCTTAAGTTCTAGTTCTCTGTGTTTAAGATCTCTGTCATCAGTGAGAGTATTGCCTGTGATTTATACCCTTTAGTGAGTGGAAGTCTTCCCTAGGAGAGGGATAAAACCAAATACCTGGATTTTCCCTTCATTCTTTTTTTTTTTTGTTTTGTTTTGTTTTCCTTCTTTCCATTTTTTAATCTCTCTACTAAACTAGGAGATTTCCTCTGGAAGATATCCCTCAAGATGAAAAGGAAGCTGCAAACTGGCTTCATAAGCTTTACCAGGAAAAGGTAAATAGCTTTGCATTTCTTTTCTTTTGGGACTTGCACAGGGGAGTGTATTAAGGCAGTGAGTAATACACACTCTTGCCCTGGATGGAGAGGATATTGTGTATAACTAGGCAGCCATCCCTCAAAGTGCTGGAAGGAGCAGGACAGAGGAGCCCCTTGGCAGCAGAGGGCTCAAATTGCCAGGAAGCACAATGGAGTTCAGAGATTTGCCTGAGCTGTGGAAGACTAATAGCAATCCACTGTCTTTTTGCATTTTTCAGTGCTTGGATCTCAGTCCTGTGTTTCTAAAAGCTCCATTTTTCCTGTGGGTGTTTTTAGGCACTTGAGAAGAGTGATAACTGTCTGTCAGGGACAGCCAGTCCTGGCTTTCAGCTGCAATTGTTCTTTGCTTTCATTTTTCTCCCACTGTCACTTTCCTTCTGCCTCCTGGTAATGCTTCTGCAGCTGTGTGTGACATGGGACAGACAGTCCCTGGGATCTGCTACCAAAAACTGACAGAGCACATGCCCAGTGTGCCCTCAGATGCCTCAGAGCTTTTCCTTGTGTCATTTGTTTTTCTAACCTTAGATGGTTATTTTGTTAACCACAGATTTAACACTTCTGTGGGGAGTAGGAGAGAGCTGTAATTGTTGTCCAGCCCTAAGTGGTGGATTATTGAACTTGAAAAGTGTATTTTGATTTCTGTGTTGCTTATCTTTGTGGGAAGACAGCAGAGCACAGAGAGTTTAAGTATCCTGGCTTTCCCAGCTATAATGACCTGTGCTGCAGTGTTGCCAAGCTTATGCTCAGTCTCTAGGTAGGCAGCAAATTGTTCTGAGCTTCATTATATTTATTTCAACCTAATTTGTTTGAATATCTGAACTCTGATTCAGTTAAGGAGAGAGGTTATCTTACAAGAACAGTAGTTCTTCTCTCCCCACCTCCCCTTAGCAGGTCTGTAGAATCAGAGTCTTTGAGGTTGAAAAAGGCTTCTAAGAGCATAAGAGTCCACCTGTCAACCCAGCACCACCATGTTCACCACTAAACCATGTCCTTAAATGCCAAATTCATATGTTTTTTAACACTTCCAGGGATGATGACTCCACCAGTTCCCTCTACAGTCTTACTGCCATACAGCCCTTCCCATGAAAGTTTTTTTTCCCTAATGTCCAATCTGACCCTCCCCTGGTGCAATGTGACACCATTTCCTCTCATCCCTCCTGATGTTGGCTGTACCTCTGTTCAGCTTTGTTGTGAGATGTTGACAAGGAGTATTATACATGTTGATTTTACAGTGTTAGCAGTACTTTGCAACTGGAATCCTCTCAGTCCATTTATTACAATGACTTTGTAACTGGAATCCTCTTCCTGCACAGAGTATGTATCCTCAAAAAACTGTTATTGGCAAAAAATGCCTTGCACTTCTTAGGCCTTTGTAAGGGAAATTTAAAACACAAATAAAAACAAGAAATAGCCAGACTTGAGCCATCCTTGGTCATGGCTTGGAAACCTTAAAGAACAGTTTTACAGCCTTAGGGAAGGTGGTGGGCACCTTGATCCTTTGAGTGCTGTGTTCCAGGATTGCAGCTCTGCAGGCTCAGCTCGGGATGCAGTGGCTCAGTGGCAGGGCTGGGATTTGGGTGCTGTGCTGCTGTCCCTGCTCTCAGCTCGTGCCTTGCCCTCCCCTCCTGGCTCTCCATACAGCATTTTTCTGCTGAGCTTTGCTGAGTCATGCTGGCCTTTCTGGAAGTAAAAACAGGAAGGAAAAGCACCCAGCTAAGAGGGCTGGCAGTGTCTGAAGTGGTCTGTGGCCTGAAGCTGCCCTAAATTCCTAAGCAATTAACAAGCAAGATGAAGGTATATGGTAGTGGAGAGGATGATCAGGTTTCAGTTTTTGATGGTGCCAAAATTACCTTCAAAAGGCTTAAAGGTCACTTGGATGGTCAACTGAAATGCCCAAACAAGTGACAGCAGATGGACTTAGATGCTGTGCACTCTTGGTGAGTTTGTACCACAGATGCTGTCCTGGAGCTGACTAATCTTGGGCTGCTTGCTGCAAACATTATGAACCTATTTTCTTTTCTCTTCCCTCCAGGATGCTTTGCAAGAGATGTATAATCAGGAAGGTATATTTCCTGGCAAGCAGTTTAAACCTCCTAGGAGACCATGGACTCTCCTAAATTTTCTTTTTTGGGCCACAGTTCTCCTCTCTCCTCTCTTCACATTTGGCTTTGGAGTTTTTGCAAGTGGATCACCTCTCCTTATCCTTGCATTCCTGGGACTTGTAGGAGCAGGTAATAAAAGCAGAGAAGATGCTAAGCCCAGACATAACAGGATCGTTTGCCTCCAATAAGTTCTGTGTACTAATTAATAAGAATGGGGCTTGAAGGAAAATATTTGGAGCTCACTTATTAGTCTTTCTATTGTACAGCATTTTTTTGGTTTCAAAACCTTTAATCTGGGCAAATTTGCTTTCCTATCTTAACAAAAACTGTAGTAGTAGCAGGTGAGCCTTGTAGCCCATTATTATTGTGCCTGAAGGAAAAAATACTTTTACTGGACAACTTATCCATGAATTTTAGAAACAAACAAACAAAACCACCACCACAAACAAAAAATACATAAATGCCACCAAATTTCCCCCCACCCCTACAGCAAAAAGCCCTAACAATAAAAGTAGGGAAAGTAGAGGGAGGGTTCATGCCACATGTCCTGTTAACCAAGAGAGGCAGTAATTATATTTTTAAATCTGGATTGTCTCTCTATTTGAGTGTCATTTGACCTGTATTCCCTGTGCAGCCTTGTACAGCACACTGTTGGTCAGTGCAGACTTGGGGATTGGGTTAACTCATGTGGGTTGTGCTTGTGTGTTTACATGTAACTTCCTAGATGCTTGGACTGGTTTTAACGTGCCTCTCATTTCTCTGTTATATTTTAAAGCTTCCTTTGGAGTTCGTAGACTGATAGGAGTAACTGAAATAGAAAAAGGCTCCAGCTATGGCAACCAGGAATTCAAGAAAAAGGAATAACTGACAGCTGCAGTTCAGCACATATAACCAGACTATGGTATCTGATTAACTTCAGTTAAAAAACAACAACAAACACTTAGAAACTATCTTTTTCTTAATAACTGATGACTAATATTAATGAATAAAACTTGAGCCAAGAATGAAGAAGTTGGAGGCATCGGCTGAAGAGAATGCACCAACCTTCTGCCTCTTCAAGGATTACTGTAGTCAAGCTGTGGGAGAAAATCTGGGGTGGGGTGGAAGAAGAAACTAATTTTTCTTGCTTTGTTGGGGGATTGGGGTGGGGGAGAAAAGAGGGCAGTGGCCATGGCCACGTGTATCTTCAGATGACTGAAAACACTGGTTTCTGTCAAGATCACTACACTCACTTTTACAACAGGAGCCATTGAATGTTTCCTCTTGCTAAAGCCAACGTAATGTTTATTGATTTTCAACTTCTCTTACTAATGAGCCAGGAAAAAACACCCTCCTTAAATGAATTGACAGGTGTTCCTTGGGTTAGAGTCTTTGTGGCTGTGTTGTCATGGCTACAGATGAAATCCTGTCTGTATGTTACACTGACACTTCTTATTTTCAGGCAACATCTTAAGACTTCTGTAATGCAGGAGAATTTATAGTGGAGTTTGGAAGCAGCTTGTCCAAACTCCGTCAGCACATCCCATAGATGTCTATTCCATCAGCACATCCCATAGAACAGATCCAGCAGGAGAAAATTCTCATCCTATCTCCTGCTAGCTGCTCAAAGCTGTTTAATTTCAAAATATTACTTCAGTCTTGAGTGCTATTTGCCCTGTGTCACATCAAACATGTTCCATAATTTTTAATCTGTTTGGGCTTGTTTGCAGTTTTTGAATTAGTGATTGACTGTGGGATTTAGAGTTGTACAAAGAAGGAAATTTTTTCAATTCTCCTTCTATTTCTGTTCGCATCTCTCATTACCAAAGTCCAGTTCAGCCAACCTCTCTCAGTAAACTGGGAGGCAGCACTAGAAATCAGCACAATAGTTTTCAAAATGTGAAAAGGAGAGGTCTGTAGCAGTCAGAGTTTGAATGCTGACATGTCTTGAACTTCTAATGAGAGTTTGGACATGGATTCAGATGGGGCCAGGACCTTACCCTGTGTGTGTCAGGATAGGTGTGCTGCTCTTTTGACTTGGTCATGCTTTAGATGTTCATGCGAAGTTTTTTGCAAGGTGAGCTGTGCTGTTAAAGCATTAGAAAGAGTATAAGGTCTCTTCAGGGATTTTAAGTATCTTTAGTTTTGCTTGTTGACATTTTAGAGCTCAGAATCATGTCTGTACCTGTCTCCTTTTTTCCTTTCTTTTTCTTTCTTTTCTTTCCATTTTTACAAACGCACATTCGGAGATTTCTGTAGGTTGCTGCTGTATGCATAGCTGGAGAATCATTTGCAAACAGATGGTAACTGTACCTGTATGTTCAAGTCTGAAGGTCACAGTCTTTGTTTGGCTGCTCGCAGTAGTGGGTGAAATGAGTTGCAGATCTACAGCTGAGGGCAGAAGCTAACCCTCAGGGTCTGTATCTTTAACCCAACTGCCACTAGAATATTTATCTCACTTTTGTAAAGAGCAGATTTTATCAAAGCACCGGTTGTTGTTTTCATCTTTGCTCCAGTAACCAAGATAAGAGTAATAATTTACCTTCTGTCTGAGTTTGCTCTTAACTGTTGGAATGTAACCTCTTCTCCCACAGGTTTTTCTGTTTTCAAACACTGGAAGAGCAATTTTGTAACTTAGAAAAATATTTTACTTGGGGTCATTAATCACTTGTTCTGTCATGCACTTGATTTTTATTTGTGGTCTTTCAACAAGAGCATTTGAAGGACGACCTGAGTTCTGTCTGTCTCCTGTTAGACTCCACCTTGCTGAATCCTTGTACCCAGACCCCCAGTACTAGTGTGTCATCTCTGTCCCCTCAATAAATCTTCCCTAAGAGAGGGGCTGCAAATCTCTTGCAAATGCTAGTGGAATTTGAAATATCCTTTGGGAACTGAGGAGAGCAGAGCCTAGCCATAACTCTGTTTTCCTTGCTGGATGTTTTTGTACTTTGTCTTCAAATACAGTCAGACATCCAAATGCTCATGAAGTTAACTCTGGCTTTTCCCTGTTTTTAACCAGAGGACTGAGAACAGTGGGGGGGGGATTTATTTCTTTTTTTCTTTATATTTTTTCTTAAGTAATTCAGTAATGGGTATAATTCTTGCTTCCTAGAAAGATGTTTTAAATGCTGTATACTTGCTTCCTGAAGATGATATTGAGTATTTATAAATTGTGCTGGCTTAGCAGAAGAGGCTTGCAAAGCAGGCTGACCATTGACTATGTTTTATACTTACATTTTGAGCAGTATATTAATGGGCATGACAAGAATTTCACAAGATAAATCCCTTCTTAATGCTGAGAAGAGGGGAGCTGCTTAGAGGAGAAAGGAATTAATAGCCTTTCTCTTTACAGGATCCTTTTCTCCTCTTAGTGCATGTAACTCCCTATTCAGGATCATGGGATTAGTGCATGTACATCAAGGGGAGAATAATCAACATGTCATATTTTCTTATCATAACTTATTGATCATGCTTTCTTTTTGAAAATATAATAAATACATCATCAGATACTTAAATTCTGCTCTTCTAAACAGACATATCAGTAACCACTTGAAAAACTGAAACCTACAGCAGTGCACAAAAACAGTTCAAAACCAACACGAATCTCTTCATTTTGGATTTTCTCTCAAATAGGGGTTTTTATACATGCGCGCGCACACGTACACAGAGTATGTATAAATTAAAATTACTGGAAATAGCTGAAGTTGATGTTACTAATGAAGATTAGCAGGTGGATTGGATTGGAAAAGTGAACATAGATTTTATATCTTATTTTCTTCTGGTTTAATAGAGCATAGCTTGTATATTTGACTACCAAGCCCTTTAAGAGCAATAATAAACAAAAATATATCATGTTTTTCGTCTTTTACTTTTCAACTGTGCTAGGTTTAATAAACTTACAGCTATGGGAGTGTTTTTTCTCTCCACCTTTCAGAATTTTCATTTGTTGCTTATTTGTTTGGAGTAAATAGTTTCCCAGTATGGACTTGCAAGCTGACTGCCATGGAGTTCAGCATTGACTCCGAAGAGGAATGGTTCTCAGACTAACATGGACAGATGATAGCTGTGTGCTCTTGGCCTTAGCAGCACTTGTCATTGTCACCATCAGCAATGCTGCTGCTCTCCCAAGTGGGATTTGCAGTTCCAAAGTAGCATCATGTTGACCTACATGTGGGAACCTAGAGAGAGCTCGGGGACTGCTGGCCAAGTGGCATCTCTGAGTTAGGAAGGCACAAAGAGCTGATGCTGAAGAAGGACGTGGTATCCAGAGGCTTTGGCTCGGTAGGATTACAGTTCTCTCTTGCTCATTGTGGGCTGAATGTGCTCTTGCAATAGACTTTGCATCACTGAGCAAAATATCTGTCTCCTGCACAAAGAGCATGGGCAATGTTCCTTTGTTCTGCTTTAACTTATCTCGAAGGGCTCTACACTTAATTGCTGACCAATGAATCTGACTGCTGCCTGTGTCCTAATTGCCTGATATTCACAGGAAAAGTGAGTGTGTCTCTGCTCACTTCCACGTGGTACCTCTTGTCTCCATCACTGATGTCTGTATATTTGCTCACCTGCATCTTCTGCAGATGGTTTGGTTACAACCTCAGCAGGAACTTGGAGCTTTCCCTTTCAACCAGTCCTACAGCAGTTGTCTCACATGGCTGGGGTTGTCTTTTCCTGAATTTTGGTGCTGGTTGACAGCCCTAGGTCTGAAGTGACAGGATTGTGTTTGTGTTACTTGGTAATGCAACTTTGCTGCTTCAAAGCAAAACTTTTAGCAGGGAAGAGAAGGCCTTCCCAGGCCTGTCCACCCAGGCCCTCCCTACCTGGTAACAGGTCCCTCTGGTGAAAGAGTTGGGACAAGGTTTTTACTAAGAGTTGGAATAATGAGAAAGCAAGGGAGTCACTGTCCATTGGATATTTGCTGAAAGTACTGTTTCTGTCTTGGGACTACCCCAATACCTGGTTTTGCTTCACGTACCTTTTGAAGAAATGTGGAGTTGGAGGCTTTTAATAATGCTGATTTCATGCTACACAGAGTGTTTCAGATTGAAGACCGACAATCTGATGTGATTTGGCATTTTGGAGAAGTGTTTGCTAAGAAGTCTAAAGCCAGGCTTGGGCAGACCTCGCCCAAATGTTTGATGCAGATGCTGGAGTCCAACACAGATCAGAGTGAAGAATCCATTCCTTGATCTCCTTTGAAGATGGGATGCAGCAGGATAGCTCACAGCATCTCCTGGATGCCACGGTGTGGAGGTTCCAATTCCCAGCAGACAATTGCTGCAACTTTTGCTGCATGCCTGCACCAAGAAGCTCATCCCTGTGATGGGAATGCAGAATTTGTACTCCTACCCAGCGTGTCACAGCTGCTTGTCCCTATTTTCCTGAACTTTCTGATCATTAACAGGCAGCTCCAGAGCTGCTGGAGCAGAGTAGAGCTGGGATTTGAAGCAGGTGACAGTCATGCTGGGAGCTGTGAGGACAAGGAACACTGTGAGGAGCATCGCTGGAGGAGCAGGAACACAGCCAAATTCTTGCTCTGAGAAAACTGAGAGATCACCAGGAGCTTTGCAAAGCAGACACAACTATGTGAGAGGCAAGCTCTGACTCTAATGTGGATGTAAGACCTCCCTGTGACAACTTAGAAAATAATCCCTGCTGTGTCCACGTGATTTGGGTCAGAATTCCTCCTAAGGGCTCATTTCAGATGGGGACTCTCGTTCTGCCCTGTTTATCTTCAAGGCTGGTTTATCTGATTGTCTTTGCAGCAAGATGCTTGCAGGCT